>CM064973.1:47673353-47730017 GCA_032847665.1 Solanum chilense
AAGTTCATCAAGCCTTCTTTTATACTAAGGCATCACAATAACAATACAAAGTTCATCAAGCCTTCTTTTATACTAAGGCATCACAATTCTCATAACAAGTAAAATTAGGGTTTCATCAAGATTTAGGGTTCAAAAGCTTCATCATGCTTATTTCATCACAAACATATAATCATACTCATACAATTAAGCATATAGAAGGATTTACAAGAATACCCAATACATATCATTTGCTATTGAGAGTTTACTACAAATAGCATAAACCATAACCTACCTTCACCAAGGATTTGTGTTCAAGCAAAAATCTTCAAGAAACCTTGCTCCTTCTCTCTCAAGCGCCTCTTTTCTCTTCTCTTTCTCTTTCTCTTTTTTCCTCCAACCTTCCTCTCTTCTTACCCTAAATCACAAGATTTCAAGTCTCAAAAGTGATGAAACCAACCCACCAAGTTACTCAAAGTTAGTCTTTCAACCCCCAAGGAATTGAACTAATAACATTAACCCACTAACTTTATAAATTAAAGCCGGAATATTCCAAAACACCCCTTTAAAATTATCCAGAATTCTGACCCCGACTGGGATTACGGAACCTATGACGGTCCGTCGTGCCTGCGACGGTCCGTCACGCAGGTTCGTCAAGGACTCAAATTTCCTCAAGGAGTCTGTGACGGTCCGTCGTGCATACAACGGTCCATCCTGCACTTCCGTCACGACGGACAGAGAGTTGCTCCCAGCACCAATTTCTCAAGAGTCTAAGTATTTTGACACGGGGGCTCACGACGGTCCGTCGTGACTGTGACGGCCCGTCCTGCAGGTCCGTCACAGAGTTCAGAGACTCAGTTTCAACACTCAATTTCATAATGCCAAGTGTTTTGGAACGGGACACCCTCGACGGTCCGTCGTGCCCACGACGGTCCGTCGTGCCCACGACGGTCCGTCGTGGCGTCCGTCGTATTCAGCCAGTTTTTCCCAAAAATAAATTCTGCTACTCAAACGACTAAACAGGTCGTTACATGTTCAAATAGTACTTGGACTTGTTCATTGTTGTCTTTATTTATGATATCCTCATTTACCTTAAGAATGAGGAAGAACATGCAAGTCATTTGAGAGTTTTTCTTCAAACTCTCAAAGATCGTCAGTTATTCGCTAAGTTTAGCAAATGTGAGTTCTGATTGCAATTAGTTGTTTTTCTTGGTCACATTGTATGAGAGAATTCGAGTGTATTTGCAGAAGATAGAAGCAGTGAAACAATGGCCCAGACCTACCTCTGCTATAGATATCAAAAGTTTCTTAAGTCTAGCGGGTTATTATAGAAGGTTCGTGAAAATATTTTCATCCATAGCGGGTTATTATAGAAGGTTCACCAAAATATTTTCATTCATAGCCTCACTATGACTAGGTTGACTCAGAAGATGGTCAAGTTTCAATGGTCGGATGATTGTGTGAAAAGTTTTGCAGGATTTAAAACTAGATTGACTACAGCTCCTATCTTGACTCTACCAGAGGTTTCAGATGGTTATGTGATCTATTGTGATGCATCCAGAGTTGGCCTTGGTTGTGTGTTGATGCAACGAGATAAGGTTATAAATTATGCTTCTAGACAGCTTAAGGTGCATGAGAAAAATTGTCCAACTTTGACCTCGAGATTACAGCAGTGGTGTTTTCACTTAAGATCTAGCGAAACTGCTTGTTTGTTGTTGATATAGATGTATTCACTGACCATAAAAGTCTTCAGTATGTGTTCACCCAGAAGGAGTTTAATCTCTCCAGAGGAGATGGCTTGAGTTCCTTAAGGATTATGATATAAGTGTGCATGACCATCTTGGTAAGGCGAATGTATTAGCAAATTCTCTTAGTAGATTATCTATGGGTAGTGTATCCCTTGTTGAGGAAGAAAGGAAGGAGCTAGTGAAGGATGCTCATAGTCTTGATCGCTTTGAAGTTTGCCTTATGAGCATATCAGCTAGTGGTGTAACAGCTCAGAATGGGGTAAAATATTCTCTGGTAGTGGAGGTTAAGGAAAAGCAAGACAGTGATCCAATCTTGCTTGAAATAGAGGGTGCAATCCATAATCAGAGAGAGGAGGTTTTCTTCTAAGAGGTAGATGGTGTACTTCTCTACTACACGTAGATTGTGTTTTCATTATGTGGGTGAGTTGAGACAGCATATTATTGCAGAAGTCCATTACTCTAGATATTCTATTCATCCATGTACCGCGATCTGCGGAAAGTCTATTGGTTGAATGACATGAAGAGAGATATAGCAGATTTTGTGAGCCCCAATTGCCAGAAGGGTTAGCTTGGAATAACTTATGGTCATAGGTCCAGTGTTTGCGTCTCGAGGGTAGCTCGGGGCGTGACACAAAGCACATGTAATCTTTTAAAATGCAAGAAAAAGAATAGTAGAAAATAAAAAAATTGTGGTTAAAAGAAATTAGAGAAAGTATTTTTAATATCTTATAGAAATAGTCATAACCTTTTGAGAAGTCAAAACTTTTTAAAAAGTCACAACTTATTGAAAAATGAAAACTCACAATTTATTGAATAAGTTACAACCCCTTGGAAAGGCACAACTCTTTGGAAAAGTCACAACTTAGTAAAATTATATTTTTTGTGTCTTATCGGAATAATCATGACCTTTTGAGAAGTCCTGACATTTTGAGAAGTCATAACCTTTTATAAAAGTCACAACTTATCAAAAAATGACATTTCCTAGAAGTCACAACTCTTTCAGAAGTCACAACTCATTGAAAAAATCACAACTCTTTCGAAATCCACAACTCTTTGGAAAAGTCGCAACTCAGTGAAAAATCAAAAACCTTTGAAAAAAGTCACAACTTATCATAAAAGTCACAACTCACTGAAAAATTCAAAAACTAAGTTAGGGATATTTTAGTAGTTTAAAATTCAAGTTAGAAGTTCATGCTTTTAAGTTGATATATATATATATATATATATATATATATATATATATATATATATATATATATATATATATATATATATATATATATATATATATATATATATATATATATATATATATATATATATATATATATATATATATATATATCAATTGTGTATAAGAATTATGACACCTTGTCACATTAAAAATATAGGGCTTTTTGCTATTCTTAAATTTTAAAGAATATTTTCCAAGTACGAAAAAATTCACTAATATTGTTATTTTTCATATCACTTAACAGACATGGTAAGTAAATAATTGCAATAATAGTGACACTTAAAATTTATTATGGAGGGTGTTTTGTATATGATCTTGAGATAATCTATGTCAAATGAACCATTAATCTTGAAAATATTAATATAGATGCATATCAGTTGCATATCATGTTGCTTCATGAATTAGTACTAGAAATGCATGATGAAAATGTGGAAACATTTGATGTAGAATCAACAAGAATGATGGCTATTAAATGTTAAATATTGATTTGATGTTTTGAAATTTCTTAATAATTTGAATGATTCAGATTTTGTTGATGTATCAAATTAATTTACCTTTAGTTGTTGAGGAGATATCGGTATTGCGTAACACTAATGATTATATATGCTCCCCAAAAAATTAGTATTGATGTGTTCTCCTCTAACAAAAAGATAGAGCTTGTGTGTCTTCATCTCAACAATTTAATGAAAATGTAAATAAGGGCTTAAATGAAAACAAGTCCCTTAAAGTTAAGAACTAATCTCCTAGAGTAAATGTAGAGTTTCATTTATTCTGATTCACTCTATGATGTTGATGAAACATTTCTAATTTGAGTGATTTTGATGAATTGCTTCAAGCTATAGATAGTGTAACATTCAAGAACAAGCTAAATAGAAAGTTGATAGGGTAAATCTATATGAGCAACCATCTGCCCTTGTAGGTATAGATACTAGTTTTGAAGACATCTATAAGTGCTAGGGGGAAGATGGAGACGTTGAGCTTGGAACCCTAGCTTTATTCCTACAACTCGATATATATTATATATTAATTAATGTAAAAAAGTTTCCTTTTGTGTTCAATTGTCTATGTAGCAAAAAAGACATGGTGTGTGATCTTCTTCTCTTAACATGTCTAAACCATTTTAACCTGACTTCTCTCATGTTATTCAACACGAAAGTGTTGTTGAATACTGTAAATTAACGACATTTTGGCACAATAACATATTTTAAGTGAAATAACACAAAATTAAAATGTCTTCTTTACTTTTTAAAAGCTTAAAACTATAGTTTTCTTACTAGAACTTGGAACAAGCTCTTGTTATACCTTAGTAACTGAAGCCTAGCGAATGAAGAGACAATTGGAGACTTTGGACTTAGAACTTAGCTTTCTTCCTAGAAATTGAGAGAGAATTAGAGGGGATGAACTTGGATGTGGATTGGGGATTTGAGAGAATGAGAGAGTTAGGTAGATTTAGGATTGAGAGGTAGCTATAGGTCTTAGAATTAGGTCAAATGATGTGGCATAAACATTAAATACATAGAAAAAGACCCAAATATACCTTTAAGAATTAACTGGCAGAAGTGATCTATGATTGGAACCTAAGGTATGTAGACCTTTCTATGGTTCGTATTGGTCAACCGTAAAACCAACTACACTTTTCTAACTTGCGTTCCCATACACCTACATCTAACACCCCCGATCCACAACGTTTCCTCACTTCAATTATATCCAATCATAACCATGTGTCACGCCCGGGAGCACCACCCCCCCCCTAGACTTAACCGGCGTCTTGGTCTTCAAAGTGGACTTACACTATCCCTTAGCATACATCATCAAATATCATTTATAGAAAAAATGCAGAAAATTAAAACTTTTACATAGTGAAGTATACTCATACTTCTCACATATCATATATGGAGTTTACACAGACTCCTCTATTATGAATTTTACATAGATCTATCATTTCGCATAATCGATTCATTTAACATGTCTAATTCTTTGTCTCACATATATCCATTTAAACGAGAGTTAAAAAGGTTTGGGCATAGCCCTTACAAGTACAATATGTCACATATATGCTTAAAACAATAGTCTCAACAATAAGGAATCAATAAATGTCTTTAGTCATAAGCAATGCTACTAGGATAGAACAAGTGGCACCATCCTCAAACTTTGAGGACTCACCAACAATTAGGGGGAAAGTCAAAGTCTTCTTGCAAATTGCCCCGAAGCACCTCAACAGCCCGAACCTACATATTTGTAGAAACATAAGGAATATGGATTAGTACAACCACTTGTACTAAGTATGGAAACATATGCACATAAAACCTTTAAATACGTGCATAAAAGGGACCATTTCTTTGGAAGCATGCTAAGTCATTTGGAATGACTATGTGTATACACATATGAGAGAATATACATGCAAATGATCAAAACCACATATAAAATATTCATGTTCATATATAGTAACAAAACCAAAATGAAGTCATATAAGAATATCATATTCAAGAGTTCATATCATCGAAGCATATAAGACCCTTACCAACAATCTCATCCCAAGCCTACAACTGCAATGCTCATGTGAAGCCCCATAAGAACATAAGAACCACCTCCTATGACTCTCCTCAAGGTCAAATTGTCTAATACATTGGTAAAAGTCTTATACCCTTACCCATACTAAGTAGTACCCCCTTAAGTCACCCTAGTTAGTGTACATCTTTATTACTTACATTCATTGATTTTACTTTCAGGAACAATCGCCTTAACCACTAATAGACCATGTGATCAAAACATGAATCCGGTGTCATGAAACCCTAAAGAGAAAGAAGGTGCTCTACTTGCCATAGTAGAATCAAATGAACATAACATTCTAGGTGGATCCACTAGTTTGCATTCCTATGGGGGAAACATAGTTAAGGAACTAAGAGATACACTAGAAACTCATGTATGAACATTGCATGGTAGTCTCCGTCTCATGAGAACATTAGTGAACCTTCCTTCCCTCATGGGAAAGGAAACCTATCACATTTAGTTCGCTCGGTGCTAAGTTAAATTTCCTTTGGAACTCCTTTAGGTCATTCTTAATCATCAAATCTTAATATAGTCCATAGAAGACTAACCCCTTGTATAATCATTTCATTAGCTCATTAGGTATAGGATGAGAACTTCCTTTTATCACAATCAATCATTAGTGAGATCAACAAATCATAGTCATATCATACAAGGCACACAAGAGAATCACATTCAACCTTGTATCATCTTACCCTTACCATGATCTCACAATTCAACATATTCATAACATGCCATCATAATCATCATATAATCATCTTGTTAATCTATGAACATCATCATACTTCAATTAAATATGATCATCAAGAATAAACTACCATTATTGAAGTAGGGAACTCATAATCATAAAGGTCTTACCACATAGCTTCCAAAACATTCTTCAAGATCTTACCGTCAATTCATCAAAAAATTTCAATGATACACTCATCATCTTCATCATCATTAAGGTGAATTAGACAATAACATGATCAATTCCAACAACTCTGATCATATACAACTTCAATTAATGGGTAGGGTTAGGGAAAAGGGTTCAATAACGAATCTTTTATAGAAACTAGGTCAAAGACTAAGAAATATAACAACTTCACCATTAATTAACCATAGATTATGAATATAAACCAACACAATAAAACATCAAATCAATTTCAAAAGGAATTCACAAAATTGAATGAAAACCCTTTTTTTTACAACCAAATAGTAAGGAACATATCTAATCAAGCAAATGTCGAGGAACATATCAACTTCAAAAAAATTTAAGTATCTTTGTAATTTCAGAACAACAAGGACACATGTTTGGTGCGATTCATTCTTTTGAGGAGTTTATAAGCCAATGGAGCTAGCGGCAATATGTTTTGCAAACTCAATATTAAATATTAATTACCTAAAATTAAAAAAGAAGAAGTTTCATAACAAGTCAATTACATAAATTATTGAGAAATTTTACGATAAATACGAGTTAAATCCATAATAGATACCGAACATTTGGTAAGATAAAAAAAAAGGAGGATATGGAAATACACAAATATTTTACAAAGAAACTGGAAAGCGAAAATATGACAAAGTGAAATAAAAGGTGAAAAATTACTAACTCTTACGTCCGCCAAGTTCATTAATTGCAACAAATCATGTATGCAACTCATTACTCTAACGTATCAGAAATGGTTGGTCTGGCAAAGTTGATGCAACAACATTAAGTTGTTAGTAACTTTTTGTCTGGGTTGATAAATCACAAGATCAAAATTAAATATACAAAGATCATATCATTTAATATCATTATCATTAAACACTGACTGAATTTACATTCTTGGCAACATAGAATGGAGACGGGGAAACATTGTCGCAAAGATAGAGGAAAGAAAATTAAGAAAGTAAATAATACCATACACACTCTAAATATGGGGTACTTTTCAGTAACCCTTGACCTGTGTTTATGGGTAAATTTCCACTAAAGCTGGAGCTTTCTTTAATGGAAATTCACCTATAAAAATAGGTCAAGAATTTTCTCCAAACTACAACATATTCATAAAGTGTTGAGTACTCTTTACATTCTTAATTGATCTCTTTCGTCTAGCTCTGGTGAAAATGTTTCTCCGTCCCATTTCCTTGGTGTCAAGTATGACAATTCTTGATTGGAGTTTGATCATAATGATTTTGAGTATTATGATTATTATATTTTAATTTAAATCTTATGACTCATCAACTCAGACTAACGTTGTTTCGTCAATTTTTCAAAACAAACCATCTGATATACATTGGACTAATGAGTTCCATGCAAGACGTATTGCAATTGTTGATGAATTTGGTGGGTCTAGGGGTTAGTAATGTTTTACCATTTTTCATATCATTTTTCTAGATATGTTTCTTTTTCGTTTTTTTGATTTTCTTTGTAAAATATGTATGTGTGGGCCAAGGAATATAAAAGGCTAGGGTGGACCAACTCGTCATTTTGAAGGGCCTGAAAATGCTTAACTCAACCCAGTTGTAGAAAAGCTGAGGGCTAGGATGATCTAGCCCTTTTTATTTCATTTTTTTTCTTTTCAAGTTATAATTTTATACCATCAAGAAAATGATAAGATTTAAAAACCAAATATGGAAAACAATCCTGTTATTTTAACAACAGTAGCAAAAAAATATAGTATAATTAGCAAATCTCTTGCACACCGGATATGCAAGCGAGATAAAAAGTGACAAGCAAAATGAGAGGGAAGCGAGGTCGCGAAACTTATCTATGTATCCTAGATAGATATGGATTTACTTCGATAGAGTGTATTTAAAATAATGTGCTTGTATTGTGAGCCCTTCTATTTACCAAATATAGTCTTATACTTGTAGAATTTTTATTGTGAACCCTTGTATTTACTCTTTTGTTATCTGAACGCATCTCAGTATTTCAAGTATAATTTTAACTTGATATTGTGTGTTGCACAAACACTCATATGTTTTCTAAGCCAACAAATCTTTTGATTCCTCCAGGAATATTTCAATCATGTATGACTAGCATGAAACAAAGAAACTTCATTTTTAATACTTCATCAAGATATGTCTGCTTTGTTTGCAAAAGGCGTATTATTTTCCATTCTCTCACGAGCTCATTTCCTCTGCAATTTTCCCTTCTTCGACGAGCTCAATTCAAGGACATTTTATCTTTGATATTCATTATAAGTTTCTTAGTTTTTCAAGTTATGTTAGTTCGTATTTCATTATCTCTTTGTCTTGTTATATTTATTTGATTTTAGGGTCGAGTGTCATTGATTTTTCTATATATTTTATTAGAGATTTTATTTTGATCAGTGCCTGATGTTAGTGTAATATGCCTTTGTAGTGGGTGTTATGACTTCGAATGATTTCAATAGAATATTTCGTAAGTTTGAGCAAATTCTAGGATTTATTCATAAAATCTCAATTTCACCTAAACTTCTAAACTTAATATCTCAATTGTGTATAAGATTATTGACACCTTGTTACCTCAAACAAGATAGGGCTTTTTGATCTTCTTAGTTTAAAATTAGAATATTTTCCAAGTCCGAAAAAATTACTAATAATGTTATTTTTCTTATCACTTAACACACATATTAAGTAAATGATTGAAATAACTGTGACACTTCAAACTCATTAATTTGTATTTGATCTGAACTAAACTATTCAACGAAACCATCAATCTTGAAAATATTATCGATGTATATGAGTTGCATATCATGGTGCTTCATAAATTAGCATAGGAATTGGACGCTAAAAATGTGGAAACATTTGGATGTAGAATCAACAAGAATGGTGGCTACTACATATTAAATATTGATTTTGATATATTAAAATTTCTTGATAATTTGAATGGTGCTGATTTTGTAGATGATCAAATTAATTTATCTTTAGTTGTTGAGGAGCTACCCGTATTGCGTAACACTAATGATGATGTGTCCTACCCCATAAAATATATAGTATTAATGTGTCCTCCTCACCACAAAAAGATACAGTTTGTGTGTCTTCATCTCAACCATTTAATGAAAATGAAAATAAAGGTTTAAATGAGAGAGTTGGTAGCTTTAGGGGTTGAAAGGTAGTTATAGGTCTTAGAATTAGGTCAAACAACATAGCATAGACATTAAATACATCGAAAAAGATCCAAATACCTTTAAGAATTAACTGGCGGAAGTGATCTATTATTGGAACCTAAGGTATGTAGACCTTTCTATGGCTCATACTGGTCAACCATAGAACCAACTTCAGAAATCCAAAAATTATCCACTTAATGCGGAACCATTCTACAATTTATTCAATTTTCTACTCCTCGTAGAGCCATCTTATAGAACACAATTTTAAGCACGAAACTTACTAAGCCCAAAACCCTTTTTATGGAACCCATATATGACCCATATGACTAACTGCATCCCGCCCTAACCATTTGTAGCTCCATAATCAGAGTCTCAACATTTCTAAAACTCAACTTAAATATTTCCTTCCTATGACCCGTTGGACTTCTTATAATCTGTAGCTAAGACTCTCACTTCCTGCAACAAGGGAAAACATCTAAACTCTTCCTTTTCAATCTAACTTATCAATTTCTGAAATGTAACCTAATGATAATGCTTCATCTCATATCACTAGTTATTCTTCTAATTGTCGATCAGTTCGTGCCTACTTTTATAAATTGTCAAAAGGTCTTGGTTGAAAGTGAGAGTCAAGTCTGCACCATCACCTAGGGTAAAATACTCATAACTAGCAAATAAAGTAGTTATTTGTGTTGCTAATTCCTCTTCTTCTACTATTGATTTCTTTAATTTTTGCTAATCTTTACCATCATCTCACACTTATGATACTAAAATTTTGTGACATGTTAAATTAGGACATCTGCCTTTTGTAAAATGAACAGTATCTCTACCATATATATCTATAAACTTTTTTACTATACAACCTTTCACTTGTATCATATGTCCTATGGAAAGACAGACCAGCATACCTTTATAGGGAAGTACTAATATTACCAACAAATTTTTGAACTACTACAAATTGACCTCGTACCACATACCCACATATGATGATTACAATTATTTCTTGATAACTGTAGATTATCATAGTAGATCGACTTAAACACAGTACATCATATGAAAAAGTAATGCACTGATGTGTACATAGCTCATTTGGTTTGGTTTTTTATTAAAAAATTAAATCAATTATGTCGGTTTAATCAATGTAAAAATCAAATCAAATAACATAAAGTGGTCTTTTTTATTTATTTATTTTTTTGTTTTTTTTTTACAATTATACGATATTTGAAAGATATATTTTCACTTACCTCTGTGATAAGCTAAACTTAAAAAATATTAAATGAATAGAAATTTTTGAAAAGATGGTAAAATTCACATGTGTACAAAATATATTTTTTGAAATATCAATGTTCATTGTGTTAAATTGATCAGATTAAAGGCTAGAGATAACTGAATACAAAACCAAAAACTTATAGAGTAAATTGTTTACTTCAAATTTGAAAAACTATAACAATATAATTGTAACTTCGGATCTTATACGAAATAAATTTTTACAAGTTTTACCAGCCCAAATTTGAAATAAAATATATAAACATTAAAACTATAAACTAATTTTAAAAATGTATTTTAAAAAACTAGACTATATAATATATATATATATATATATATATATATATATATATATATATATATATATATATATTAGTCTAGTTTTTTTAAAAACATTTTTTAAATTAGATTATAGTTTTAATGTTTATATATTTTATTTCAAATAGCAATCAATAGCCAAAAAGAAGACATAAAAATTAAGCAAAGAAACACAATTTGAGATAAATTCATCACATCCAATAAAAAATGGAGAAGATACATGCATGGAAGAAACCAAAAGAGATGATAAGAGAAGTGGTGAAATCTGTCAATAGAGTTCCTCACCAGAATAACAGCCAGCTGTAACTACAACAAAAATACTCCTGCCTGAAGCAGCCATGTCCGCCATCACCTATGACAAAGATTGTAGTGTTGCTGGTTATTTAGGGTTTAAACATAAAGGTAAAATGGTTTGAAATAGCCTTATATTTAGAAAGGTGTCAAAAAGGGTCGGCCTAGAACCATTCGGCCCAAGCTCAGGGGCCAAGGAATTTAAAGGGCTAGGGTTGACCAATTCGTCATTTTGAAGGGCCTGAAAATGCTCAACTCAACCCAGTTGTAGAAAAGTTGAGGGCTAGGATGATCTAGACCTTTTTATTTCCTTTTTTTCTTTTCAAGTTTATAATTTTATACCATCAAGAAAATGAGAAGATTTTAAAATCAAATATGGCAAACAATCGTGTTATTTAAACAACACTAGCAAAAAAAATATAGTATAATTAGCATGTTTCTTGCACACCGGATATGGAGCAAGATAAAAAGTGACAAGCAAAATGAGAGGGAAGCGAGGTCGCGAGATTTCCCTATGTAACCTAGATACATGTGGATTTACTTCGATAGAATGTATTTAGAATAATGCGCTTGTATTGTGAGCCCTTCTATTTCCCAAATATAGCGTTATACTTATAGAATTTTTATTGTGAACCCTTATATTTACTCTTTTGTAATCTGAACTCATCTCAGTATTTCAAGTATAATTTTTAACTTGATATTGTATGTGTTGCACAAACACTCATACGTTTTCTAAACAAACAAATGTTTTGATTCCTGCAGGAATATTTCAATCACGTATGACTAGCATGAAACAAAGAAACTTCATTTTTAATACTTCATGTAGATATGTCTGCTATGTTTGCAAAAGGCGTATTATTTTCCATTCTCTCGCGAGCTCATTTCCTCTACAATTTTCCCTTCTTCGACGAGCTCAATTCAAGGGCATTTTATCTTTGATATTCATTATAAGTTTCTTAGTTTTTCAAGTTATGTTAGTTCGTATTTCTTTATCTCTTTGTATTTTTCTATTTATTTGATTTTAGGGTCGAGTGTCATTGATTTTTCTAAATTTTTTTGAAGATTTTATTTTGATTTATGCCTGATGTTAGTGTAATATGCTTTTGTAGTGGGTGTTATGAGCAGATTCTAGGATTTATTCGTAAAATCTCAATTTCACCTAAACTTCTAAACTTAATATCTCAATTGTGTATAAGAATATTGACACCTTGTTAGCTCAAACAAGATAGGGCTTTTTGATATTCTTAGTTTAAAATTAGAATATTTTCCATGTCCGAACAAATTCACTAATAATGTTATTTTTCTTATTACTTAACACACATAGTAAGTAAATTATTGAAATAACTGTGACACTTCAAACACATTAATCTGTATTTGATCTGATCTAAACAATTCAACGAAACCATTAATCTTGAAAATATTATAGATGTATATGAGTTGCATATCATGGTGCTTCATAAATTAGCATAGGAATTGGATGCTAAAAATGTGGAAACATTTGGATGTAGAATCAACAAGAATGGTGTCTACTACATATTAAATATTGATTTTGATGTTTTAAAATTTCTTGATAATTTGAATGGTGCAGATTTTGTTGATGATTAAATTAATTTACCTTTAGTTGTTGAGGAGCTACCCGTATTGCGTAATAGTAATGATGATGTGTCCTCCCCCACAAAATATATAGTATTGATGTGTCCTCCTCACCACAAAAAGATATAGTTTGTGTGTCTTCATCTCAACCATTTAATGAAAATGAAAATAAAGGTTTAAATGAGAGAGTTGGTAGCTTTAGGGGTTGAAAGGTAGTTATAGTTCTTAGAATTAGGTCAAACAACATAGCATAGACATTAAATACATAGAAAAAAATACAAATACCTTTAAGAATTAACTGGCGGAAGTGATCTATTATTGGGACCTAAGGTATGTAGACCTTTCTATGGCTCGTACTGGTCAACCATATAACCAACTTCAATAAATCCAAAAATTATCCACTTCATGCGGAACCACTCTACAATTTGTCGAATTTCCTACTCCTCGTAGAGCCAACTTATAGAACTCAATTTTAAGTACGAAATTTACTAAGCCCAAAACCCTTCTATGGAATCCATATATGACCCATCTGACTGACTACATCCCGCCCTATCCATTTGTACCTCCATAATCAGAGTCTCAACATTTCTAAAACTCAAATTAAATATTTCCTTCCTATGACCCGTAGGACTTCTTATAGCCTTTAGCTAAGACTCACAATTCCTGCAACAAGGGAAAACATCTAAACTCTTCCTTTTCAATCGAACTTATCAATTTCTTAAATGTAACACTAATGATAATGCTTCATCTCATATCACTAGTTATTCTTCTAATTGTCGATCAGTTCGTCCCTACTTTTAACAATTGTCAAAAGGTCTTGGTTGAAAGTGAGAGTCAAGTCTGCACCATCACCTAAGGTAAAATACTCATAGATAGCTAATATAGAAGCTAGTTGTGTTGCTAATTCCTCTTCTTCTACTATTGATTTCTTTAATTTGTGCTAATCTTTACCATCATCTCATACTTATGATACTAAAATTTTGTGACATGTTAAATTAGGACATCTGCCTTTTGTAAAATGAAGAGTATCGCTACCATATATATCTATTAACTTTTTTACTAGACAACCTTTCACTTGTATCATATATCTTATGGAAAGACAGATTAGTACACCTTTATAGGTAAATACTAATATTACCAACAAATTTTTGAACTACCACAAATTGACCTCATACCACATACCCACATATGATGATTACAACTATTTCCTGGGAGGGAGGTGATGTCACTATATTTATCTATGTAACCTAAATATATGTGAATCCACTTTGATAGAGTGTATCTAGAACAATATACGTGTATTGTGAGCCTATTTACGTGATATAGTCTTACACTTGTATGAATTTTATTGTGAACCATTCTATTTATTCTTTTGTTATCTGAACACATCGAACCTCAGTATTTCAATATAATTTTTATCTTGATATTGTGCGTGTTGCACAAACACTTATACGTTGACTAAGCAAACAAATCTTTTGATTCATGTAAGAATATTTCAATCGCGTAGAAAATGACTAGCATGAGACAAAGAAATCTCATTTTTCATAGTTCATCTAGATATGTCTACTTTTGATTGCAAAGGGCGTAACTTTTTCCATTCACTCATGAGCTTAGTTCCTCCATAATATCCACCCCTTCTCCCACGAGCTCAGTTCAAGGGCATTACAAATTCACTGAAGATGCAAACCAAATAGAGAGGTGGAAAGTTGAAATCAAGAAAGAATGCACTTTCATATATAATTGGAGTTGAAATATGTGGCTCCTCGCCCTTTGTTGTCCATAAATTTCTTGCAGGCCAATAAAACTGAAAAATTTGAACAAACGCAGAAAAAGAAACGGGTCATCACTTGGAAAATGGACCTTAACATTAGCGAAGTGTAACATTCGAAGTAAGGATTAATCAATACTACATAACAAGACATAATTACAATTCTTCAATTAATGTAAAACTCTAAAGCATGGAACGTAGCTTATGAAGTAAGGATTTAACCAAGACTACATAATGAGATAAATTTTCATTTCATCAACCAAACGCAAAACTCTTAATGCACCACACACCTCTAATTAAGCATCCAAAACAGGGGGAGTCCTAGCTTATGAAGTGAGAATAACAAGGCGTTTAGTAAAACACAACTCCAATTTTATTAAATCTCAATAGCATATTCTTGCAAACAATCATTCAAATCTAGAAACAAAATCTAAGAGTCCCTTTACATAAAAGTTCAATCTCATCAACGCAATCTTTGTAGCTGCGAAAGAACCTAAAACCCCCAAATTTGAACGATATATCATGTCTGGAAAAAAGTGAAGCTCAAATAACAATCAATAATAAACAACCAAAAAAACATAAAATTAAGCAAAGAAACACTTTGAGATTTGAGATAAATTCATCACACCCAAAAAAAATGGAGCAGATACATACATGGAAGAAATCAAAAGAGATGATCAAAGAAGCCATGTAATCTATCAACGGAGTTCCTACACCAGAATAACAGCCACCTGGAACTACTATAAAAATACTCCTGCCTAAAGCATCCATGTCCACTATCACCTATGACAGAGATAATAGTGTTGCGCGTTATTTAGGGTTTAAGCATAAAGGTCAAATGGTTTGATATAGCTTTATATAGAAAGAGGTGTTAAAAAGGGCAGACCCAGCCCCTTTCGGACCAAGCCTCACGGGCCAAGGAATTTGAAGGGCTAGGGTGGCTCGTCTCGTTATTTTGAAGGGTCTAAAAAAGCTTGACTAGACCCAGCTCTAGAAGGGTTGAGGTTTTGGGCGAGCTAGCACTTCTTTTTTTTCTTATTTTTCTTTTCAAGTAAATAATTTTATAACATCAAGAAAATGAGAAGATGTTTTAAAATAAATTATGGAAAACATTCGTGTTGTTTCAACAACACTAGCACAAAATCTAGTATAATTACCATGTATTTTGCATATCAAATACGCGATGAGAAAAGAGTGACAAGCAAGATGGGAGGGAGGTGAGACCACAATATTTATCCTCAGTGATTTCCCCCTTCTCCCACGAGCTCAGTTCAAGGGCATTTTTTATTTTGATATTCGTTATAAGTTTCTCAGTTTTTCAAGTTATGTTACTTCATATGTCTTTTTCTTTGTCTTTTTGTATTTTTTTGATTTTAGGGTCGAGTGTCATTGATTTTCTAAATATTTTGGAGATTTATTTTGATTTGTGCCTAATGTTAGTGTAATATGCTTGTGTAGTGAGTATTATGACTTCAATAGAATATTCCGTAAATTCGAGTATATTCTAGGATTTATTCATAACGTCTCAATATCAACTTAAATTACAATTATTTTTCACCAATTGTCTTAGGTATTGATTTAGTGGTCCATTTTCTTAATATATATATATATATATATATATATATATATATATATATATATATATATATATATATATATATATATATATATATATATATATATATATATATATATATATATATATATATATATAATATTGTTAAAATATTGTTACAGTAAGTAGTATTATTTATTTAGCGAAGATTTTAATAATATGGTTTGCACAAAACAATATTACAGATTCTTTTGTGTATGTTCAATGTGGATCATAGTATATATATATCTTATTCACGCGAACATATGAAGATGGTCAATGAAACTTTTTATTGGTTAAATGAATATATTAATTTCAATTTACTAAGGTTCAATCATATATTTCGCGGTATCTCAATAATATTACCTTATAAATGATATTTGTTGTATATTTTTCTTGTCATCTATCCAAATGTGTTTGCACATGTATTTTACGGTATAATGTTCAGTAGTCATATGAACATGTGAAATGAACAACTACATTTTATTTTTTAGAACTATTTTTGTTTGTATATTCTTGCGAAAATGCATGATTACTCCCTCAACCTATGCCTGAAATCTCAGAGAAACACTTGTTTTATACTAATGTCCTATTACCCTCTGAACTTTTTTTATAAATAGTTTTTTTACCCCTTTTCGACCTACGTGGCACTAGCTTTAAAAAAATGGCAATACACGCTGGACTCACAAGATAGTGCCACATAGTTGTATTTGCAATAATTAGTAATAAGTAAGAAAATATATAATTTTATAACTAAAGAATTAATGTGTAATAGTTGTATTTCAAATAAATTTTATCAATAGTCGTAAGCTTTTAGTTTAGTATAGGGAAAAAATGAAAATGTTTATTCAATAATATTGAAAATAAGATGTATTTGGTAAAAGTTGATTTTTAAACGATTCATATATATTTTCACATATTTTCATATTTGTTAAGAAAGAACATGGAATAATATATATATATATATATATATATATATATATATATATATATATATATATATATATATATATATCCATGTATGAACTTTTCTTCCTCTAAAATTTTTTATTATTAGATCACCGGAGAACTAAAATGTATCCTCGCTTAATTCTTCTATTATTGGCAGAACATTGAAGCATATCATCAAAGGGGAGTTATCACCACAACCTTGCACATAACAAGTTACAAAGGAACCACTATTAGCAACTGATTTAACTTTGATCTAATAAAATTATTACAGAAAAGGCAACACAAGGCTGTCATGCAACTAATGGCACAAGTAATCAACATATACTAAGATCAAAGGCATCACTTACAACCTTATTTAAACTCACCCAATGAAAAAAAATTGTAACACCACATAGGCAAAATATACCAAAAATCAGTTTTTCAAAAAAATCTGCAAGTGCAACCAACAGTGGTATCGACGGTCCGTAGGATAGACGATGGTCCATCATGCACAACCGTTGATGGGATCAGAAACTCCAAAAAATTCAACCGGGAAAAATTGGCTATGTCTTGATCGACGGTCCGTAGGTCAGACGACGGTTCCTAGTACGTGACCTTCGATCGATACCCCCATTCACCCACTCCTTACAAGATCTACGGATGACCAACACAGTCCGTAGGTTGACCTACGGTCCGCAGGTGGAAAATTTGCAGGCAGTTAAGGGGAAATGCAGTTGGGTCAACTTCAAATTATAATAACTGTTAGCACAAAATGAATTAGGTGTCCCATGACCTACCCACAGATAGATAATTGAATTATCTTTCCATAGCCGCCGACCTTGCTAAAATCAGACCTTTGAATAAAATGTTATGCCTATTTTAGTAAAGGCCTGCCGAACAGGCCCTGACGACGGACCCAACGATGGTGCATCGGGCAGACGACGGACCGTCAGTCCATGCCGTCGTTTGGCCCGATAGCAACTTTCCCAAAGGACTTTTTGACCTTTCCCACTCCGTTTTAACCCTAAATTACGTTGTTTTGACCCTAAATCATCATATTTTAGTTAGATTAAGCCTGGAAACATGATTAAAACATATCCAAGTAAAATCATAAAATCAAAACCTAAAAAATTAGAAGAAAGAGAGGAGAAAAAGCTCAAGAACCCTAGTTCAAGAACACCACAAGTTCCAGAAGTTCCAGCCCCGAAAATTAAGTATTTTTCCATGGATTTCATCACCAGGCATGTGATATTTCACTAGTGTGTTCCTTTCACCCATTGGGTCCCTAGTTTTCAGTCAGATTCTTGATTCTCTTATCATGATTAAACCTAGGGTTTCTAGAACTTTGGTAGAACTTCATGAATTTATTAAATATATATTCCAAATCAGATTATCATGTTATTACTCATATTATCGCATGAACTTCAGAACCTTCACTTTGTATTTATTTAGTTCCTGAATTACACATGCTATGTCAAATATTTCAAACAGTTCAGATATACATGCCTTAGTTATAAATGCATAATTACTAGATTAATTATTGCATTCTCAGCTTGTATGTTAAGTTTTCAACTATCTAGTATTTATAGAAACTCAGACACAATCAGTTAATTTACAAAATTCATTGGGAGTAGAATAACACCGAGTTGGACTAGGGTTTAGCGTACCCAATTGTCCCACAACTACTAGCCAAGTAGGTTGTAAGTACCATCTGTGGGCAATCAGTTTTAGTGATCACGCCAGCATGCCTTTATACCTTTGTCAGGGTATATTGGGTCCTCTCGATGGGGCGTATACATCGGACTCCACATTTAGCTCATGTAGTTTTATCATCGGTTATTAGTAGCTCCCACAGATCAGTCATACTCTTAGCATAGTCCATTTATCAGTATATTGAGTATTCAGTTTCAGCATGTTATAAATTTGTTGTTGCGTCCAGTTAGCTGAGAATTCAGTTTATCATGTCATATTATTCTACTTGCTTTTATGCTTTTTCAGTTATGTTTTATTTCAACTTTACTCTATCCTACATGCTCAGCACCTTTCAAGTACTGACGCATACATGTGCTATATCTTCTCGTGATGTAGGTTCAGGTTCTCATCATCCAGATCAAACATGGATCGATTTCCGATATCAAGTTCAGCAGATTCAGTGGTGAGTCCTCATTTTCTGAGGACAACAGTCATTAGTGTCATTTTAGTCTTTAGTCATTTAGTTTTAGTTTTTGCTAGATTTAGCTGGGAGCTTTTCCCAGTATTTCTAGTCCAGTTTAGAGACTATTTTCAGACATAGTTAGATTCAACTTAGTATTGAGTTAATAATTTCTTTGTATTAAACTTATTATTTTCAAATATCTCAGTTATAGAATATGGGTATTCCCCATATTTTCATATTTAATTATGATTTAGCTTCCGCAACAGTTTATATTCTTTAGTATGCTCATGATCATGGCAGCAGGGTTAGATTAGGATCTCTGTGGTCCTAGGTTCCTTGTCCGCGCCTCGGGGGTAGCTTGAGGCGTGACACAAATTGTAATATCCCATATCTAAAACAAACCAGAAATCTGTAGGTGCAACCGATGGTTACCATGCACAGACTGTAGTTTAATCTACGGCCTGTACTGTGTATCCATCGTTTAAGTATTAATCCTCCCCCCCCCCCAAAAAAAAAACTTAGCCTAGAAAATTTGACATAGCATCGAATGACGGATGGACCTAGGGTCCATAGTTTGTGTCCTTTCGATCACGACCCCAATCACCCGCTCTCTGACAAGAACCACGATTAACCAATACGGTCTGTAGATGGACCTACGGACCGTAGGTTAAAATTAGCAGACAGTTAAGGGGAAAATATTATTGGGTCAACTTCAAATGGCCATAACTCGTAGCTCAAAATGAATTAGGTGTCTCATGACCTACCAAATGATAGATAACTAAATTATCTTTTCATAGCCACTAACCTTGTTTAATTCAGACCTCTAAGTAAAAAGTTATGACCATTTTAGTAAAAGTCTCTTGAAAATATCCAACCTACTGACCCAACGATGGACCGTCGATTAAGCGATGGTCCGTCAATCCAGGTCGTCGTTCGGTTCGACAGCAATTAAATCAAGGTCTTTTACTTCATTTAACCCCTAAGATACGTCATTTTGACCCATCAGATTTTATTCAGTTTAAGCCTAGAAACTTAACAAGAACTTACCTAAGTCAAAATCAGAAATCAAAACTTAGAAAATTAGAAGCAAGAAAGGAGAAAAAGGTCAAGAACCCTAGTTCAAGAACGCAACAAGGTTCCAGCAGCACCAACCCCGAAGTCTAAATAATTCTCTGTGGATTTCATCACCAGGTATGTGAGATTTCACTAGTGGGTTCCTTTCACCTATTAAATCCCTAAATTTCAGTCAGTTCTTGATTCTCTTATCAAGGTTAAACCTAGGGTTTGTAGATTTACACACCAGATCATCAATAATTAGTTAGGTATATGTTCCAAATCAGATTGTAAGGTTATTAATCAGTTTATCACATGAATTTCAGTACTTAACTATGTCTTTCTTTAGTTCTTAAATTACACATGCTAGGTTATATATTTCAGTTACTTCAGATATACATGTCTCAGTTATTAATGCATTATTATTAGATTAATAATTGCACTCTCAGTTTGCATGTTCAGTCTTGAGCTATCCAGTATATACATAAATTCAGTCATAATGTCTTAATCATTTAATTCATTGGGAGTAGCATAATACCGAGTTGGGCTAGGGTTCAGCGTACCCAAATAGGTCAAGAACTACTAGCCGAGTAGGTTGTAAGTCTCTTCTGTGGCCATCAGATCACTCTAGCATGCCTTTATACCTTTGGAAGGGTATATTGGGTACTCTCGACGGGGTGTATACATCGGACTCCACATTTAGCTCATGTGGTTTTATTATCGGTTATTAGTAGCTCCCACAATTTAGTTAGAATCTATTGTATTGATAATTTATCAGTAAATTCAATATTCAGATTCAAGATGTTATATATTGGTCATTGCATTCGGTTATCTCAACATTCAGTATATCATGTTTAGATTTTTGTACTTGATCTTGTGCTTGTTCAGCTATGTTTTATTTCAGTTTTACCCTATCCAACTGTTCTGTACCTTCAAATACTGACACATATATGTACTACATCTTCTCGTGATGTAGGTTTAGGATCTCAGCATCCAGATCGCGCTTAGATTGATTTCTGATCTCCAGTTCAGTAGATTCAATGGTGAGTCCTCATCCTTTAAGGACGATATTCATGAGTTTCTTTTCAGTGTTTAGTCCTTTAGTTTCAGTTTTTGCTAGACTTTTTTTGGGCTTGTGCCAGCATTTCTAGTCTGTTTAGAGGCTATTTTCAGACATAGTTAGTTTCAGCTTAGCATTGAGTTAATATTTCTTTGTATTAAACTCGTCATTATTTCAAATATTTCAGCTATAGTATATTGATATACCCCATCTTTTTATTTAAAGTATGATTTAGCTTCCGCAATAGTTTATATTCTTTAGTATGCTCATGATCATGTCAATAGGGTTAGCTTGGGATCGCTTGTGGTCCTAGGTCCCGCGTCTGCATCTCTAGGGTAGCTCGAGGCGTGAAAAACTTGGTATCAGGACACTAGGTTTAAGTGTCCAAGGATGTATGAAAAGTCTCACTAAGTAGAGTCCTTTTCATGGATGTGAAGTGCACCACATCTAATGAGAGGGTGCTATGAAGTGTTATAGGAAAACTTCACTTTGTTGTTACTCTTATCTTGCATAAGGTATGAACTAATTCCATTCTAACTTGATGTTCTACATTTCTGATCATGCCTCCTCGTAGATCTAATTCCAGGAATGCAAACACTTGGAATGCAAATTCAAGAAATGCAAACACAACTCGTCCAGTCCCAGATCAAGAAGTCTCCAATGCTGAATTCAAGAGTGCCATTCATATGTTTGCTCAGAGTGTCGCCTAACTGAACAATCAGCGGGTTTAAGCTCATATGAATGGAAATGGTGGATCGATAGCAGCAAGGGTTGTGACTTTGTTAGGATGAATCCGCCTGAGTTCTTAGGAGCGCAAACTAATGAGGATCCCCATAATTTCTTGGATGATCAAGAAGATCCTTGAGCTTATGCATGTTACTGGGGATGATCGGGTAGAGTTGGCATCACAATACCTGAAAGATGTTGCTCATATCTGGTACACTCAATGGAAGGATAATAAGGGCACAGAGGCAACTCCTATTACCTGGATATGCTTTAGTGAGACCTTTCAAGATAGGTTTTTCCCAATAGAGTTGAGATAAGCAAAAACCCATGAATTCATGAACTTAAGGCAGGGTAACATGACAGTCCAATAGCATGAAATCAAGTTTAACTAACTCTACAGGTATGCTCTCACATGGTTGTTGACTCCATGGATCAGATGAATAAGTTCTTGTGTGGAGTGTCAAATTTGGTTAAAATAGAGTGTAAAAATGCTATGTTACTAGGAGATATCAAAATCTCTAGGCTTATGACTCATGCTCAGCAGGTTGAGGGTAATAAGCTTAAGGAATATACCAAGGAGAATAAGAAGGCTAGGACTGGGAACTATGACTTGGGTGGTAGAACTCTCTTGTAGAGTTAGCAGAAGTTTTCATCCCTAGCCCTTTCATTAGCTGGTGTTCCATCCTCCAAGAACATGTTTGACAAGAATGTTTAAGCACCAGACTCTAAGTAACAAGGAGGTGTTTCAGGCACCAATACTTACCCCACTTGCCCTAAGTGTAGTAAGAACCATCCAGGTGAGTGCTTGCAAAAAAAGAAGGGTGTTTCGGGTGCGGTCAGTCTGGTCACAGGTTGAGAGATTGTCCTTCTAGACAGGGTCAAGGAGGTGGAAATTGTAGATCTCAATCTACAACCTTATCAGCACCAGCAAGTCTCCCAAGTCAGCAGGGTAACTCATCTGCTATAGGTGGCGGTCAGCGCCAGAACAGGTTGTATGCTCTTCAAGCTCACCAGGATGAGGAAGGTTCTCTTTATGTATTCATTGGTACATTATGAGTCTTTGACCTTGATAATTATGCATTGTTAGATCCAGGGGATACTCATTCTTTTGTAATTCCTTACAGAACAGTCTAATTCAGTGTCAGTTCAGAAGCTCTCTCAGAATCTTTCTTAGTCTCTACTCTAGTTGGTGACCTAGTTATAGCTAGACGAGTATACAGAAATTTCCCTGTCACAGTATCTTAGAAATTCATCTCAGCAGATCTTATAAAGTCAGAAATAGTAGAATTCGATGTCATTTTAGGCATGGATTGGTTACATTCCTGTTATGCCTCAATCGATTGTAGAACTAGGATTTTTCTTTTTCAGTTTGCAAATGAACCAATCTTAGAATTGAAGGGTAGTAACTTAGCGCCCATGGGTCGATTCATTTCTTATCTTAAGGCCAAAAAGATGATCTCTAAGGGTTATCGCTATCATCTGGTTCGGCATAAGGATTTTTGCCCTAAAACCCCAACTCTTGAGTCAGTTCCTGTAGTTAATGAGTTTCCAGAAGTGTTTCCAGAAGATCTTCCCGGAGTTCCTCCCAAAAGGGAAATCGACTTAGGAATTGATCTCCTTCCAAATACCCAGCCTATTTCTATTCCTCCTTACAAAATGGCCACAACAGAGCTTAAGGAATTGAAGGATTATTTGAAAGACCTTCTAGATACAATTTTCATCAGACCTAGTATTTCAACATGGGGTGCACCAGTGTTGTTCATAAAGAAGAAAGATAGTTCTCTCTGAATGTGCATTGACTATAGATAATTGAATAAGGTCACAATCAAGAATAAGTATCCTAACACCAGGATCGATGACTTATTTGATTAACTTCATGGTGCTATCGGTTTCTCAAAGATATACCTCATATTGGGTTATCATCGGCTTAGAGTTAGAGATAGTGACATTCGAAAAAAAACCTTCAGAACACGATATGGTGATTATGAATTTGTAGTTATGTCATTTGGACTAACCAATGCTCCTGCAACTTTTATGGATTTGATGAACATAGTGTTAAAACAGTACTTGGACTTGTTCATTATTGTCTTTATCGATGATATCCTCATTTACTTTAGGAATAAGGGAGAATATGCAAGTCATTTGAGATTTGTTCTACAGACTCTCAAAGATCCTCAGTTATTCACTGAGTTTAGAAAATGTGAGTTTTGATTGCAGTCAGTTTCTTTTCTTGGTTACATTGTATGAGAGAATTCGAGTGGATTTACAGAAGATAGAAGCAGTGAAACAATGTCCCAGACCTACCTCCATAGATATCAAAAGTTTCTTAGGTCTAGCGGGTTATTATAGAAGGTTTGTGAAAATATTTTCATCCATAGCGGGTTATTATAGAAGGTTCATGAAAATATTTTCATCCATAGCCTCACTATGACTAGGTTGACCTTCGAATATGGTCAAGTTTCAATGGTCAGATGATTGTGTGAAAAGCTTTGCAGAATTGAAAACTAGATTAACTACAGCTCCTGTCTTGACTCTACCAGAGGGTTCAGATGGTTATGTGATCTATTGCGATGTATCCAGAGTTGCCCTTGGTTGTGTGTTGATGCAACGAGATAAGGTTATAGATTATGCTTCTAGACAGCTTAAGGTGCATGAGAAAAACTATCCAACTCCTGACCTCGAGCTTGCAGCAGTGGTGTTTGCACTTAAGATCTAGAGACACTACTTGTTTGGTGTTCATATAGATGTATTCACTGACCATAAGATTCTTCAGTATGTGTTCACCCAGAAGGAGTTGAATCTTCTCCAGAGGAGATGGCTTGAGTTCCTTAAGGATTATGATATGAGTGTGCATGACCATCTTGGTAAGGCGAATGTATTAGCAAATGCTCTTAGTAGATTATCTATGGGTAGTGTAGCCCATGTTGAGGAAGAAAGGAAGGAGCTAGTGAAGGATGCTCATAGTCTTGCTCACTTAAAATTTCGCCGTATGAGCATATCAGACAGTGGTGTTACAGTTCAGAATGGGGCAAAATCTTCTTCGGTAGTGGAGGTTAAGAAAAAGCAAGACAGTGATCCAATCTTTCTTGAAATTAAGGGTGCAATCCATAATCAGAGAGAGGAGATTTTATCCCAAGGGGTAGATGGTGTACTTCTCAACTACACATAGATTGTGTTTTCCTAATGTGGGTGAGTTGGGACAGCATATTATTGCAGAAGTCCATAACTCCAGATATTCTATTCATCCATGTACCGCGATCTGCGGAAAATCTATTGGTGGAATAACATGAAGAGAGATATAGAAGATTTTGTAAGTAAGTGCCCCAATTGCCAGCAGGGTTAGCTTGGCATAACTTGTAGTCCTAGGTCCCGTGTTTGCATCTGGGGGGTAGCTCGGGGCGTGACACAAAGCACATGTAATCTTTTAAAATGCAAGAAAAATAATAGTAGAGGATTAAAAAAATTGTGGTTAAAAGAAATGAGAGAAAGTATTTTTAATGTCTTATAGAAATAGTCATAACCTTTTGAGAAGTCAAAACCTTTTGAAAAAGTCACAAGCTATTGAAAAATGAAAACTCACAACTTATTGAATAAGTTTCAACTCCTTGGAAACGTAGAACTCTTTGGAAAAGTCACAACTTAGTGAAATTATATTTTTGTGTCTTATCGGAATAATCATGACCTTTTGAGAAGTCCTAACATTTTGAGAAGTCATAACCTTTTATAAAAGTCACAACTTATTGAAAAATGACATTTCTAGAAGTCACAACTCTTTCAAAAGTCACAACTCATTGAAAAAATCACAACTCTTTGGAAATGCACAACTCTTTGGAAAAGTCACAACTCAGTGAAAAATCACAAACCTTTGAAAAAAGTCACAACTTATCAGAAAAGTCACAACTCACTGAAAAAGTCACAAACTAAGTTAGGGATATTTTAGTAATTTAAAATTCAAGTTAGGAGTTCATGCTTTTAAGGTGATATATATATATATATCTATATACCTGCAATACAAAGTGAATCCACTAGTTTATGCTTAAAAACACTAATGAATCATCTAAAAACTATGACCTTTTATCTGTCCATGCTGGCTACATGGTTTATGGAGACTTGAGTTTATATGAACTTGATTCCCCATATTGGTTCTCATTACTACTTCAAAAATACTTATCTCATAGGTTTTTAAAACAACTTTTTCTCTAGTTTGAGGTAATTGCTCAAACTTAGCTTTAAAAGCTCTATTGGAAATTATAGTTCCCATTTTCAAAAACTAGCCAGTGTCTATATGGAAGTCTAGCTTCCTTTCTTTCTCAAAATGTGAAAAACATTTATACTCTTAGGGACTACTTAGTTCCCTATAGCTTTTGAGAAATGAACTCACTCTTAGCTCTTTGCTTTACTTGAAACTTAACTCTTTACTCTTTGCTCAACTTGTAGCTTAAGCCTTAAAACAAAGTAAAAATATATGTTTAAGACTCTTGAAAACTTTAAAAACTCACTTTGACTTGATTCTTAACTTTTAGGCTTGACTCTTAACTTCTTCGAGCTTGATCTTAACTTTTGTTGAATTGGATTATGGATTCAAGGATCATGATCTCCTGTTTATGGATGATCTCATAATGTTTAGATGTACTTTAGAGTGTTTGAATCAACTATGATTTATAGGTACATTACGTAGGAAATCGTAGGAAAAGGTGGGGGGAAATGGGATCTCTAGGTGACCCTAGCGCTCTGATAGGCGCAGGGCACTAGAGCTTGACAGTTACAGACTGTTGTGAGGGGTTCTAACTGGCGCGGTGCCCCAGGGCTTGTCAGATGGGATTTTTTACTTTTCTTCTCCAATTTTAATCCTAAACCTTATAAACTCCCATGGATCTTACCCCAAACACTTAGGATCACTGAAATCCTCAATACCCAATAGTTTAAACTCGTAACACAACCTAGAAACACATATCAAACAACCAAGGTATTCTACAACTCAACCAATAGGAATCAACAGTTTTCATCAATAACTTCAATGTTCATCATTCAATCTACTCTATTTGAACTTAATTAAACATATTATTGTGTTGGTGGAAGAACCCATCATAGAAACATCTCACATACCTTAAAGGTAGCACCCCTGAAGAAAATCACTCAACGATCTTGGCGTTCGTGAAGAAATCTTGGTCTTTTCTCCTTTCTTCTTTTTCTCTTCTCTTTTCTCCCAATCCCTAAGTGTATTCAACTTTCCTAAATTTGAGTTAAGGTATAGTTAACCCTAATAAAACCTTAAAATAAATTAGGAAATAGTAGGATGAAAAGACCACTTTACCCTTACTAAAATGCAGATTGGATTTTCCTCAGTCCAGTAGTCTAACTTCTGATAGGCATATATCCCTCATACGATATCAAAATTACGCAAAATTGGCGGCTTTGGAAAGATTCATCAAGTTCTTTCCAACCATATAAAGAACTGACCCTAACTCATTCTAAGCTAGAAGTTATGGCCGTTTGAAAATGACCAAAAACATACTTTTACACTTACACTATGTTTGGATCAATGTTATCCATTGTATTGTATTGTATCGTTACTATACCTAAAATGTTTGTTTTGATTGTTACTTAAAATGTATTGTACTGTATTGTTTTTCATTGTTACGTAATAATGAAAACCCCTATTTTATGAAACAACCAATTTGGTGTGTTTCCATTGTTACTTAATTTCTTTTTTTCATTATATCTTTACATAATATTTCAAAATACTATTTACCCTTTACCTCAATTATTTGAATCTAGACAAACCTCCTACCTTAGAATAATTAAGGATATTTTAGTAAATCAATAAATTACAATATAGTATGATATAATAAAACCAAACAATTAAAATGTTATTAAACAACAACAAACAATAAAGTATAGCCAAACATTGTATCTACCATACATTACAGTACAATAGAGTACAATACAATACAATGCT
The DNA here is from genome assembly GCA_032847665.1 of Solanum chilense. Classification (NCBI taxonomy): domain Eukaryota; kingdom Viridiplantae; phylum Streptophyta; class Magnoliopsida; order Solanales; family Solanaceae; genus Solanum; species Solanum chilense. The sequence goes on from CM064973.1 coordinate 47,701,618, forward strand.
TTATGAAAAAAATGGGTAACAATGATCCAAACAAAGTTTTAGGAATTTTTCCTAATTTCTCTTATTCTTTCCAAATATAACTATTCTTAGTTTCTTTGTTTAATCCTAGCTATTTTGGTTTACGAGATGTTACACTTGCTTCATTTAGAAAGTGCTTACTCTTTTTTGAAAACTATCTCAAAAGCCCTTTGGAAATCAAGGTTTTCTTTCTTATTTAAAGGTGAAATCATTTTTACTCTTTGGTAATACATAGTCCCGATATATACTTCTAAAGAAATAAACTTCAAACTTTGCTCTTTAATCCTTACTCAACTTGAACTTTAAGTCTTAAAACAAAGTTAAAAGCATTTGCAAAAAGAGTCTAATAACTTCCTAGACTTGTCTCTTATTATAGATTCAAGGTGGTAAATCATGCTTATGGGTTATTTTTAGATGTTTATAAGTCATTTAGAGTAGTTAGAATCAATTGGAAGTGTTAATACACTTTAGAAAGACTTAAACAGGCTGAATGAGGAAAAATTGGGTAAAAAAACAACAATAAGGGTGCATCCCTGACACGCTGTGCCATATCCAATTGATTGAGGCTCGAATCAGGCATGCTGCCCTAGTTTTTCTGGTGTTATGGGGGTGCGTCGCGTGTCCTGTTTCTCATGTGCGTCTGACAAGATTTTCAACTCATTTTTTGATTCTAAATCGTTTTAAATCGATTCTTTTTCTCAATGCTTTCTTCGATTCAGATACCCAACACATGTACGCTAAAATATAATGTGAAACTACTCTTAACATCGCTAAAACACCTCAAGAGAACCCATCAATCACATCTAAGTTCAAGAATGAAAAAAATTCAAGAACACAACTCAATACAACGATGTCTAACTCTTTTAGGACGAAAATCACAGAAGTAAACATGATTGGCGTGAAGGTGATGGACCCAACACTATGTGATCTGACATACCTTATAGGGATCACCCCTTGAAGAAATCCACAAGCTAAACTCAACGTTCTTGACGATTCTTTCTTCATTTCCTTCTTTCTCCTCTTCTTTTCTTCTTTCTCAGAACCATAACTCTTTTTCCAAAAGCGTAAGCTGAATATGATTAGTGTAGACCCCAATTAATTACACAAAAATGAAATAAAATAATTGGGTAAGGAAAAGACCAAACTATCCTTCTAAAATCCAATTTTAGACTTTCCTTATTCGAACAACCGAACTTCTAAATGACATAAATCACTCATATGAACTCGGAACTCGGCGGTGTTGGGAAGTTCACCCAGAAATCTTTCCTACAATATCTGGAATTACTCCTAACCCATCTCGAGCTAGAAGTTATGGTTGTTTGAAATTGAATAGAACTTAAATTATTCTAACTTAACAAGATTTCCAGATTTCATTCTTTCCAAATATGACTATTTCCAAATATTAGCTTCTTCCTAGTTACTTTAATTTGAGAGATGTTACAGTTGCAACAATTCTTTGAAAATGGTGTAAGTCACTAATCCAAATTGACCTTACCTAAGCCCTCAAACCCATTACAACCCTAAAAGACCATTGATATATTATATGAACCAAGTTGTTTGATGATTGGAAGATATGGAAAAACCTATAGGACAAAGCTCGCATGTATTTCTCTTTTGAGAGAGTGAGACTTGCATTTATTCCTATTAACTTTGTTGATTTTCTTTTCGAGAGCATGGAATCGTTCTTGATGTGAGGCACTTGAATGCATTTGTTGAAACATGTTCTTGCATTAGACAAGAAGCTAAAGTGAGTTTGAGGTTGTGTTGAGATTAGCTAATCATCATTTGAAGCTTTTTTATCATGATTAGGGTAACATGTTATTGAGAGTATTCTTGCAATGTCCTTTGTTGTTAAGTCTCATTGACTACTGTTGTCTACACCCTTAATGAGGTTATTGTGTTCTTGATTTACTTGAGGAAAAATAAAATTTTAAGTTGTGTGTGTTGATTAGTGATAGATTTGCACTTTTAAGGTTCATTTAGCTCAATAACTAGTGTCTTCAACGCCTAACTTTGTCCTTTTCTAATAAAATATTGATGATTAACACCTATGAAGTAAATTGGACAAGGCATGGACTAAATCTTGAAAGAATGAACAATAATAAAAAAGAAGTGCTAAACAGAACATTGTTGATCGCCCAACATTAAAGGAGGATCATTTACAACGCAAGACCTCGCCCAATATGACAATGCATAGCAATTTTGTCTATCAAAGAGGTTCGGTGAACTCTAGAAGAAAAGGAAATACACAAATGAGAAAGGCGTACCTGAACTATATTGCCCAATCTGACAGTATGAAAGGCTAAGATTTAATGCTCGAACGATAAACTAAGGTGGTACTTGGTAATGCGCCAAACTGAAAAGCTTACTCAATCGAGATTGTAAATTGTGGTTCAAGCACATGAAGCCTAGATCTTCACAAAGGTTAGTTGGGGAATGAATGGTGATTCACTGAGTGAAATAGGTGAGCCTGCCTAATGTCACCGATTTGGTTGCAAAGTGGATTTTCGCACCAAATTTTGGAAAAAATATAAATAGCCCCAATGATAGTTTCCAGGTAGTTCGATCAGAGTGTTGAACAACTGAGTTTAAAAAAAAGTTTTGAAAGAGAATATTTTACTTTTATATAAAACTTTTTCTTGTCTTTTTGGGGTTTACAGTTTGAATATTGAATTCGATAATTTAAAGTAAATTCAAAGTTGGTTTACTCTTAATTTCTTGATTTCAAGTTACTCATGGCTTCTTTCATGTTAGGTATATTTTCTTTACTTTTGTGATGGGTGGATAAAACCCCAAGATCTAGGGTTGCTCCATTGCGGTTGAGTGTTTAATTTAATGTAGTGGTATTGTTTTATGCTCTGTTTTGTTGTTATTCATGCATAAATTTGGTCTAATTATCATGGGTTTAACTTAAAAATTAAGGCTGCAAACTTAATTCCAACTTCAAATCTCATGTTGATGCTCGAAAGAGATTAATTCCAGTGGATAATTAGTTCAATTCTAGTAATTAAGGTTTCATGTCCTTGACTTCCTCGACAAAGAGGTTGTGGGTTGGATCTATTTGCCCTATTCTTGGAAGAGGGGGTAGACTAGGGCATTGAGTTATTAAGAATTGGTATTAGATGAAATCGAAAAGAGATTTTATGTATAGATACTTTGTGATCGAAAGATGATTAGTGTCATTGAAGATGCCTTAGCCTATTCAGGTATGCACATCAATATAGAGCAACACAGTTACTCCTATATGATATTGATTTCCAATCCCCACACCCTTGGATTGCTTGTTAATTCTTGATTTACGATAATCGATAACAAAAAGTTAATATTAAGTTTGTGGTACCATCCACTCATACTATTCCAAATAAGCTGATTTGAAATTTGAATATCTCAATAAAGAATTCTCCACAATACATTGTTCCCTGTAGAATTTGACTCCGCTTATTGTTGGTTTTAAAGTGACTACGACCACTCACCTTTTTAATTGATTCTAAATGGTAATTTGACCCTTATCACTGATTTAACAATCTTCTGTATCTAACAAGGGACTAGATCCAGGAAAGACTCAGTCTTCTGGTATTCGAACTGATGATAGGGAGAATGAACGAAACCAAGGGACCAAAGTTTAAGTCGTTGAACAATAGTTTATTACCACAAAAAGGGGGGAATATTTTTTAAGATGATTTGAAGTTTTGATTATTTAACAACTTCCGGATCTAACATGGGACCTGGTTGATGAATGACTGCATATATGAAAAAGACAAAGACAGTTATCTAAAAGATGTCAAATCTGATGTTGTCAAATGCATGACTTTTCAGAGTGACAGGCTCTCAGCCAATGGCTTTGCTCCAAGGGATTGTGTCCATATTATAAAGACAACTCAAGTTTTTGTCAAACGAAGTATTGATTTTGAAAATTCATAAGCTTACAAACAAAAAGTCATCTTCAAGGAATAATAACGCCCACACTCAACAAAGGACCTGATGGAGTGCTGAAGCATCTTTTATTGTATTTTGAACTTTGTGTCTTGTGTTCTTATATTGTAAATCTACTCGTAAGTTATAAGGGTAGTAGATCGGTTGCTTGTCTTAGTCTTTAGTCTGATTCGTATTAACTAGAGTTATTTAGTAGAATCATTTATGTTTAGTCAAGCCTCTTTACATCATTCTTTTTATGTTCTCTTGGGTAGAGTTGCTTAGGAGTATAAACTAGAGTTAGTTGATGTGCGGGTGTAGTAGAGTTGCTGCTTGCTTATGTTTCTATCTTTGAGATTTGTAGTTGGCGGCTAGAGTCACCCTTGTTGGATTCTTGAAGTCTAGATCAACTAGATTTAGTTGGTTTAATGGGCAATAGAGTTATTGTTTAGTTCCCTTTGTAGTACAATTGTTATAGTAAAGGGGAAGGGATTAAAGAGTTTTAATTTCTAGGTTGCAAGAGTTTGTGATCGAAAACTTTGCGCCATTTGAATGAAATGGAGTTTGGATGGATATATTGTGAGGACAGCTCGTGGTTTTCTCTTCACATGAGCAAGGAAGTTTCCACATAAAATCTTTTGTGTCTTATGTACCTTGAGTTATCACTAGTGGATGCATCCATTCTATAAGTTTAGAAATAGTAATAATAGATATACAATACTTTCTCATAATATTGGGTTCACATCAGGGTTCAAAAAAAGCCATTTATTACAATAGCTATGAATGAGCTAACCAACATAACACATTGTGAGATCCCATAGAGTGTGCTATTTTCTCGAGCTATGGAGAAGCACCTTAGAGAGTAAGGGATATAGGATAAGTAGAAGTAAGATTGAATACCATGCATCCAAGTTTAGTTAGCATGAGAAGGGAGAAATTAATCCTAAAGGGAATTCCAATGCCAAAATGCAAATAATTCAAATAAATAGGCTAATTATTCCAATAGGATGGAATGCTGAATGAAGATGTTACTCAAGAATTAACATCGTATGGTTGAAATGAAAAGGTTCAATTGTCTTATCTAATAGACAAGTAGTACACATTGATGATTAAATGAAAGAAGGCCATATGAGGTTTGGTCATGTCGATCCTCTGTTGGCCTATGGATGCGCATGTCCTCCACTGGCCTATGGATGCACTTGTGGGTAGGTGTGAAACTGTGGTGGGTAAATATGTTAAAGGGGGATGGGGTAGACCTAAACTCATGTGAAAATTATTATTTAGAAAGACCCACGATTCTTGGAATCAATGCAAACAGTATAAAAAAAAGTTGCTTGTGAATACTTTCTTTGAATTGTTTAATTAATAGAATTGATATAAATTGATCGTAAGTCCTTTCGTTCGACAATCTGGTTCAGAAAGAGAATTTTATTACTTCTGTGATCATGTACACTAGTGTGTGCATTTGAGAGAAACATCACCCAACTAAAATCCACACTCGTTTGGTTTAATTCTCCTTCTAAAACAAGATTTTTTTTTCAATTGACATAAAATTTTCTATTAATTATCCTATAGTCTTGTTGATTTCCTGTTTTTATTTTCTTTTTAGTATCTCGCTCTTAATTAGGATATTAGAGACTCAAACTTCAAATGAACTTACATGTTCGTATTCTTTTAATTTGTATTATTATCATGGTGGGTGGGTTGGGGATAAGAGAAAAGATCATTTTCATTTTTTTCTATTTAAATTTGGATGTACACAAAAGAAAAATATAATGTAGTATACATGCATAATTGCTTAATTAAATCATCTTCTATTGAAATAATTCTTTCTATATGAATCTTGTCATATTTTTCCTCCTTTTTCCTCCCTTGTTTTGTCATAAGTTAAAAAAAAAATAGTAGCCAAGATCCAAGAAGAAAAAAAAGTGGAAGAGAGGAGAAGTGAGGGGGGTAGGGAAGGTAGAGAGTAGAGATGACTAACATTTTATTTTTAATTTACTATGTAAACCAAAATCAGGTCATTCATGTGGGCTCATATATTAATTAATGTAAAATTACTTTAAAGGAGAAGGGCTTAAAATGCCCTTAATCGTGAGAATTGGTATAACATTGCCCTTCATCAACCTTATGAGCGTGAGCCGATAGAAAGAAGGGTATTTTTTTGAGTCAAATAGTTGATGTCTGCTCTGTACCATGTTGAAGTGTGTGATCATCTCATCTAAAAGTTTAAACTGTTAGCGAAAGCACACTTTTATTAGTCAATGATATTCTCAACAGTGATCGTTTGAGATTTTAACTCCTACATTTTCTAGTGAATGATTGAAAAAGGTTCTCTTCATAGGAACTATGGCTTCTGATTTGATCTCCTTTATTTATTTCACATGCTTTTTCTTGTAAATTGTCCTCAAGTATGTTTGAAAGAATTACCTCTTGTGACACCCCACCTCTTGTTGAATTGTGTGAACCACGTTATTAAGAAATTCAAACAATTAGAAAGGGAACATTGTTTTTATTTTTTAATTAGGATGTCATCTGCTCGAATGGTGCGGGTTTGATTGTTTTATTTTTTTTTTGGTTGCGCCATGCAGCTGATTTTTTCTTATTTGTTTAAGGATGGCAGTGAGACTAAGAGATGAGGCCTCTGCCTTCTCTATTTCCATGTTGAGTTGTGAAAACTGCATTCCCAAAGTGATTAAGTTGTTAGAGAGGCAACACATTTGCAGATACCTTTCATTTTCCTTGTTTTCCTTAAAGCAGTGGTGTTAGTATCATGTCAGTTTGTGCACACCTCAACTATTCTACCAGGTATCTGTTTTCATTTGTCTGAGGTGATTTAACATTTTTTTCATGATTTCTAGCTATTGGAAACATTTGATGGAAACCTTATCCTCCAATCAGGCTCCATTCGTTTGAAGGTATAAGATAAGGTTAAAAGCATTTTGGTGTTTCCTTAAAATGATCCTTTGACATCCATATTTTAGCACAACTATTAGCTTTCCTCAGTCTACCGCAGCAATCCGAAATGAGAATTTAATCTCTACGGAGACTCAGGGGAGAGAAGAGTAAAATAAAAAGTAGTTAGGAGGTCTGATTCTGAAAGTATAAAATGTTGTCTTTGATAAGAAAATTAACGGAAAAGGGCCTAAAATACCCTTAATGTATTGGAAATGGTACAAAATTACCCTCCATCCACCTATTGGCTCCTAAATACCCTTTCCACCCACCTATTGGGTCCAAAATACCCCTGTCATCCACCTTTTGGTTCAAAATTGACCACTTATTTAACGGTTTTATATTTAAACTATTTAAATATTTTTTTAAATACGTGGCGCTCAACTATTTGTTATAATTTAATTTATTAATATAATTTATAAATCAATCCACTACCCACCCATTACTAATTAAACCCTCTAAATTAATAAATTTGTCACATTATTAATGCAACAACAGATTAGCTACTACCAATTGAGTGTTTTTAAAAATTTGAGGTGAAAATATCTATAGAAGTAAATTATCATACATTCAAGTGTCAAAATAAAATTACCGATAAATTAAAAGTCTGACTATGTTTATCTTAATTATTCTTATATCTCAATTATGTGATGTTACTTCACATGTAATTTTTTTAAAAAAATAATATATTAAAGGTTTTAAAATAAATAGTAAATATTTATAAAATTATATTTTAAAAAAATGCATGAATTAATTCGGGATGTATTACTTCTTTACCTTTAATCATAAATTTATCATTCAATCTTGAAAGAAAGTGTCCTCCTAAGTAAGCGGCTCAACCTAAATTTAATTGGGCTTCGATTCGGACTCGAATAATTTTGAATGTTATTTTCAAGAATCTATAATTTCATCGTGTTTTAGTAATGTTTATGATGATTTTGATATTATAGTTGGATTGTTAATTGGGTGAGGTTTATTTAGTAATTAGTGGGTAGTGAGTTGGTTTATAAATTATATTAATAAATTAAATTATAACCAAGAGTTGAACGTCAAGTATTTTAAAAAATATTTAAAGAGTTTAATTTAAAAATAAATAAAAAAGTGGTCAATTTTGAATTCAAAGGTGGATGACAAGGGTATTTTGAAGCCAATAGGTGGATGAAAAGGGCATTTTGGAGCCAATAGGTGGATGAAGGGTAATTTTGTACCATTTTCAATATTTAAGGTTATTTTAGGCCCTTTTCCGAATACGGAAAATTAAAGTTCTTTTATCAACTTCTGTTTGTAGAAGGGTCTTAGCTACCTATCCTTGATGGAAGCATCATTGAAAAGTTTATGGCTACAAAGGAACAGTTTAGCATACGCAAAGCAAGCCATGAATTCTTTTAAGTGATTTGTTCCATTTAAGGAAGAGTCTTGGGGTTGTTCATAGGGCCTTTTTATCCCCTAGTTCATGCTTCTATCGTGATATCACGCAGTTACGGATGAATAAGTAACTGGCAAATGTGGCATGCAGAGTTCGATTACGGAGCTCTTTTTCTATATGTTTGCAGAGTTTCTACATTGTGGAATAAGCATAATTATTGGAGTTCTTTTTATCCCAAGGTAACAAGTCAAATATTAGTTGTCTACAGACCGTGTTATATACTTTATTGGGCCCAATGTTTCAAACTTGCTTCTGGACAAAATTTGGGAGAGAAAGCTTTTGTTGAAGTAATTGATGTGTCTTCGGATGATGGATTATAACTCTTTCAAGATATGTTGTAGATCTAAACCTTCATCTGATATTGAAAGAGGGACAAGTCCAGAAAAATAGTGTGATTTGATCCATCAGTTGTGGAAATACAATAAATATCTGTCCAGAAAATATTGATCTAACAACATCACATCAACAACTACTAACACCACAACAAAGTTAGCCAATGTTAGGGTCCAAGCTGATAGAGCTGTTGAAAACATCTCCGATGAAGAAAGCATGACAAAGATATACAGAGGATTACAAAGAATTAACAGTATAGTGCTTCAGCAATCAGTTTGTGTAAAATGTCAGCAATACTGAAACCACTCTAGGTTAAAAAGCTAAACTTCTTTTCAACAATTCTGTTGCAGTGTGCGACCATCTCATCTATAATCTTAAGTTGCTAGAGAGAGCACACTTTTATTAGTTAATTATATTTTCAACACACCCCCTCATTCTTTTTCATGGGCCAAGCACTTAAAATTTCTTTTCGATATGGATGGGGTGAGATTCGATCTCTAGACCTCATCTTGAAGTGTGTGATCATCACATCTAAAAGCTTAAGTTGTTAGAGATAACACAATTTTATTAGTCAATTATATCCTCAACAAAATTTATTGCGTCTCTGATCATTTGCACAAATATTCTTTACATTATTTGATGTTATTCTAAGTAAAATTTGCAGCTAGACAATCTGCTTCAAATAGACTTTGCAGAGAGCATCTTGATATTATCGACATGAAATATCCCACCAATCAGCTTTAATCTTCCAAGGGGGCTGATAGACACTATGAAGAAACCAGTGGGGGTGACCAGTCATGTCATGACACCACCTCTTCCAAATTTTCTACACTGTTGTTTTGGCTGATGAGCTAGAAAGGCCAGCCAAGATGTCTAAGTTATGTGATAAATGAGAAGCTACAGTTGTTCTCTCCTATCAATCATTGTTCTTTTATCAGCAACTTAACTCAGCTATTCTTAGAATTCAGTTGAAAGAGGTTGAGCCACGGGCCTCAGTTGTTCTTAGTGAGGTCATAATCTTCCAGAACTCCCTTAGCCACAACAATTGACAATACAGAGGAAATGAGGCTTTTGGTATATGTAATGTGTCCGAAGCATTGAGTTATATGACATTCTAGTTGCAATACACTGAGCCTTCCAGTCAGTATGACCTTTAAATATTTGTATCAAGCCAACACAAAGATGAGTTATTTTACAATTCTGACTAAACAGCAAACCTTTGTTACTTTATAAGCTGGTACAAATGCCCCTTAAACTGATCACCCTTAGTTACAAAACTTGCCTTCTTTATGTACAGCAAACAACGTTAAAAGAAAATACTTACACCCAATTATTTGGTAGAGAAAAATCATGGAAGCGAAAAGAAGATTCCCCAGCAGTGTCCCTGACATGCCTTAGTTCTGATTCATCACTCTGACTTCCTATCTCATCTTCAACTTCTAGAGGCAATGGCATCACCTGATTATCATTCGGTTGGCGTGTCAACCGAACTTCAGGTGGCAACGATGGTAGCATAGTCGGGGGAATAGTCCTTGACCGGTTAATCATACCACCATTTGGCACGGGGACAGAACGGTCCCAAAGGAACACGTGCATAAGAATGGGAACCTTTGCATGTCGATGCAAAGACAATTTTTGACTCAGAGAGATGGTATCAAAGCACCTGACTGCCCCCGTAGGAGAAACGATCCATGGAAGTACCTTTTGGTTGGATATTCTTGATACAACTAAAAGCTTGCACTCTTTCCTTGCTTCTTTGTATAGATTGCTAAGGCCTGATCTTGATGATGGTGCATCCTCATCACCTTCAGCTACTGATGATATGTGAATAAACCCCTAAAAAGAAAATAATAATGAGAAGTTAAAAACAATGGAATTTAAATGTATGGTTAGCGAGATTTTACGTAATTAAAGTAAATAAATCTCATTCTAACCAGTATGTTCTTGCCTTTAAGATCAAACAAACATTACTATACTACATAATTTTGAGATACTAACATGGTCTAATTTTGAATGAACAATTGGTCAAGTTTGGCTTATCAATATGAACTTTATCATAGCTAGGGAAAATGTGATCTAAGATTATAAAAGATTTTTTCTTGTGCTTTAACATATGACATCTAACTTCTCAAACTGATTAATTGGATACCTTGACATGCTAACAAGTTAAATACGTACACTAATGTTGTAAAATAATCAATGTTAAATTGTACGGATCGCGATTGAAGATAGAACTTAGTTACCTCTTCTGTTCTGCTGATAGCAAAACCAAGTTTGACATCATTTTCTTTGATTATAATGTCAATAGGAATCTCTCCTCCAAGTGGGGAAAACCAAAGACGAACTGCTCGAACAACACCAATATCCACTCCATGGTAATCTTCAAAACCATACAAACTTGCATTTGCAAGGTTTGATAAATCAGAAAGTGATCCGGCACTTACAGTGCACGAAGCTGTCTCCCCTGATATCTAAGAGAAAAGAAGTACAGAGGAATGTCAATTACTGTCCTAACTTGATTTTACATAGCTAAATGTTCATATTAATATATTTGCCATTTGTAGCAGAGTTATGATAAAATCATTAATCAAATAACTGCTGGAGTCCCACATCTTTATATGCTTTTGTATAATCTTCTCCTTGCGCTTTAAGTTTTTGGGTTGACTTACACTTAAAATTCATTTCTTTGCATGATATCAGAGTCGGACATGCCCACCGAATTCACTATTTCTGAAGATAGCCCCTTTAATCTTATATTGCTCGCGCTCCAGATGTTCAGTCCTAGGTTTTAGGCAATTCTCCCCTCATGATCCACATTTTTGGGGATTGAGTTAGGGTTGCAAACATTGAACTTCAATATTTAATATACTAGTGGATTAGGTGTTGAGACAATATTTAGTTGAGGTTGAAAAAACCAGTATGGGAAGTTAAAGTTGTATCTGTATGTGAACATAAATTTCATCTAAAAATTAGATATATTTTTTTTATTTTGGGGTTGAGTTAAGCTAAATATCCTTTTCTTTGCATGGTATCAGAGTTAGGCCAGCCGGATTCATTATTTCTGATGTTGCCCACCCACCCACCCCTCCAACCAATCTTATATTGTCCACATTTCACATGTCCAGTCTTAGGCCAGGGTAATCCTCCCCTCATGTGTTAGGCTTTGGGATTGAGTTAATTAGGAGTTTGGACGATATTTAGTTGAGGTTAAAATACCGGTGAATTAGGCGTTTGGACGATATTTAGTTGAGGTTAAATCCCTAAATAAGACATACATAAGTTGGACGGACCAGGAAAGATACAATATGTGAAGTTGAAGTTGTGTGGGAACATAAATTACATTCGAAAAAGAAGATATATATTTGTTAGTGAAAAGGTAGATCATATGAATGGTAAGGTACCTTGGTAAGTAGAGACTCAGTCTGGATATTCATGAAAACAATGGGAACACCAGAGGCTTGAGAAGCAATGAGCCAAGCATTTGCTCTAGAAAGTGTGTCTTCTAAATCATTATAACCAATTGAAGCTTTGTCTGAGGCTTTTGGCAAGAGAAGTAGTGAGTAAAAGTTGCTTGACTTTGGAACTGCTAGAAACTCATTCATTCTCTTCTCCCATGGATAGCTCACATATCCTTCTTGGAGTGGAGTCCTTGTCAGTGCTCCTACCATTCTTGACTTCCTTGAACCTACACATAATCATATATATATATATATAAACAATTGTTAAGGGTAGCTTTGAAGAGAGACACAATAACATGTGCAGGTTGTTAATTATTAGACATGATTCCTATATTTCAATTTTTGTGATCTCAATTCTATTGAGACACACTTGTTTAAGTGAATTGGCGACAAGTCTTGTAGGGATGTAGATCTTGTTTTTTCATCCTTGTAATCAGATATTTTCCACGTAAAAATATTATGTTCTTACTTAATTATACTTCATAATTCCACATCATAGTAGAAAGGAACAAGTTAAGTAACTCGTTCGATCACCCTTTTTTGTGTTATTAATTAGGACGGATGATATCATAAGTAAATCAAACGCTTTGACATAAATATATGTTGGCAAGTCTTTATTCATAGATATATAGAATATATATTAGTATCCACCTTTTTGTTGTGTGTGTTTATTTGAAATCTTTTTAAAAATAAAGATAATAATATTATATTGATCATGAATCTTCATTTAATTAATCCATTAGGTAACCATAATTTTCCTATTGCATGACACACTTCAATTTGTTGAAAGGATAAACTGTTAGTCCATGTATTGACCCGGTCCGATACTTTAGGAAAGGGTGTAAATAAACTAACCTTTACTTTCATAGATTTAGGCTATACTTTTCAAAATTAAAATTTGGACGTTTGAATCTAAATATACATGTGAATGATTAAGATATTGTTTCTAGATCAAATCATTAAATTATTAACATGGTTTATTTTACGGCATCTGAATGTACTTATATAATTCAAATAAAAAAGAATTAATAAAATAAAATCATTATTTGATTAAAAAATTGAATTATTTAAGCTAGTGATAGTGGAGACAGTTTATAGTGGCGGTGGTGATGACTGATGCTAATCTTTTTTTTTTTAGTGGTTGATTATGATGGTGGTGATAGTTGTGACAGTGGAGATGGTTGGTGTTGTTGCATTATGATGCGTGTTGTTGCATTATGATGCGCTTGGTAGTGGTGTTGGTAGTTGTAACGATGAAGGAATGTGTAGTGGTTGGTGATGTGTTTGTGGTAGCTGGCTACAATGCTAGTTATGATGATGGAGGTGCATGGTTGGTAGTAGAGATTGACCACAATAGTAGTAGTGATTGATAGTGTGGTGGCATTGGTAGTGATGGTGACCGGAGAAGGTATAGTGGTAAATGATTATGTTGCTAGTTATGATAGCGGAGTTAATTTGTTGGTTATTAGAATTGACTATAGTGGTTGGTAGTAGTGGTGGCGTTGCTAGTGATGGTAACCGGAGAATGTATAGTGATAATTGACTTCGATGCTAGTTATGATAGCGGAGTTAATTTGTTGGTTGTAAGAATTAACTATAGTGGTGATAGTGGTTGATAGTGGTGATAGAGATGGTAGTGGTTATAGAAACGAAGGAGATGGTTGCAGTTGAGATAATTATAATGATGGAGGAGGTAAATGTGGTAGCAGTTCATAGTATTAGCTAGCAACAGTGATGATTGTGATGAAAGAGGTGGTTGGTGCAAGTAGACGATAATAGTGGTTAACAATAGTATTTGTGATGGCAAAGGTAGTTAGTGGTGATGGTGATGGTTGTGATGACAGAGATGGCTTATGGTGATGGATGGTTATTGTGAATATAGTAATGGTGAATATTATCCATACAAGAATATCTCTTCGTGATGTAAAGACCTATTTAGACAAATTAAGGATGTGTTTGGTATGAAGAAAAATGTTTTTCTAGACAATGTTTTTTTGAAAAACAAGTGGATTTCTAACTTATTTTCTCATGTTTGGTTGGTGAGTAGAAAATATTTTTTAATGTTTGGTTGGCGAATGAATTTTTTTTCAAGAAAATGTCTTTTATTTTTTGCTTGAGACTAGAAAATACTCTTTAGGAAAATAATTTATAACCCGAAAATCAACCCCGATAATTGATCTAGGACCTAACCCAGATACCGAACCGGGACAAGATCCCGGTGACCATTCCAAAATTCAACATTAAGATTTGACTCAGGACCTAATCCAGACTTTCGACCTTGAAATATTTCTTAAACCAAATATATATATATATATATATATATATATATATATATATATATATATATATATATATATATAAGGAAAAATGCACAATTACCCCCTCAAACTATGCTTGATTCACAGAGACACACTTATACTATACTAAGGTCCTATTACCCCCCTGAACTTATTTTATAAGTAATTTTCTATCCCTTTTCGGCCTACGCGGCACTAGTTTGAAAGAAAAAGTCAACCAGTGTTGGACCCACAAGATAGTGTCACGTAGGCCGAAAAGGGATATAATATTATCAATAAAATAAGTTCAGGGGGATAATAGAACCTTAGTATAGTATTAGTGTGTTTATGAGATTTCAGGCATAGGTTGAGGGGTACTTGTGCATTATCCCTATAGATTAAAAAAAAACTGACAGGGTGTCAAGGTGGGGGAAGGGGGGGGGGGGAGTTGATGGGTGATGTAAAAACTGAAATTTAACAAATTTAAAATATTTTTCAAAAATAATTTCGATCGTGAGTGGCGGTTGGGGGATTGGTTGGGGTTGGAGAGAGGGGGGTAGGGATGAAGTGAAAATTAAAAATTTAAAAATATAAAGTATGTTACAAAATATTTTTTTTTAAAAAAAAATTGACGGGAGAGGATGGGGTTAGGGATGACATAAAAGTAAAAAATTTAAGATTTGAAATACTTTTCAAAAATCATTTAAAAAAATTGATGGAGGTTGCATGGATGGGGGTTGCATGAAAAATATAAAAAAAAAAATTGAAATACTTCTTAAAAAATTAAAGAAGGGGGCTATTGATTTTTTCTTTAAAATTGTAATATTTTATAATTGATGGATTGGGGGAGGGGGCCTCTGCCATGACTCTCTGTATAATCAACCCTGTCTATCTGCATTTAGGGAGTAGAGCATGCAACAAAATCGAGGGGTATGGGTGGGGTAAAATAAAAATAACTTTTTGTGGGTATTTTGGTGTGGGGGGGGGGGAGGGGGGCGGGGGGGGGCATAAAATGAGTTATTTTTTTTAAAAAAATTGATGGAGAGCCATGGATAGGGGTAGCGTAAAAAATAATTTTTTAATAGTTAGAATTTTTTCTTCAAATTTTTTTTGTGGGGGGTAGCGGAGGGTTGCATAAAAAATGAAAAATTTCAAATTAAAAGAAAAAAAATTTGAGGGGAGGGGGTCAAGGTATAAGGGTGAGGTAAAAAATTGATGGAGAGCCATGGATAGGGGTAGCGTAAAAAATAAATTTTTTAATAGTTAGAATATTTTCTTCAAATTTTTTTCGTCGGTGGTAGCGGAGGGTTGCATAAAAAATGAAAATTTTTAAATTAAAAGAAAAAAATTGAGAGGAGGGGGTCAAGGTATAAGGGTGAGGTAAAAAATGAAATTTTAAAAATTTCAAATATTTTCCAAAATAATTTTTTGTGGGGGTAGGGGTGATAAAAGTTGTGTTAGGTAAAACAAATTTTTAAATTTGAAATATTTTTCAAAAGTAATTTTAAAATTTTTATTTTTTTGTTTGGAGAGGGGAGGGTTGGGGTTGATTTGGGTGTATGGGTAAAAAATATTTGAAATTTAAAAATAAGAATTTTTTTTAAAAAAAATTATGGACGGGGAGGGATGAGTATGAAGTACAACGGAGGGTCGGGTGCGGAGTAATGGGTAGGGTAAGAAAAAAATATTGAAGGATGAAATAGACTTCTCGATAATGTTTTTTTTTTTAATTTTTAAAGGGATGTTTTTTAAATTTGAGTAAAACAAGTTCATTTGAAAACACATGTAAGAAAATCATCAAAAAAATTTCATACCGAACGTACCCTAGGTGTTAAAATCTTAATAAAAATACAACGTTTGAACCATTCAGATTCAACCCTTCGTTAAATGCAAACAAATGAGGTCATTTGAATAGACGTGGAACTACCATGGCATCACCATTACCACCACCAGTCCACCACTACCACCATCAACACTTACACCTCTCTCTATAACTTCTCCTATATATTCCCTTTCTCCTAATTTATTTGACATTTTTCGTTTTTTAAAATTCAAAAGTTTAAGTTTGATCAGAAATTTACGCATTAAATCTTTAATTTTTTAAAATTAAAATTTATATATTTGTAAAGTACGTAAAAAGTAATATATAAGCATAATAATTGATAATTCAAAATATTAAAAAAATCTATTTAAAAAAAAAAAAACTTACCATCAAAAACAGATTGGTATGAATCTGAAAATTCAAAAACTGTCCTACAAAATGGCGAGGGAGTAATACATATTATTAGGGAAAATACCCGTAATGGTCACGAATAATTATCGGCCCCTAACTCACTGACTTTATAAGCAATCAATTAGTAATTTATATATTTGCTGAAATAGGTTATTTTTATTAATGCTAAGAAAAAACTACAAGAATAGTACAATAAAATCTTAATTTGTTTTTAATCTACTACTTATGAAACTAGAATATGTTTGTAAATTAGTTTACTAATATTCATTTGTCAAGCATATATTATATATCTATATCTATATCTATATATATAGTGATTCATTGGCACAATTGTACTTCTTTCTCTGGGCAAATCATTTGCCCTCCACTAGGACCACAACTCCCACATCCCAATAACATTGACTTTAAAAAAAAATGAATTGGAAAAAATTCAACCAAGCTCGATATTTATACTATTAAAATAAATTTATGATATGTATTTGCGCTTAATTTTATTTTATTTAACAAAAGTTAAATCCTACATTTTCATCTTATTGAATTATTTGATCCTGATAAATTAATAAATTTTGATATATCTTTTCTATATATCTTAAATTTTGTGGTCCTATATTTTTCGTTCTTTAATCTTATTAAAAAGTTATTATTTACCTATCAAAACTAGGTCATTCCAAGTAAACAAATATAGTTTAATGGATCAATCTTTGTCAATGTGACTATGCAAGAACCAAATAAAAATTGAGAAATTAGACAAACACCTAGTCAAAGGGCCTAACAAGCCATAACAAATCTTAAAAATGATTTTTTCTTAAAACTAATCGTTTAACAACAAAAACAAAAGGCCATGAAAATGGTGTCTTTTAAAAATATATTTGAAGACATTGTGTATTCCAACAAGTTTTGTTGATTTTCAATTTTCAAAATATTACATAAGCACTTCACATATATTCAGCAATCAAGTATAGTCACTTTCCAATGTATTTTTTTTACAGAAGTACACCCTCTGCTAAAAAGAAATGTTTTATTAATACTTGTCACTTTATTAAATCAATGCATAAATAATATAATTTTTCTATTTTACCCTTTGGATTTAATAATTTAAAAATACGCATTTGACTAAAATTGAAATACTACATAATTAATTAATATTCATTGATAAAATTAATTAATCAAAATAAATTAATTCATATTCATTACTAAAAATTTGACTTCAAGAGAATACTGGCCGAGACTGGCTTGGGGGCTCTAAAGCAGCTCCAAGTTAATAATTGTAAGTGTGTACTTTGTACGTGTGCTTTCCGTGTGTGTACTATGTAGTACTACAATAATATGGTGGTGTTGACATTTTGCGTACATTATTTGGCTGAATTTTATATATATAATTGTGTAATTCCAATTTTTCAGGTGACATATTTACGATTACATGATTACAAAACATTTTGATACATTTGACACATTTTTAATTTTAGACCATTAAGATTCAAAAATCATCTTTTATTTTATTTAAATTAAGTGTCGAGTCAAAATAAGTCATATTAATGAAAACATATAGATATATATAATTGAAATTGATTTTCGACTGCAAAGAGAATGAGAATGGTGACTAAGATGCTAATTTAGATTTACATTTTCCTATAAAAGTACTCTCGGTTTCTATTTATATATTGTCGTTACTAAAACAATGTTCTTTAATTAAGATTGTGATTTCACAAAATTAATTCATAAATGATACTTTTTTTTCCTATTAAGTTCCTGAAAATTATTAGTCTTAAAATTATATATTTAATCAACATAGAAAAATTAAATAATTAATTCATATTCATTAGTCAAATAAATTAATCAAAACAAATTAATTCATGTTCATTTATTGAAAATTTAATTTCAAAAGCAAACTAAATGAGGATACAATACTCTCTCTATTACTTGTCCATTTTTGGGTTGACACACCTATTGAATATAATAATTGACATAGTAAATTTATCATTTACCAATATTAATTGATAGAATTTCAAAATTAATTTACATTTTAAAGAGGTTTTACGTTTTTAAAAAACATTAACTCATTAAATAAATTAAGAATGTAACTGTAAAAATATATTGCCTTTTCTTGATTTTCAAAAATAAAAAATAAAAAAGTCAAAATTGAATAAGTAAAACAGAACCGAGGAAATAATAAATTTACCTCGTTTTTTAAAAAATTTGAAATAAAAAATGATGATAACTAAATATGAACTAATGAAGTAACATATCAAGAAAGAAGAAAAATATGCAAAATGAAAATGTGTGGAAAGAAAACAAGTTGCACATGTATATGGGCAAGTGCAAACAAAACAAAAGAACAGTAGTACCACCACCAACAAAATTTAAAAAATACCTATGTAAGAAAGAGTCAAACAAAAAGAAAAGTCAACATTAATGGAAAACGTGTACCTTGCAATTCCAAACACTCCATTTCCGTCCGATCAACAAAACCAACGGCATAATTTGGATCATCAATAGCTCTAAGCATATAAGTTTTCCTTCCGCCAAATTCATTCGGAACGATACATGCCTGTTCAAACATAATATAATATAATCAACTAAAAATTTATATGTATATTTTTCTCTTTGATAAAATGTTCAATACCTGTAACTCAGTGAATAATTCATCGTCAGATTGAGATCCACGTCTAACACGAACAATAATAGAAGTTTCCTTAGCCTTGAATGAATTATGCATGATCTTTTGAATACCACTTTTGCCATTTTTGAATGGTGATCGAACAATCATGTTACCTATTCGAAGTTCCTCCACGATATCCCCCGTTATCAACATGTTTCCAGTCCATTCATCGCCTTTTGAACTTCCTTTTAAGCATTGAATCGATAACACTAGCAACGATGATGATGACCTTGATGTTGTTGAGTATGAAGAGTTTGTGCTTCCTGATGAGTTTGAACGTTCCATGGGCATTTCTTTAGTTTTTGTCAAAGTTTCAAAAATAGGATTTATTTTTTTTTTGAGGTTTTCTTGGAGAAGTTTAGGGAAGAAAATATATAATAAAGATAAGAGGAAAGATCTAGAAAAAATAACGTGGTTTTTATTTTTTTTAATTGAAAAGCTTATCACTAAATTCCTTGAAGAAAAAAAGAAAAGGTAGTTGAGGTTGGATTTGGAGAAATTTAGGAACAAGATTTTTGAGGGAGAAAATAGAGAGGGGAATAATAATATCTAGGTGAAGGACTAAAGGGGTCAAATATTTATGGAGGACTTGGGAAATTAAATTTCATTACGTAAATGCACTTTACTTTCTTGGAAGTCATAAAAGTCTTCTTTAGTTTTTTAGTATGTTTTTATATGTCAAATGATTTGAAGTGACAATTCTTCTTTCCCAATTGTTGGGTATAAAAAAAAAATAAAAAATTGTTGGGTGTAACTATTCGCTATTTTTAGAACTTATTGAATTAATTAATTTGAATTCACGTTATACAAAAGTATTTTCTCCGTCCGATATTATTTTTTATTATTTTTATTTTTAAAGTTAAACTATAAAAATTTTGACTAATATTTAAGATGTATTTTTTCATCATATTAATATATAAAAAATTACAATTTATATTACTTTTCATATAATTTTAGAATATCTAGTTTTTTTGTTTAAAATATCAAATTAATATGATCTGATTTAAATTTGAAAATTAGTAACTTTGACTTTTGAAAAGCTCAACATGATAAACAATTCGGACGGAGGGAGTAAATTTTAAAGTATTTTCTTTACGAAAATTTTTCATTTTTGGATTTTGAACTTAATAGTTCTTACTTTTTTCATTTCAAAATAAGTGAATTATTGAACCTTTTTTTTAGGGAAAATACATCAAATCCCCCTGACCTTGACAACAAAATTCACTTTAATAGTTCAACTATACGGACGTTTAAATATCCCCTTTAACATCTTTGAACTGTATTAAATACAACCCTGATACCACTCTCACCCGCTACATCGTAGCCATGTAAGCACCATGTCACAACCATGTAAGCACCATGTCATTAATTTTTCATTTTTTTTTTCTTATTCACCCTTTTGTTTTCTTAAACTCATTACACTAATCAATTAATTAAAAATACATTTAAAATCTAAAGTGTCACATCTTCTTCAACCCCTTCTCTTCTACCCCCTCCCCCTTTCTTCTTTCTTGATTTTCACAATTTTCAACCTTCACTAGTTTCTTTGTTTTTTTTTTCTGAATTTTCTTCTTTCAATGGTTATTTTCTTCTTCAACATTCATCAATACTTACTTTTTCTTCTTCGATCCGTCTCTCTTCCACAAATTTTTCCATTGGAGAATAATATTTTTTGAATATTATTTTTCTTAACAACTTAAATGAAAAATGAAGATTGTGTAAAAAAGGTGATAGACCCACATTTTTTTGCATCACAACTAATAGAATTCAAAATGAGTTACTTGGAATTAAAGAAAGTTTGCATTCAATAAATATGAATTGGGTGTTGTTTTTGTGATTAATGAAGGACGTGTGAGGTGAATGATGAAGATGAAGGAAAAATTTTAATATGAAAGAAGAAAGGTATAAGGAGTGCTTCAATGGAGAAGAAGACATTTGGGGAAGACAACAAACTAAATAGAGAACAAAATTAAATATTTTTAAAAAGTAATTGAACCCACAAATTCCATTTACTTCTAAAAAAAGAAATTTCACATTCTTTTAACTTTAACTTGTAAAAAAAATTTAAAAAGTATTAGTTAGATATTGGATAGTAAAAAAATGACATGTGTATGACTTTATCTCTCAATTTTTAATTTTTTTATTATTTCACGCGCTTTGAGGAGAGTGAGTACACTCACTTTGCCACGTCAGCTCTTAGGGTGATATTTAATTAGTTCAGAATTGTTAAGGGGAGTATTTAAACGCTCGTAAAGTTAAAGTACTAAAGTGAATTTTGCTGCCAAGTTCAGGGGGGATTTGATGTATTTTTTTTTTTTATAATTTAAAATAACTTAAGTGTGCAAAGCTCATGAGAGTTGTTGGAAATTTCTTCCATTCTCGTCCCTCATTGACATTTCCTAAGTGATAATTTCAAGAGAGTTAATTGTTTATATTTATGAATTTACTTTGAATTATTTATATTTTCAAGAATAGTTTGAGAATAACTAAGTATTCAAGTAGTGATCACATGCATCTCGTCAATCTCCTTCGTGATTGAATCATGGTGAAAATCATTTACATATTTCAACTTTACTTTAGAAATCAAACTATCCCCTCAATTTTGAGAAATAGTAACCCCACCTTTTTTCCTAGTTGACTTTCGAAATGTTTATTCTACCCTTACATTATCAACTTGTATCTTTTTTATACTTCTTTAAAATTATAGTATTTTTGTTATTTAATTTATATATAGAAATCCTATAAAATATAAACTTTGTTCAAAAGAAGAAAAATTAAATATTGATTCAGTATATAAGCTAATGTCATTTTATATTGAAACAAATGAATAAAACATCAAAAAGATATTAATTTTACCGGAATTTATAATATGATAATCTTATGAACTTATTTCGATGCAAGTATACAAAAATAATTAATAACAAGTAAAGATATCTTTCACAGTAATTTCTTTAGAACTATCTATTTAAATACAATTTAAATTAAAATTTAATAGTATCCATGTCCTCAACTAGGTGTGCATAAGTAGACACTTAAATTTGTATAAAGTTGAATAAGTAGATATATGTGTCTTTTATGACAATTCACGTGAGATACACTCGAACTAATCTACTATTTATGCACATCCACAGTTGAAGGCTATAGATGCGAACTGAGTTTTTCAAAGCATATCAATATTTTGTTTCCCCTCCCCTCCCCCAAAATCTTTCTTCATAATTAATAAGGCCGGCGTGAAACATGAAGAACTAAGCCATTAATGTCGTGGAGAATATTAAACCTTATAACGTCAATGAAGCAAGGATTGTGTATATTTTAACTGAGCCAAGTTAAAAGGCACATTAATGTATTTGTAACACCCCAAAGTTTTCTAAGCTAAGAACTGAATCATTTTGTAATATGCTTCGCAACTCTACTCTTAAAATCTGGATCATTTTTCGTAAGTATATGAGATTGAACGGGATGATGTCCTACTTGCTCGTGTATTTTAATGTCCTTTACCAAGTGTATCAAGGGTATCAAAAGTGAGCTAAGGTCATAGGAGACATCAAAAACCAAACCAAGTTCAAAATATTCGTATCAACTATTTTCTCGCATGAGTTCATATAAAGGTCAACTTCAAATGATCTTAACACATATTGAATTAGGAGGCCCACAACCTATCAAATTAATAATCTGAGTCTTCTATCCATTTCTACCAAATTTTTCTTATTTTGAGTTCGGCGTAAAAAATTATGAATGTTTTACTGAAACATTTTTGGGCTGAGAAATTTGTCGAGGACACCTGCTCATTTGGAGACGTCCCAAATAGGTTGGCAAATAGCCGAACTAGCTTATCAAAATGTCCTAAAAATAATAAATCTCTATATATTTTGGTAATCTAAAGCCCATTTTGGCGAACCACTGAATGTTTTAGTGACGGGACCTTTAGGTTATTAATTTAGCCGATCAGATTCATTAAAAGGTCGTTTTTTCTTCTTCTTACGTTTCTAAAGGATATTATTGACATTGTACCCTCAAATAACTTCCCTAAGTACATTTTATAACCTAATATCATCATTATAAGTATAGAAACTATCCAAATAAAAAATTATCCTTCTTCCAAAGATCAAAAACTCTAAGAAAAGGATTTTTCCAATTATTGAAGATCTAAAATTTCCAAGTTCCATGTTCAAGATTCTCTTCAAGATACCTAAGGTTTTCAATCAAGTAACTTTTACACACTCCATATTTCAAGATTTTCATCAAGTTTCTCCAAGAACATTGTTCTTCTAGATATGTTCGGTTATTCTTAGTGATGGACTGAGTTCATCATGCCTTACATCTAAATTCAGTTAGTACGAGTTAATTCCATATTCTACTCAAATTTTCATGATTTTCCTTGAATTTGAATTGTGTTCTTATTTCGAGTTTGATTTTCTAATTATGAGATTTTGATATTTTATATTGATATCCTTGAGCTATGGTTCACAGTATTTTTCGCATTAATCCTAGTTGATGAGATTTTTATTGAAAGTCTTTATGAATTTACTTCCATGCATCGGTTTTCGAGTTTTAAAGTGAGTTCAAGAGTATTTTAAAATATCCTTTGAGACGAGTTAGGGGAACATGAATGATTCCAAGAATACTATTTTCACATTGAGAAAAGAAATGCTATCTTTAAGAATAATATAAAATGTTTTCAATAATATTTCAGCTAGATAAAGAGAAGTTCAGTTCCCCGATAAAGAGAGTATTATTTTTCACATTAAAAAGAGAGTATTATTTCCAGAAAAGTATAAAGAGTTTTCAAAGTATTTCAGAAAGATTGAGTATACTTCAGTGCCTCTTAAAGATGTATTTTTGAGTGATTATTTCAACCCAATGTGTATTTTACATTAGCATAGAGTTATATATTTTGGAAGTAATATTGAGCAATGATTTGGGAGAGAGTTCATATGAATCACAACCTCTACAACATACATAGCTAGCATCGATAGGATCGTACCTCAAGATGCGCAACTCTTCACTTGGCTCAAGAAGGATTTTTAGTGGATTCATCATTTCAGTTATGTTCTACACTCCGGTAAGGTATAAGACGACTCTGAAAACGTGGGTAAGACATTGTATCATCACGAGGCTCATAGTGATGGTTGTCGGTTAGAAAACCCCCTCAGTGTGTGTGTGTGTGTATATATATATATATATATATATATATATATATATATATATATATAAATCCTCATTAACTGATTTATACTGTTCTTCAATTGAGCTACATTCGGCCTTTCAGTCAGTTATTTGTTTTAGTCTGCCTTATTACATACTCGTACATTTAATGTACAAATGTCATTCAACCTACATCTTTTCATGATGCATATTCAAGTAGTTTAGATGATCAACTTGCGTTCTATTGAGATCACACCATCTGATCATTAGCTTTTGATGAGACATTCTTGCTTTCAGAGGTGTAACACCTCATAATTCAGAAAAGGAAATAACGATAATAGATTGATTACCAGTTTAAGTCCACAAGACCAGTCTATAGTTCATTGAATGTTCTATGATTCGTAGACTAGTCTCGTAAAAAGTGAGAAAATATATTTTTGAAATCAGTCCTAGTAACTATTCTTTGATTGACCATGATGGTCCATTGAATGGACTACAGACCATAGGAAGGTCCCATAAAAGGGTCCCAAACTTAGTAAAATTTTGAGTTGAACGTTGAGGTCTACAAATGGTGTCTACGGACCGTACGAGGTTCATAGTCAATAGAATTGTGTCTTAGGATATAATGTAAATTTTAGGCCCTAGTCATTCAACCTACGGTTTACCACTATGGTCCATAGGTTGCAAGTCCAGGGTCTGTCGATAGTTGTTTTTAAAGGGTATTTGGGTTTTTTCTTATGCACCTAATACCTATACCACACCATTTTGCCTATAAATATGAAATATAATCCCCGAATTTCCTCTCAAAGGTTTTCTCTCCAAAGCTCTCAAGGATTCTAAGGTTCTTCATGTTAATTTCTCATTTCTTCATCAATATATTTCATCTGAAAAATTCCCCAACGTTATTTATGGATTTGATGAATATGTTTTTAAATAATTTGTCATTCCCCGAGCCTACATCTTGGGTGGGACTGACACTCGGTGATCATTGCTAGCCTCGAGCGAACCCTTGACTTACACAACTCAGCGGAAGACTTAATTTAACTCAATATAGAATTGGAAAAGTTCTCGTAAAATAACTTTAAATACTGTCTTGGACAAATCGGCACTTAGGTCTCAATTATAGATTCTGAAATAAAGAGATACAATTGAACTACTAACTACTCATCTATGAAGTCTCTAAACTGACGTAGATGAATGTTGGGACAAACCCCACAACATTCTATTGCACTAACAAGAAACCAATAAAAGGATCCTCTGGAATACAAGGAGGCTCACCATTGACTCTGGAGCTCAAACTCGATCAGCGAAGCTCTACGTGCTGATCCTGGTTACCTGCGTCTGCATCATAAGAAGATGCAGGTCAACTGACATCAGTATATTGAATGAATGAGTATGCGAGTTGAAATGCTAAAAGACAACTACTAAGCTTGAAAGGGAGTAATAATGAACTTAACTTGGCTCTGCTCAACTCAAGAAGTCATAACTCAATATAAATGAGTTAACACATATGCAATATAAGGAAAACTTGTAAAATAGTGAAAACTTAATTCATTAAATATAAAACAATAATAAACTCTACTTTACTTATATACGGAAGTAATATAATTTTTGTGGGAGAGTCACTAACCGACAACTATCATTATAAGCCTAAGTGATGGTACAATGTATTACCCCACGTTGCAAGAGGACCACTCTATTCCTTGTCGTCGGTATAGAACCTGAACTACTAAGTGGATCCACTAGTCTATGCTAAAATCACTAAGGAATCATCCAAAAAGTATGATCATTTATCTCTCTATGTTGGCCACATGGTTTATGGAGACTTGAGTTAATATGAACTCGCGTCACCTATCGGTGCTAAATACTACTCCCAAAATACTTAGCTCATATGTTCTTAAAACAACTTCTTCTCTAGTTTGAGATAATTACTGAAACGTAGCTTCAAAAAGCTTTCTTGGAAATCATAGTTTGCTTTCTCTTGTAATAAACTATCCATAGGCTCTATGGAAGTCCATCTTCCTTTCTTTCTCAAAAATTTGAAAACATTTTGTTTAAACTCTTAGGGACTACTTAGTTCCCTTATAACTCTTGAGAAGTGAACTCAACTTGTTGCTCTTTGCTGAACTTGAAACTTAACTTTTAGGGAATATTTAGTTCCCTTATAGCTTTTGAGAAGTCAACTCAACTCTTTTACTATTTTCTTAACTCATTGCTTGAACCTTAAAACAAAGTAAAATATTGGTTTAAAACTCTTAAATGCTTTAAGAACTTACTTTGACTTGTTTTTTAACTTTTAGACTTGACTCTTAACTTCTTTGACTTTGATATTAACTTCCATTGAATTAGATTATGGGTTCAAGGATCATGATATCACGTTTATGGATGATTTCATGATATTTAAATGTACTTTAGAGTGTTTGAATCAACTAGGAATAATAGGTACATCATTTAGGAACTAGTACGAAAAGATGGGGGAGAAATGGGACCTCCAGAGCCTGACGTCAGAGGCTTTCCTAAGACGCTCTGGGTGGCACGGTACGCCAGAGTCTGACGGACAGATTCTGTCATGTGGGGCTCTGGTAGGAGCGGCGCTCCAGGGTCTGTCAGACAGATTTTTTGACTTGTCTTCTTCGATTTTCAACTCTAAACCTTCCAAACTTCCATCGATCTTCCTCCAAACACTTAGGATAACTATTATACTCAATAACAAATATTTAAGAATCATAAAACATCCCAGAATCATGAATCAAAAGCACTTAAGGTACACTACAACTCTACCAACAACGATTCAACAATTGTTCATCAAGAACTTGAGGATTAATTTTTCAATCAATACAAAGCTTGCTGAATTAAAGATGCTGGTGTGTGGATGAACAACCCAACACATAAAGATCTCAGAAACCTCGATAGGTATCACCCCCGACGAATTCCACTAGCGAAACATTAGTGTTCTTGACGAATTATCTATCTTCCTCTTCTCTTCTCTTTTCTCCCAAGTCGTAAGCGTTCTCAACTTTTCTAAAACTGAATTGGGACTTAGTTTAACCCTAATAAACCCGTAAAACGAATTAGGAAATACTAGGGTGAAAAAATTACTTTTACCCTTACTAAAATCCGGATTGAACTTTCCTTTGCCGTCCAACTTTCGAAAGGCATATATCCCTCATACGACATCGAAAATGTGCAAACTTGGCGCTTTTTGTAACGACCTGTTTAGTCATTTGAGTAGCAGAATTTATTTTTGGGAAAAACTGGCTGAATACGACGGACACCACGACGGACCGTCGTGGGCACGACGGACCGTCGAGGGTGTCCCGTTCCAAAACACTTGGCATTATGAAATTGAGTGTTGAAACTGAGTCTCTGAACTCTGTGACGGACCTGCAGGACGGGCCGTCACAGTCACGACGGGCCGTCGTGAGCCCCCGTGTCAAAACACTTAAACTCTTGAGAATTTGGTGCTGGGAGCAACTCTCTGATCGTCGTGACGGAAGTGCAGGACGGACCGTCGTATGCACGACGGACCGTCACAGACTCCTTAAGGAAATTTGAGTCCTTGACGAACCTGCGTGACGGACCGTCGCAGGCACGACGGACCGTCACAGGTTCCGTAATCCCCGTCGGGGTCAGAATTCTGGCTAATTTTAAAGGGGTGTTTTGGACCATTCCAGCTTTAATTTATAAAGTTAGTGGGTTATTGTTATTAGTTCAATTCCTTGGGGGTTGAAAGACTAACTTTGAGTAACTTGGTGGGTTGGTTTCATTACTTTTGAAACTTGAAATCTTGTGATTTAGGGTAAGAAGAGAGGAAGGTTGGAGGAAGAAAGAGAAAGAGAAAGAGAAGAGAAAAGAGGCGCTTGAGAGAGAAGGAGCAAGGTTTCTTGAAGATTCTTGCTTGAACACAAATCCTTGGTGAAGGTAGGTTATGGTTTATGCTATTTGTAGTAAACTCTCAATAGCAAATGATATGTATTGGGTATTC
>CM064973.1:47730117-47827117 GCA_032847665.1 Solanum chilense
GACCGCGATTCTAGCCAGTCTTCACTGTACCGGATCTCAGGGTGAGCTATGCTTCTAGCTTGGACTGGATCTTCTTCTTCTCGTCTTGATGCCTTGAAGTTCCGGCATGGACTAGCTTTCATTTGTTTAACTTCTTAGAATACTCTTAGTTCTGTAATGTGATCATAGATGTTCTTGTGATGATGACTTCCGGATTTTGGGGATATGTATCGTATTTATTTTTCGTATTGAGTTAAGTCTTCCGCGTTGTATTTGGTTTAATTTATTTGGGTTTAGATTGGTTGGTTCGCTCACACAGGAGGGTAGTGTGGGTGCCAGTCGCATCCCCGATTTGGGTCGTGACACTTTTGGAAAGATATTACCAAGGTCTTTCCAACCATTTAACAAAATCACCCTAACTCTTCCAGAGCAGGGATTAATGGTCGTTTGAAAATGACCAAAAACTCACAATGATATATTTGTGACTATGTTTATCGATAATATGTTGATTTACTCAAGGAGTGAGAATGAACATGTCGAGCATTTGAGGATTGTGTTGTAAATTCTTAAGGACCGTGAATTGTATGTTATGTATAGCAAATGTGAGTTTTGGTTAAGGTACATTTCTTTCCTTGTCCATATTTTCTTCGGTGAGGTATTCAAGTTGATCCTAAGAAGACCGAGGTGGTTAAGAATTGGCCTATACCTTTGTCTACTTTTGATGTATAAACTTTCTTAGGTTTGATCGATTATTATAAAACGTTAATGAAAGGTTTTCCCTATAGTGCTTCATTTTTGACGACATATACTCAAAAGAAAGTGAAATTTCTATGATTAGAAGCTTGTGAAAATAGTTTTCAAGAGTTGAAGGACAAACTTAGTTCGACCCCTATTTTGACTTTACCAGAAGGATTAAATGGTTTTATAGTTTATTGTGATGCTTCATAGATGGTTGTGTCTTGATGTAACATTAGAAATTCATTGCTTATGCTTCAAGGTAATGGGAAGTGCATGAAAAGAATTATCTGACTCATGATTTGGAGTTAGCGGTGGTGGTGTTTTATCTAAAAATTCGAAGACACTTATGATGATACTGTAGATGATGATAATTTAGATATGTTCACCGATCACGAGAGTTTAAAATATGTGTTCACTCAAAAGGATTTGAGTCTTCACTAAAGGAGGTGGTTTGAGTTATAACGAATTATGACATGAGTATCCTATATCATGCCAAAAAGGTGAATGAGACAACAGATGCTCTTAGTTAGTTATCAATGGGTAGTGCTGATCATGTTAAGGGTGATAAGAAGGATTTAGTTCACGATGTTCATAGGTTTACCCAACTGGGCGTTCAATTGGTTGATTCTAATGAGGGCGTTGTCGTTGTTGATAATGGTGCGAAGTCCTCTTTTATATCAGATGTGAAGGCTAAGCAAGATCTTGATTCGATTTTAGTTGACTTAAAGAAGATGGTTTCTAAGAAAGAGTTAAGGTTTACTCCTAAGGGGAGATGGTGTTATTATATACAATGGTCAGTTATATGTCATAACATTGATAAGTTAATGAATAAAATTCAGATGGAAGCCCATAGTTCTCGGTATTTTTTTCCTGGGAGCCACCAAGCTGTACAGTAATTTGCGGGAAGCTTATTAGTGAAATGGAATGAATAAGGACATTGCCAAATTTGTGGCTAAATGTCTGGATTTTCAACATAATGAGGACTAAGATTCTTATGAACTTGAGTGGCCTAACAATTTTAGCATCGCTACATATGGTATTCCATGTATCTTTGTTGAAAAAGTATTTTGGGGATCTGACATCCATTTTACCCTTGGAAGGTTTGGGAGTTAAAGAGAACCTCTTTTATGGAGCGGCTACGATTGAGAGTTTAGACGGGCAAGTCCAGAAGTTGAGAAATAAGGAAGTTGCTTATGCAAAGAATCTTTGGAGGAATCAATTCGTTACGAGTGCTACTTGAAAATCCGAAACCGATATGATGTCTAGATATCCTAAATTTTTCCTATGCTTCTACTCTTATCACGACCTGAGTCTACACCCTAAACGTGACCCACACTCAAGAACCATTGACGATCCCCTAGCGAACCCTTATCATGTCTAACTACAAGCGGAAGACTAAGTTAAGTATGCAAAAGCCTAAAACTAAATTAAATTTCATGAAACTGAAATACAAAACTCTAACTCAAATGAAAAACTCTGAATAATTGTCACAATCGGGAGCACCCCCTAGAAGTAACCAGTATCGTCGACCTTTTGGAGGTCTTGGACAAGCCTCTTAACATTCATTCATCACATTTTCATAGAATTTTAGAAGAGAATTCAAAACTTTTCATAGCATAACATAATGCTAAAACATCATTTCATTTATAAAATCATAAATACTTAGTTATGACACTAAGTCTCGTTTTCAATCTTAGACTCAACATCAATAGAATATAATAGGGACGCGACCCTTAACAACATAAAAGAATAATCTATACTATTACATGAACTTAAATAATATCTTTATATGAAGGCCCTTGAATCATTAAGGACACACTTGAACTTGGAAATAGCTATTCAAGCTCCTCATTCTAGGATAGATCCCTTAGCCATCACCACCTACATTTTGTGCAAAAAGCTGAAGAAGAATGATATTAGTACAAGAATACTCTAAGTATCATAACCATGCAAAAACATGATTTAAATAGGACATTTAGTTAGAAACCATGCATCATGTCTTTATAGATAAACCTCATAAATATTTGATTCAGTAAGCACAATATAGTTCACGTACATTATATTAGACATGGATATCATTCACAACAACACATAAAACCATTTATCACATTTAAGACACATTCAATATCTCCAATGCATTACATTTCCATTTTACCTTAACCCCTTTACCTTAAGCAACCCTTAAGTAATACTTAGTGCATTGCATGAATATTGTCCCATTCAACCATCCATACCAAAGTATCACCTTAAGGTCACCAAGGGTGAACAATTTAAGCACATAACTTCATAAGGACATAACATATCGTGAAACATAAATTTCACATAAGAACCATCACAAAAGACAACCCCAAGTCATACTAGTACAATGTGCAAATAGCATCCCATAATACTATTCCCACCAAGTGTACCTATGAAGTCACCCTAGACTTGGGCACATCATATTCAATAAGGTACAATACATGCATTTAACGTAAGACATACTTCATATACCTCATATAAGAACCCATCCAATTATAACATCATAGTCATAACCCATTTAGTCTTTTAGGCACATTTCAAGACAACATGCAATTCAATACTACTATGTTATCATAATGAACCAATAGTTAACATCACATATTTTAGAATTCATTTCATCAATACATTACCATAAGACCTTACTCATAATCCCAATCTAAGTATACTAGGGCAATGTATATGTGAATCCCCATAACCT
Source organism: Solanum chilense (assembly GCA_032847665.1). Lineage (NCBI taxonomy): Eukaryota > Viridiplantae > Streptophyta > Magnoliopsida > Solanales > Solanaceae > Solanum > Solanum chilense. Next base: position 47,733,551 of record CM064973.1, read on the forward strand.
CACACATACCAAGTAAACCAATAAGGGAGATTACAAGCATTTCCACTTTACCTCATACATTATCATGACAAGTATAGGCAATAACATGCATTCTAAGTGAGACTATCATCATGCACACAATAAGAGCAATACTATGAATCTCATTATAACAAGTATCTTAACACCATAATGTTATGCATAAGATACATATACATATACATATAGAACTCATTCCTAGAATTCCCTTCAAGAGCCTACTTGTGCAATGTATAGATAAAATCTCATTCCCTCACCAACATTAAGCAATATCCATTAGGTATTCCTAGTTAGGGTTCATCATCTTACTTCCATTGTTCATTTTACATTCGGGAAACTTCGCCTTAAACGACATAAGACCATGTGAGCTAAACATGGAATCATGTGTCATCCTCTCACACCGAAACATGGGCACATAATTAAGGAACTAGGAGGTTGTTACTACAAACCCTCTTTATGCTAACTAGCATTGTAGTTTCAACCTCATGAGAACATCGGGTGAACCTCCCTTCTTTTGTGAAGGAAAACCTCCCATTGTCAAGTTCACTCGGTGATAAGCTAAATTCTCTTTTTGAAAAACCTTTAGTCTTTATTAAATATTTGTTCATAAGATAGGCCTTAGAAGATTAACCCCCTATATAACATATACATAGATCATAGGTTATTGATGAGAATGTCCTTTCATCAAAACAAACATCATGTGAGAATATCCTATCACATAATCATAACATAGTCTAGTATAGAGTACTATTAAGGAAACCTTCAAGAGACTCTCCTTCACTAGATTATTATTAGCACGCTGCATTCATATATTCATATGTGTGTATGTGTACATATATGAGAAAGCCTTACACATAAACACCTTTAGACAACACATGATCATGCTTCATTAGTCATATACTTTACATGCATAATAATAGATAAAGGTGCATATGAGAATCATCCTTTCAGTTGACACCATGAACATATCATACTTATAGGTATGAATAAGAGGTGTGTGTGTACATATTGGTAATCACGATCATATAAGAGCAACCACCTAGTAATTTAGGAAACCATCCTCCAAAAGATCGCAACACATATACAATATCCCTCAAGTCATGAACAACTCACATATAGATCATTAAGGACTATAGACCACACACCCACATTACATCATAGAGACAAGAGCACATTCAACATTGAATAGTTAACTCTTAACATGTATGAGATCACACATTCATATAGGATTATATAAGTAGGGGTCATTCTATAATACTACTTATCACAATTAAGCATGTAGACCATACCTTACCATAACATGATCTTTCACATCATATTATCAATACACCTAGTCATGATACTAGAATTGAAGACTACACAAAACCTTCATAATCATGATAATCATCATATCAATTCACTTTAAATATATTTCCTTTAAGTCCATGATCACAACATGCATAGATAGACAAGAATGTAAACACCACCATTATAAGTGGACCATACCATACAACATCAATTTCAAGACTATAAACTAGGAATTAGGTAAACTTGCCAATTCATCAAACCATGATCATCATAGACCAATTATAAACAATTCATAATCAATTGAAACACACAGAAATAGTATTAAACAATACATCACAACCTATTCACAATTCAATCAACATCTAATCAAGATCACAAGACCCACATTATAGGCTAAATTGAGAGATTAGGGAGATAATGGTTTGTTCAATAAATTCCATAGGAAATAATTATAAAAATAGTAATTAAACATTTATTCATCATTATAATGACTGAGAAAATCATTTGACAAGGAACCATTCTTAGATTGAAAATCGAGAAATTTGATCGTGGAAACTCTTTGATAGAATTCCTTAGATGAAAAGTTATCCAAGGATAAAGGGTTACTATACCTTATTAATTTAATACTCATGAAATTGGAGAAAAATCAGTGGAAAATTCATCTTCTAGATTGAGCTTGAGTTTGGCCTCCAATGAAGTTTTTAGGAAATTTTCGAAGAGAAAAGGGTTTTGAATGTTTGATTTCTCATTGGGTATTTGAGTTTTGACTTGGGAATGGGGGTAAATATGACTTAAAAATCGTTTATAAGCAACCCCCCAAAGTACCAAAATGCCTCCACATTAATTGGACCTTTTTAGATAAGTCAAACTTAACTTTCATTTTCAGAATTTTCATCGGGAGCAATTTCGCGTCGCGGAGCTGTTCCTACAAGATTTTTGAAAATATTTTTTGGGACAGTAGGTTCGGCTATGTATATGCAATGCGGACCCAATATTTGGTCTTTGGAGAAGCAGGTCTGTGAAGCGGACTAGTTCCCTAAACTCACTGAACAAACGCTGCCAAGGCAACCTCTTGTCCAATCATTTAGGTCCTCCTCGAGGACCCTTAGGTTGGTCCTTGGAGTCGTTCCCAAACTTTTTGACCTTAAACATGTCTCTATAGGTGTTAGGGTCATCCTACTATTTTTATACACCGAACAACACTTAAAAACAAGGCAAACATATAAGGACACACTAGCACACAAAAGACTAGCTTCCCCACGTCTTGGTTGTCCTTTGACGTTTGACCTCAAACCTCTTCAAACTAACTATTACAATCTTTTTTCTCACCTTATAATCAAGTTATTAACTCATAAAACCCATGTGGTGCTCTAGTTCATCCTACGTCAAATTAAGGGTCCTAACAAGATCTCTTACTTAGGAACACTCATCTTCAAATGACATGACACTTTCAAGAACTCAATGACCCATTTAGAAGCTCACAACATTCAACATTAATAAAACACAATAGTCAATGCACCAAAATTACAAGGAACACCAACTTCATATCACTATGTATTCAATGCAACACAAGCCAGTAGAAACTTCATTCACCAACTCATAATGCATCAAAGACATAAACATTTGTCATGTTCATACGAGGAACATCCTTGTCCTACTCATGACATGATCTTTACTTCATTTCACCAAAAGGATCAATATGTAATAACCTTTAAGTCACACATAGACATGTTCATATTATCACTCAAGAGTCAAATAAGTAACTCTTTAGTAAATGAACATAGATCATTAGTAATGTAGATCAACAAAATCTTTATCATTTAAACCTAATACCATCAAGGACATACATATCATTACAATGTTTAGTTCTGCTCAAGGAGAAATTTCCTTCTCCTTAACATACTCACAAGTCATCATGAAGTTCATATACAAGCATTTCACAAAGGTGAATTCATTTTAAGGAGAATTTCTCCACTTCTAACCAAGTCATGCTCATACTCCATTCCTTATGAAGTCAAAATGGTAGTTCACACCAAACACATCACAATATTAGGAAGTTACTTCACAAAATTTCAATTTCTTGCATAACACCAGCTTTCATGAACATGCATCATTTAGGGAAATTATTACAATTCATAGGAACACATCAATAATATTGGCTAGTCACACCATCACTTCTCAAGAGTGAGTCTGTATTAACACTTCCCAAATCAGAAAGTCACACATTTTTAAAGAGAACCATCTTTTCTTATGTAAAAAGAACTCAACACCTCCTTATAGGGCCAAGATACCCTCACATCAAAAGTGTTATAAAGCATTTTGATTAAACCATCTCATGAAGTCAAATGCACATTTATCATATTAAGATTCGCAACAACATGAGAAACATGCAATTTATCAAAAATCTCTTTTCATGCAATAAGAATCCTCAAAACATGCACAACATGGTGTCATCTAATTACATGCATGACATATGGAGAACATACACCTTATAATCATATGCAAGACTCCATAACATGAACAAGCTACTATGAACTCTTTGGTTTCAAGCTTGAGTAAGAATAGAAGGAAAAGATAGGGATATTAACAACCCTACTACTCATCTCATCATCCCCCACTTAGGGTAAACCCATCAAAGAGAAACTCATCTCATCCAAGAGAACTTGAACTTTCCAATCCTTCTAGTCTAGCACAACATCACCCCTTGGGATCAAGCTTATGCAAACCCTTCTTAACATCACCTCATTCCACTCACAAGGAGGAACCCTTTCCTACTAACTCTTTTCTCACACTCTACTAGGTGGGTATTTCAAGATATCACAATTGAGTATCTAAGTCACTCCACTTTATATCCATCACTCAAAGTGATTTTCAACATGGAGAAGTTCAAGAAAGCTCAAAGTGAGAACATTAAGGGCCCTCAACACCTTACCATCTAGGCACATTATCCCCTAATTGGGGGTAATCATGATCAAATATTCATCACATCATGCCCTTAAACACCAAGATCAAAGAAAGTCAAGACCAAACCTACATACGCCTCACATAAGAACGTTTGACACCATTGAGGGTTTCAACTCCTACCCTCATAAAATGAACCTTACCAATTCAATATCAATAGGTACTCTCAATCACCAGTATTTCTCCAAGCCCATCACCTAAAGAAAACTAATAAAAATCAAGTTAGGTCATACGACCCAACCACACGAGGCCTTAACTACTTCATGACTACCAAGGGTAACTCCATATTTCATCACATTCTACCCCACCCCAAGTCATAACAAGGTAAGTAGTTCTTGATTTAAGCCGACAAGGTTCATCACCTTAGGCAGTTCATCTATAGCCTTTAGAGAATTATCTCTCCAACTTATGACTATAGAAATCCCGGATGCTAACAAAACATATCACATATGTTGGGACTCTTAGGATCCACTACCACTTTTCTAGAGACTTAGGGTAACCACCCTCTCTAGGTTAATTCTTAGGGAAACTTAGAAGAGATTTGGCAATAGAAGCCTCTTTCTTTCCTTCTAATACTAGAGTAAGATAAATTCTAGACCATTTCAACCCATATCATCACTTTTTATAGAACCTTCCAACCCGCCATGCCTATGTATCATCGAAGCACTTTCCTCAAATGACAATACTTAAGATCAAAGTTAAAAGACAACTAACCTCTTTAAAGTAGGTCATCATCAATTCTCTTATTCTCCCTATGATTTAAGGGGTACATACATCCCTCTCAACGTTAGAGAAAAACATAATCCCAACTTATGGAATAAAATCCCATCTTTCTTTTTCCATACTTAGGATAGGTTCACATGGGAACTAATCAATTAGTCAAACGAATTCTACCATTAACTAGCATACTTCACAATTACCTTGCAAGGTAAACATACTATCTTCCATGCTTAGGAGTAAGCCTATACAAAAGACTCTAATCCACACAGGGACAACTATGAAGCATTACTCATATTAAAAGGACAACATTAATCATTCACTATTTACCACATTTCTCCAAACTTTTCAAGCCTATATCATAACATCATACTATCATTGCACACAACCATGAAGTAGCCCATCATCCCAAAAGGACTTCATTTAGCCATAACAATTCTTAAAATTCTAGAGCTACATCACAACACAACTTCTCAATATAATGCCTCAAATATCATAGGTCACATATAGCCATAAGTGAAATCACAACAATATCTTCCAAATCCACCTTTCACATATACTCACCTAGTAAAAAAACCATAATAAGCATCAAAACTCACCTTTTTCTCCCTCAAGCCTTGAGGCATCATCCTTTCCATGCAATCATATCCAAAAGACCACCAGACTAGGGAACATAAGAGAGAGATAATATAGATTTAAGCTCTATGGTATGACACAAGAGTAGTGAAGAAAATGAAACTTCTATAATCCTATAACCTCTCACACATATATATGTCGCGACACACACCGATGAGTAAGACTCTAATAGACGAGGCATTCTGAGACTTTGAAACGTAAGACCATTTTTATGACCTCGTGTTCTCAAATCAAGTTTGTTACGATCGGGGAGCACCCCCTAAAAGTAACCAACATCGTCGACCTCTTGGAGGTATTGGGCAACCTTTTAGCATTCATTCATCGCACTGTCATAAAATTTTAGCATAAAATTTAAAACTTTTTATAGCATAACATAATTCTAAAACATCACTTCATTTATAAAATCATAAGCACGTAGTTATGTCATTTAGTATCGTTTTTCCATCTTAGACTCAACATCAAAAGAATAAAATAAGAACACGACCCTTAACAACATAAAAGAATGATCTATACTATTACATGAACTTAAATAACATCTTGACATAAGGTCCTTGAATCATTAAGGACACACTTGAACTTGAGAATAACTATCCAAGCTCCTCATTCTAAGAAATATCCTCTAGCCATCACAACCTACACTTTGTGTAATAAGGTGAAGAAGAATGGTATTAGTACAAGAATGCATTCAATATGATAATCATGCAAATAGATAATTTAATGAGAACATTTAGTTATAAACCATGCATCATGTATTTTCATAGAAACCTCATAAACATATGATTCAATAAGCACAATATAGTTCACGTACATTATATTAGACATGGATATCATTCACAAAAACGTATAAAGTCATTTATCACATTTAAGATACATTCAATATCTCCAATACATTACCTTTCCTTTTTACCTTAACTCCTTTACCTCAAGCAACCCTTAAGTAATACTTAGTGTAATGCATGAATAGTGTCGCATTAAACCATCCATACTAAAGTATCACCTTAAGGTCCCCAAGGGTGAACATTCATACAACCTTCAACAATTTAAACACATACATTCATAAGGACATAGTATATCCAAACATAACTTTCACATAAGAACCATCATCTAAGAGAAACCCAAGTCACACTATTTGTCACGACCAGGGAGCATCCCCTAGAGCTAACATGGCGTACTCGACCTCTCAGAAGTCTTATACAATCCCATAGACATCATTCATCGCATAATCATAAAAATAGCAGAAAATTGAAAACTTTTCATAGCACATCATATGCTAGAACGTAACTTTATATATATATATATATATATATATATATATATATATATATATATATATATATATATATATATATATATATATATATATATATATATATATATATATATATATATATATATATATATATCATAATACATAGTTAGACTCTAAGTCTCTTTTGCCATCTTAGACTTAACATCAATAGAGTAGAATAGGGACACAACCCTTCACAACATAAAATAATATCTAAGATATTACGTATTTTGGAAGAGAAACTTGACCAAGGAAATCCTTAAATCATAAGGATCCCTTCCTTTGAACTTGGGAGATCTATCCAAGCTCTTCACTTAGGAGACATCCTCTAGCCACCACCACCTACACTTTGTGTAAAAAGATGAAGAAGAATGATATTAGTACAAGAATGCATTAAGTATGACAACCATGCAAAAACATGTATTTAAAGAGGACAATTAATTAGAAGTCATGCATCACGTATTTTTAGTTAACTTCATGAACATTGTCACAATAACGACAACATAGTTCAGATACATAAGGTAGACATAGATACTATTCATAATAACACATAAATCCACTTATCACATTATGAGGCTTATTCATTACATACAACTTATAACCTCTCTTATTGTCTTAAATCCTTTCCTTAAGCAACCCTCAAGTAATATTTAGTACAATGTGTCACTTTAAGGTCATTCAAGATGGTGTTTCATAAATATGTTTCATCAACACAGCCACATATATTCATAAAGTCATAAGCACATCATTGGACATAACCTTCACATAATAACCATCACCTAAGACAACCCCTAAGTCACACTAGTGTAATGTGTAGAGCATCCCATAATACTATTTACACCAAGTATACCTAAGAAGTCAGCCTAGACTAGGCATACCAAGTTCATCAAGTCATAATGACTTCATTTATCACTAGACATAACACCACATACTTCATAATATCATATAAAGACTCATTCACTTATTACACTTAGTCGTAACTCATTTCGTTCATATCATAGGTAAACCACCCCCACAACCTCCTTCACAAGCTTACTTGTGCAATGTACACTGGAGTCCATACCCCCACATATACTAAGTAAACTCATATAGAAGTCATAAGTGTAATTCACATGCGTAGTCATAATTCATGTCTTTACATAACAAAGTCACTTAACATGAACTCATACAAACATACATAACATAATTCTTTATTTCGTAAGAGGCTCCAATCCTATCCTTTCTTGAAGTCCACTAGTACAATGCATGGGTAGGGTCCATAGTCTTACCTATACTAAGTAAACTTCTCAAGGATTTATGATTATAGTTCATATTCTTATCTTAATTCATTTCTTAACTTTTTGGAGACATAGCATAACCGACATAGACCAGTGAGCTACATGGAATCCGGTGTTCTACTCCTACACCGAAAAGAGAGGGTATTACTTGCCAAGGTAGGACATCCATACATAATAACTATTCTAGCTGATCCACTAAGCTAAGATCTACTGGGGCAAGTAGTTATGGAACAAGGAGATTGCTACTAGAAATCTTGACTTGCTAAAGTGGAGGTTTCCACTCATGAGAAAACATCTATGTGGGAACGCGGACTTGCTAAACGTGAAGGAATTCTTGTGGGAAGCCGTACTCACTAAACGTGAAGATCCCACTCTCACTTTTCATGTTCACGCGGTGCTAAGCTCAAACTCCCTTTTTAAACATCACAAGGCTTTAGTTAACATTAATTCAAAAGATTAGGCTTTAGGGACTCGTTCCCTCATACATCATATAGCTCAAAGGTATCTAGGATGAGAGTGTCCTTTCATCATAAAATCTACTTTATGTGAGAATACTCTTTCACATTATCATTCATACATTCATGTGTGTGCGCATACATCTGTGAGAAATACTTTCACAAAAAACATCTCTATGCCACACATGCTCATAACTAATTAATCATACACTTTACATCTAACATAATACTAAGATGCATAAGAGATCACTTCTAATCCCTCACAACCATGCATTCATCATAATATTATATTTATCCTGTTTATAGCTTAAACATACTTTCATAACTAAAGTGCATAAAGAATAACCCTAGGAACTATCCTGTCAAGGTACACATGTGCAATGTATAGGAAAAGTCCCACACCCTTACCTATACTAGTACACCTATCAATTCATTCTAGTAAATATACATTTCCATACCTTGATGTACATTCGACACTTATTGTCATGCATGAGATGTGTGTGTGTACATAATGGCAACAACATAATATGGAGGAAGACACCCTCTAAAGATCACAACACATGTACAACATCCTTCTAGTTAAGTCACACACATATAGAGTATCAAGGACTATAGACTACACACACTCACATCACATCATAGGAGGCAAGAACATACTCAAACCTTTGAATAGTAGACTCCTACTCATGCATATAAGACCACCCAATCATATATGGGTACATAGGTAGGGGATACTTAATCAATAGTACTTCATCAATGTTAACCATATAAACCATACCTAACCCTAACATCTTCATTCACATGTTTATTATATTATCAATACACCTTAGATCATAAATTAGAACGGAAGACTAGGCATATAATCTCCTAAGTGTGATCATCATAATCACACTTAATCAAACATCAATTTGCCTTCAAGGCTATGATCATAACATGTAGAGAATGATAAAAACGTAAAACATTGCCACCACAAGAGGACCATACCATAGAATCCAAATCAAGACCAATTCTATTCTAAGTAGAGGGAATAGGTCAACTTACCAACTCTCCAATGCTATGATCATCATTGATCAATTACCAACAATTCATAACCAATTCATATAGAAAACAGTAGCAATAAGCCATTCAACATAATCGGATCATAAATTCATCATCATCTAATCAAGATTACATGACCCACATTATAGGCCAATTTGAGAAATTAGGAGGATCATGGGTTCTTCTTGAAATTGAATTGAAATTCATCATAAAATAAGTATCTAATCATGAAATCATCATTATAATGTCTTTGAAATTAATTTGACAATGAACCCATGGCTAGATAGAAAGATAGAAAATTTGATCATGAAATCTTCTTTGAAGACCTTTGAAAGAACTCTTTAGATGAAAGGTTAACTAAGGATCAAGGAATACTATACCTTAATCGAAGAAATATCACGAAATTGTAGGACAAAACCTTGAAAGAAACCTTAAACTCTAACTTCAATGACTTCTTTCTTCTTCATTGGGTTAGAGAGAAGAACTTGGGGCTTTGATTTGGGTTTTTTGAAAATAAGGTATGATTTGTTAAAAGACCTAAACTAATTATATTTAATGTATAAACTATTTACAATCAACCCCAATCAATAACAACATAAAATCAATTTATTTAAAATCCCTTATTTAAGGCAGCACCGCCAGGGACCACGTCAACCTTTACGGTCCGTGAAGGTGTTTCACGGCCAAGTGGACGGTCTGTGGTCCTCTACGAAGTGGATAACTTTGACTTTCCATGCCCTAAAAGGCTAAGGCACTTCCACGACCATGTTCACGGGCCGTGGTCATGTCCACTGGCAATGAAGTGGCCTGTGAAAGCTGAGGCAGTGAGTTGCTAACATAGGGCAACCTTGGATCTTTGGCTAAGGCTTGTCCCTTTTGGCTTGGCTCCTTGACACACGCCTTCAACCAATCATCAACAAAGGTCCTATAGCCTTGTATCTAACAAATGTCTTGACTTTGAATCTCAAAGCTCATTCAAACAAGGCTAGTACCAATAAACACATCATTAAACACAAAAACTCATAAGACTACTCTCCGAACATCGTGGTCATCCCTTGACATTTAACCTCAAACCTCATCAAATCAACCATTACAATCTATGACAAACCTTATAACCAATCTATAGACTCTTAAGGAACATGTGAGGCTCTAGATAATTTTAGTTCATTTTAAGGGTCTTGACATTAGTGAAATGTGCAAGTAGTATCCAATAATACTACTTCCATCAAGTGTACAATGAAAGCACCCTAGAATTAGGCACCTCATATTCAACAAGGTACAATACATGCATTTAACCTTATACAATACTTCATAGACCTTATATAAGAAATCATCCAATTATCACATCATAGTCTTAACCCATTTAGTCTTTAGGCACATTTTAAGACAACACCCAATTCAATAGTACAATGTTATCATAATCAACCAATATTTAACATTACATATTTAAAGTTTATTTCATCAAGACATTACTATAAGACCTTACTTATAATATCAATCTAAGTCTACCAATGCAATGTATTTGTGAAGCCCCATAAACACACACATACCAAGTCAACTAATCAAGGAGATCACAAGCATTGCCACTTTACCTCATACATTATCATGACAAGTATAGCCAACAAATGCATACTAAGTGATAGCATCATCATGTAGACAATAAGACCAATACTATGCATGTCATTGTAACAAGTATGTTTACACCATGATGTCACACATAACATACATATACATATAGAACTGCTTTATAGAATTCCCTTCAATAGCTACTTGTGTAATGTATAGGTAAAGTACCATTCCTCAACTGCACTAACCAATATCCTTTAGGTAGTCCTAGTTAGGGTTCATCATCATACTTCCATTGTTTATTTCCATTTGGAAAACTTTGCCTTAACGGATTTTAGACATGTGAGCTAAACATGAAATCCGGTGTCATTCCCTCACAACAAAAGGAGGGTATCCTACTTGCCAGGTAGGACATCAATATCATCATAGTATATAGGTAGATACACTTGCTAGGTTCCTATGGGGGCACATAGTTAAGGAACTAGGATGTTGTTACTACAAACCATCTTTATGCTAACTAGCGTTGTAGTTTCCACCTCATGAGAACATCAGGTGAACTTCCCTTCCTTTGTGAAGGAACACCTCACTTTATCAAATTCACTTGGTGCTAAGTTAAATTCCCTTTTTGAAGAGCCTTTAGTCTTTATTAAAAAATTGTTAATAAGATAGGACTTAAGAGATTAACCTCTTTTATAACATACATAGACCTCATAGGTTAATGATTCGAATTTCCTTTCATCAAAACTATGTGAGAATATCCTTTCACATATCATAACATAGTCTAGTATAGAGTACAAATGAGGAAACCTTTCAAGAGACTCTCATTCACTAGATTATTATTAACATGCTTCATTCATGTATTCATGTATGTGTATGTGTACATATTTGACAAAATCTTTCACATAAGACCTTTACAGAACACATGATCATGTTTCATTATTCATATACTTACATGCATAATAATAGATAAAGGTCCAATGAGAATCATCCTTTCATTTGACACCATGAACATATTGTACTTGTAGGTATGCATGAGAGGTATGTGTGTACGTATTGATCATTACGATCACATAAAAGCTCCACCTAGTCATTGAGGAAACCATACTCCAAGGGATCACAACACATATACAATATCCCTCAAGTCATGAACAACTCACATATAGAGCGTTAGGGACTATAGACCACACACCCACATTACATCATAGGATACAAGAGCACATTTAACATTAAATAGACAAATTCTAACATGTATGATATCACACATTGATAAAGGGTTATATAGGTAGGGGTCATTCTACAATAGCACTTACCACAATCAAGAATGTAAACCATACCTTACCCTAACATGATTATGCACATCATATTATCAATACACCTAGTCATGATACTAGAATTGAAGACTACACAAAACCTTTATAATCATGATAATCACCATATCAATCTACCTTACATCTATTGCCTTCAAGGCCATGATCAAAATATGTATAAAGAGACAAGAATGGAAACACCGCCAGTATAAGTGGACTGTACCATAGAACATCAATTTAAAGACTATAACTAGGAATTAGGTCAACTTACTAGTTCTCCAAGACATGATCATCACAAATAAATTCTCAAAAATTCATAATCAATTGGTATAGATATCAATAGGATTAAACAATACATCACAATCTAATGAAAATTTAATCAACATTTAATAGAGATCACTAGACCCACATTATAGGCTAAATTTAGAGATTAGGGAGATCATGGGTCATTCAATAAATTCCATAGGAAATCATCATAAAAAGAGTAGTTCAACATTTGTACATCACTAGAATGACTTAGAAAATCGTTTGACATGGAACCCATGCTTACATTAAAAATTGGGAAATTTTATCATGGAAAATCTTTGATAGAACTCCTTAGATGAAAGGTTACGCAAGGATCAACGGTTACCATACCTTATTTATTTAAGACCCATGAAATTGGTAAGAAATCAGTATAAAATTCATCTTCTAGCTTTAGCTTGAGTTTGGCCTCCAATAGAATTTTGAGAGAACTTTGGAAGAGAATACGGTTTTGAATATTTGATTTCTCATTATTTATTTGTGTTTTTAATTTAGAATGGGGGTAAATATGACTTAAAAACCGTTAATAACCAACCCCAAAGTACCCAAAATACCCCCACATTAATTTAACCTCTTTAGATAACTTCAAACTTAACTTTCATTTTTGAAATTTTCGTCTGGGAGAAAGTCCGCGTCGCGGAGCTATTCCCAAAAGATTTTTTAAAGTAATTTTTGGGAAAGTAGGGTCTGTTATGTATCCGCGAGGCATAACATTTTTTTGGTCTTTGGAGAAGCAGGTCCACGATGCAGACTAGTTCCCTAGACTCACTGTCGACACGCTGCCAAGGCAACCTCTTATCCAATCATTTGTGTCCTCCTCAAGGACCCTTAGGGTTGTCCTCTACGAGTCGTACCCAACTGTTTTGACCCTAAACATGTCCCTCTAGGTGTTAGGGTCACCCCTACCGACATTAGACTCCAAAAATACATAAAAACAAGGCAAACATAAGGACACACTAGTACATAAAAGACTAGTTTCCGTACGTCTTGGTCGTCATTTGGCGTTTGACCTCAAACCTCTTCAAACCAACTAAGAAGTTGTTTCTCACCTTATACCTATTATTAACTCGTAAGACCCATGTGGGTCTCTAGTTCATGCTAAATCAATTTGAGGATCCTCACAACAATATAATATATTTAATTCGCCATAAAATATGCAACTTCTGTTTTAAAACATTTAATAAAATAAATGATTAACACGGACTCCTCAACTATACTTACTATCTACGAAGCTTTTAAATGATAACGATGGAAGTCGGGACAAGATCCATGACATCCTGACTAAAGTGAAAAGTAAATGATATCATTTGGAAGAAAGAAGGCTCACCAGAGCTAACTATAACTCTCGGATGTATAATGAAGCTCCTATTGAAGATCCTGAATACCTGTGTGCATCGTGAGAAGATGCAGGACAATTGGATCAGTACGTGGAATATACGAGCATGTAAGGGGAATTCTAAAGCATAACATAAGATTGAACTTGATGAAAATGAAAACATACTTACCTCTTTTCAAACATACTCAACTCAAGAAATACTCAAAGATACTCAAAACTATTCAAACTTACTCAACTCAGAAGTACTCAAGGATAAGATACTCAACACAGAGATTAGATACTCAACTCAAAGATTAGATACTCAACTTCAAAGATATGATATTCGACTCCAGTTACTCAACTCAATATAAAACAAGAATACACATGCAATACGATTCATCTAAAAAGTATACATTGCCATCAGTGTAGGACCTAACTTAACTAAGCAGATCCTCTAGTCTAGGGTAAAAGGATTAATCCAAAAAGTATGACCTTTTAATACCCATGGTGGCTACATGGTTTTATGTAGATGTGAGTTATCTGAATAATGTTCGCCCCCAATTCGATGATCAATACTAGAAATCTCAGTTTTGCTCCTTACTTCATTTCGAAAGCTATTACTCTTTTATGAGAACTAGCCCGAAGGATCTTTGGAAATCTTAATTTCTGTTCTTATTTTAATGTGAAAGGATTTTAAATTTCTTTGGGAATACTTAGTCCCTATATACTGTTGAAGAAATGAAGTTCAACTTTAGTCTTTACTCTTTGCTCTTTACTGTTTACTCTTAACTTACTAGGTGCATAACTATAGTAACATAGCTTCTTCAAAACAATGTCTCCCTTTCTAAGATACTAAGCCTTTGCATTCTTTCCTCTTTCTCTGGTCTCTTTCACTACTACTGCTCATGATCTCATAAGTAATGCTACCTTTTTAGGTGAAAATCATATCCAAACTCTAAACACACTTTCTCATAAGAATCCTAGCTGAAAATAGGCTCAGGGAAAAGAGCACAACTCGCTTTTAGTTCAAACGCACGATTCATCTGAATATGGGTGCATTACTCTAAACAGAACACTTAACTTACTCTTAGAATTTTCTTAATCCCCTCTAGAGTCTCATGACTTCATCAAGACTCTTGCTACCAACAAATAATCGACAAAGAATTGACTCTGTTTTTCAACCACCTCTAGTATGATCGGTAGTCGAATGATTCTAAAAAAATATACGAGTAATTATAGAATATCTATACATATCTCTATTGCATAATTTAGAGTATGAAAGAAGAGAAAATATTCTTAAATGTCTGTAGTCCCTCATTTATAGAAGTAGGGCCCTCACAACCATAAACAAAATCCAACTTGACAAGGCTTCATATACACCCTAGGAAACATAAACTCTATGCTTTGATACCAAGTTTTTCATGACTCGAGTCTACACCTTGCTGGTCCCCAAGCGAACCCTCATCCTGGATGAGGACAAGCGAAAGACAAACTTAAGCATTCAAAAGCTTAAAATTTAATTAAATTCATAAAACTGAAATAAAAAACTCGAACTCAAATGAAAAACTCTGAATAATATAATATATTTAATTCTCCATAAAATAAGCAACTAAAGTCTTTAAAACATTTAATAGAATAAATGATTAATACAGAATCCTCAACTATACTTACTATCTATGAAGCCTCTAACTAATAAAGTTGAAAGTTGGGACAAGACCCACGACATCCTGACTAAACTGAAAAGCAAAGGAAATCCTCCGGAAGAAAGGAGGATCACTATAGCTAACTCGAACTCCTAGATGTATAAACAAAGCTCATGTTGAGGATCCTGATCACATGTGTCTGCATGCAGACCAATTGGCTCAGTACGTCGAATGTACGAGTATGTAAGGGGATTTCTAAAGCAAAAAATAAGCTTGAGCTTGATAAAAATAGAAGCATACTTACCTTTCAAACTTACTCAACTCAAGGAATACTCAAGGATACTAAGAAATACTCAAACTCACTCAACTCAGAAGTATTCAAGGATGAGATATTCAACTTAGACATTAAATGCTCAACTCAAATATTAGATACTCAACCTCAAAGATATGATATTCGACTCTAGGTATTCAACTCAGTATAAAGCAAGAATACACATTCAATACATAGAAAGGTTTATAAAATATTAAAAACAACTTAATTTTTTTAAAATGAAAATGCAATAACAAACTCAACATTACTTATATAATAAAGTAATATGATTTCTGCGAGAGTTTCTCTTACCAACAACCAACACTTAAGAGAAATAGTGATTATAAAACACTTTGTCTCACGCTGCCAAGGACCATCTTATACCTTGCCATTAGTATAGTACCTAAATTAACTTAGTGGATCCACTAGTCTAGTGTGAAAAAGATTCATCTAACAAGTATGACCCTTTTCTACCCACGGTGGCTACATGGTTTTATGGAGACGTGAGTCATCTCAACTTATGCTCACCCCCAATTTAATGCTCAATACTACTCCCAATATATACTAGCTATTACGTTTTAAAAACAAACTTCTTTTGTGATTTGAGATTAGTGCTCAAACACTTAGCTCAAAGGCTATTTTGGAAATCTAAATTTACCTTCTTGCTTAATTTAGAAAACTATTACTCCTTTCTAAAAACTAGCCCGAATGCTCTTTGGAAATCTTAGCTTCCGTTCTTATTTAAATGTTAAATATCTTTGAGAATACTTAGTCCCTATATACTTTTGAAGAAATGAACTTCAACTTTACTCTTTAATATTTACTCTTTACTCAACTTGAACTTAAAGTCGTTAAAACAAAGAGAAAACATTTGTAAAAGACTTTTGATAACTTTATAAACTTTATTTTGACTTGTTTTTAAATTCTAGACTTTGATCTTAACTTCTCTTGACTTTGATCTTAAATTTGCTTGAATTATATTATGGATTCAAGGTTCGTGATCTCATGTTTGTGGATGATTTCATGATGTTCAACTTGGAGGGTTCATGCGGAATTATGAGCTTGAACTACTCAACTCAAGGACAGAAAGACACTTCTTATCTCAAGATTTTTCAACTTATAGGGTTCATGCAGAATTATGCGCATGATCTATTCAACTCATGGACTTCATGGTAACATGTAATAGTCCCATGATTAGGAATATAATCTCAAAAGGAATAAATAACTCAATACTCTCAAGATTTAGAACATGGAGATACTACTCCTCTCAATGATAATCAATTTATGGAATTCTTGCGGAAGTTATGGGCATGAACAACTCGACTCAAGGGTTAAAATATCAATAAGGAACTCATGTATACTACCCTTCTCATTCTCATATTTACTTACTCAAACCTTAGTTCAAATTGATAGTTTATCTCAAAGGATTCATACAATTAAACTCGAAAGATTTCTTGAACTCTACTCTTAACTCTTTTGAATGTGAATTATGAATTCAAGAGTTATGGTACATGATATGAAATTTCTATTTTCGGATAACTTTCCTTAACTGGAAAGCCTAACTTCAAAAGGTCATGTATCACTCATCTGAACTCGAAACTTAGAGATATAGGTGGAGTTGGAAAGATAATTTAAAGATATTTCCTAAGGTATATTGTAGCACACCTTACACATCCTATTCTAGAAGTTATGGTATTTTTAATTTGGCCCAAAACTCATATTTAACTTAATTCTCCAAATTTTAAATTTTTGTTATTTCCAATTTATTTCTTTTAGAACACAGGGTGCTACATATAGTGACCTTAACACTTAATAAATTTTTAATTCCTTGGTAAAATCCCACTCACTATGAAGAACGACTCATGTCTTAGCTCAAAAATTTCTGGGGTGTTACAACTCTAGATTGAGGTATTTGTTCCTCATCGCTCATTCTTTCGGATACATGCACTTTGTCCTTATCATGTTTCCATATGCACGTATGTTTGTGAAAACTTGAATTTTGATATTATGATTTAGGTTGGAGTGATTCTCCATGTTTATGTGCATTTTGATGAAATTTGCATTCATGTTAGCTTGTTAGTTTTTCTCCTAATCTATACATGCGAGATTGAGTCCCATTCAAGGACAAATGTTCTCAATATTGTAACACGTCATAATTTGGAAAAGGAAAGAAAGCCAAAAGATTGTCTACTGGTTAAACTCAATGAGACCAGCCCAGGTTTTGAAAGAAAGCTTTATTATTGTATATATCTTTTGATTTTCTTGTGTTTCTCTCTTAGTATTGCTTTTACATTATTGCTTCCACCTTGTTTAACATTTCTCCCATTATTTGCCGTTTTATGTTACCAGTTGTCTTACCTGCTGGTCGATTATATTATGTGCCATCACGGCTCAAGAAATTGGGTCATGATAAAGAGAAGCTAAAAGATACCTCGAAAGCATAAGAAGTATGATATTTGAGGCCAAGAGAAAATTAGGAAAACTAAAAAGGTGTAAAAACAAAGTAAAATAAAATATGAAAATAGATATGCTTAAAAGGTAAAAGGATCAATAGTATTCCGGGAAATTTATCAAGAATCAGAAGAAGTCTGAAAAGACGTAACAAGTACATTTACTATTTATTAAATCTTAGAATAAATGGTAATATAAGAAAACGCTTATGTGCATAGGTATTACTTCTCATTGGCTTTTATTTTTAATATTCATCATCCTCATCCTAGCCCCCACTACCCCAAGCGATTTTCCTTTCCAAACCAATCTTTGGATACTCTTTTAGAATTCCGTTCTTGACCTCTGTTGTGATAATTCTCACATTTTAAATTTCCTTTATCTTTCTTGATCAGTCGGTCAATGATGCCAACTGCATAATTATTAATTTGGTATTCATGCCACAGTCTACGTCTCTTTTGTGATGTAGGTATGAGCACCAACTATTGGGGTGGAAATCATGATTACAGTTGCCACTTTCGGAAGTGATTGAGAGCACATGAAATGGTAGACTTTAAGTGGCTTAATCTTTATTTTGATGACTAGTCTTTAGGATTCTTAGATAAGTCTTTATACTTTTAGGTCCACTTTTTGGACTTAAACTATTTTGATAAGTTATTCTATACTAGAGACTTTCAAGTTCTAGGAGGGATCTTGATTTATGTATATATACATTTTTTGTTTTGCTTTAGCTATTTATGTTATTAAATATTATTTTCTCCTTCTTCTACCCTAATACCCCTCAAGTGTTGTTCATGGTTACAAGTGGTTTATAGTAGGTGTCATTATGACTCAAAAATTGGGCCATGGCATAAATTTATGTAAATGACATATTATTTAGTCGAATGACAACTTTTATTTATTTAACTTACGAGAATAGTTAACTACTTACTAGTTACAAATGGTATACAAAATTGACATTTATGAGAATTGATTTTTTGAGGTTAATTGTCTTTCATGCATTTGAACTTATGCAGATTAAATTGAGATTATCTTGAATTGCTTGGTTTTCATATATCCATTTGAATTCATGCTAATCTTTACTAATAAGGATGACTGATAGCAATATTCTATGATAATTCCTTTGATAAAAAACAAACATATAATATAAAATAAGTTAGAGTTGATTAAAAAGATAAAATTAATAAAAGAAGAAAGTAACAAATCTTAATTGAGATTCTAAATTTTATATAATTCTAATAAGGGAAAAATAAATGGAAACAAAAAGATGTTGCATTTGGAGTTTAAAACACAGGTCAAAATTGACTCGTTCTTTTAAGGAATATAAAGAATTACCCCTTGATAAATATTTATACATTTAACATTTTACCTTATTTGTGTAAGCATTATTATAATTTATTGGGTATTATGATCCTATATATTTTGATGGACATTTCTTCAATCCTCGCTTTTCCATTTATCAAATACACTAAAATTCTTTACATAAAATGCACCACCAACAACCAACAAGTGGAGCAACCCAAGAAGGTATTATAATGAAGCCTGCAGGAGTTTGGTGTTACAGATGCAGAACATGCAATGATGTGTTCCCCTTGAGCCAAGGGCTCGCTGGGCACTAACACAAGCACATATCTGAGGGAACTTTGATAAAAGGTACACCCCATCAAAAGTTCTTTTGTCTATTCGCTGACCTTCCAGCCATCCACTGCCAATTGTGTAAACGAAAGTCTAAACCCACAGTGGTAAGTGGCCAAGGGGGCTTTTATCATGACCGTCCTAACAAAGGGCATGTAAAAGAGCCCCGTAGACTTCGTGGCCACCCACGATTGATTTCTGACCAATCTCAACAGGTCAAAGTGTTGCAGGTGCCTCATGTTCCTACTAATGGACCTACACCTGATCCTCAACTTAATAATGCAAAATTTTCTGGCCCTAATGATAGTCAACCGGTTTCGTATGGGATTAAATTAAATCTTAATGCTCCATTTCCCAATACGCCAGTTGAATCAATTAGTTCATCAATCAGGAGCACAAGTACTTGTGGCCAAGAGGAACTTGATTTAGAACATAGGCTTTAGAAATTCAGGCAAGGAGAAAATTTGAAAAACAACTAGGGAATAAAAATAAGGTAAAAGAAAATTGGAATATAGAACTCTTTAATAGGTAAAAATATCAATAATCATATATTAAAGATACCAAGAAGCAAGGGAAGTCTAAAAAGACGTAACGCGTACACGACTTGCTATTAATAAAATAAATCTTAGGATAACTGGTAATATATGAAAGCACCTACGTACATAGTTTTTCGTTTGATTTAGACTTACCTTTCATCATCTTCATCCTAGTACCCCACTACCCCAAGCAGGTCTTGTTCTTTCCCGACTATCAGAACTAGTTAAATGTAATTATGATAACATAACGTGTGGTCAATGGTGAAAATATTTCTACACACATCTATGTAGAGCAATTGATAAAGTCAGCATCAAACTTTGAGTACTCTTTTATAATTTCATTTTTAACCTCTGCTGTTATAAATTCTCACATTTCATATTTCCTTTACGTTTCTTGATCCGTCGATCTATGATCCCTACTACGTACTTATTATTTTGGTACTCATGCCACACTCTACGTCTATTCCTAAGACCACTTTCATAAGCTATGCTCTGATACCACCTCTGTCACGATCCGAGAGTACACCCTAGGAAGATAGGACACTCTTGGAGTGCGACACGGAGTACTTGACCTCTCGGAGGTCTATTACAAACCCTTTGACATCATTCATCGCATACATGTATGAAAAGTAGTTCAGAATTAAAGCTTTTCACACGAAATTTCTTAAAACATCTTTCATAAAAATCATAGATAACTGTAAGTCTCAACATTTTCCAATCTTAGACTCAAAAATACTTGAGACACGACCCATACAATATGAATATAACAATCTAACATCTATTACAGTACTTTGAAATAAAAGATATCTAAAGACGATTGTGCCCTCAAGTCAAGTGAGCAAATACTTCAACTTTGCGTGAACGATAACTAGAATCCAAGCTTTCCTTTTAGATCCTTCTCACCTTCCACCTACACCTTTAGATATAACAAAACATATGGAATTAGTACAAACACTTGTACTTTATAACAAAACATATGGAATTAGTACAAACACTTG
The DNA here is from genome assembly GCA_032847665.1 of Solanum chilense. Lineage (NCBI taxonomy): Eukaryota > Viridiplantae > Streptophyta > Magnoliopsida > Solanales > Solanaceae > Solanum > Solanum chilense. The sequence continues at coordinate 47,755,286 of CM064973.1, forward strand.
TACTTTATAACAAAACATATGGAATTAGTACAAACACTTGTACTAAGTATGACTTAATGCATAAAATCATAAAAACGGACATTTATTAGAAACATGTTCTTTTTGATTAAAACATGATATCATAAGAATAAGAACAACATTTAACAACTTAGAAACATATAATATATCACATAAGCATTTTATCACAATTTAAGGAATGTTACAGTGAACCATGTTAAGTTATAGTGAATTAATGCAATGTTACAGTGAACCCTTTCTAGCGTGCAATCCTCCCACTAAAGGTTATCCTAAGACTCACTTAAGTATGACAAAGAGAGACCGCCCATACATCCTCTCTAAGCACACCTAAATGATCCTTAAGACCACCTATAATGAGATAAATACCCTTACAATACACCAAACAGAAAAACATGAGATCCTCCTACCAAAGGTAATTCTAAGGTTCACTTGAGTGAGTTGTGAAGCCACCGCCCATACAATCCCTTCACACACACATAAGAGATCTTTTAGATTACCTAGGATAAGATCATTCTCACTTCACAAAATAGCATATATATAATATAACATTCTCCTTCCCAAAGGTTATCTAAAATCTTACTTAAGTAAATCAAGAAGTTAATGTTCATATTTGACATCTCAAAGATTACCTAAATAATCCTTAAGACTGCCTAAGGTTGGATCATGTCTAATGTATTAACCAACTTTCCTATGTAGCGTCTTTCTTAAGACTTACTTAGGTAAGATATGAAGTGACCATTCCTATGCCCCATTCACACCTTAACTAGGCAACCCTTAAACTACTCTAGGCTAGTACTTATTCATTTAACATGTTTTCTAACATAAGTCATCATCTTCTTTAATTCATTTCAGAGACATTCATCACATATAAGGACATTCAAGTAATGGTCTTGGAGAAGACCTAGGGACTCACTTACTAATACCTTCAAAACCTAATCGTGCAATGTCTAGATAGCGTCCCATACAACCACCTAAACTTCATAGAACTTCTCCAATACTAGTGGGTATCACATATGACGAGAATAGGCAATAAGCGACATAGACCATAATAGCTAGGCATGGAATCCGGAGTCATGAACCTACTCCGATGGAGGGTGTTCCACTTGCCAATGGTAGAACTTGAACACATCCCATGTAGGCACATGGTTAAGGAATATGAAGGTCTCCTTTGTACTATAGTCTCATCCTTAACTAGAGCTACTTTACAAACCATATTCACTCGGTGCTAGCCTTTGTTCTCATAAACTAATTCAATAAAGGAGTACATGAAGAGGTTCCATATCTAGTTCATAACTCAATCACATTCACCTTACCAAAGAGGTCCCTAGGGTTTCCTTAAAATGGTCAATAGGATAGATAAATGATTTTCCTAAAGAATAATTTCATCCCATTCCAGCCAACCAATCCCTAAGTACACCATTCACACAAGAAGGATACCAGTACGACTTTCGACTTCAAGGATATCATAACCTTCTTTCTCAAAGTTCCACATAATGCCCTTCTTTACATAGTTCAAGGTCTCAGATACAAGACAAGGGTGAACTAATCTTATATAGTCAAGAGATCACATATTCACATATCATTTATGCATCAAGAAGAGGGACTTAGGTCTAACTAAATATGACAAATCAATACTTCACCTTATCACATATAGCATATCTTTAAAGTAGCACATAAGAACAACCAAGTCAACTTTAGCTCACCCTATATACTACCATAATATCATAAATCTAACCTTCATAAGACTCACATAACCAATTAGGAAGATTCATGCATCAACTCTAAGACTACACACAAAAGGACATAGTCATAGTCTAACATGATCCTCTAATAACATCAATAAAAGAAACACATACTCTCACCTTAACCACATAATAGTTATGATCATACTTCACATAAATCAACTACACAAATAATCATAATATGTCAAGTAATTTCAACAAGGCCATGATCATCATAATACATAGAGTAATGCCGACGAGGCCACATCATCACAAGTAAGGCACATAGCACCGCCATCATAAGTGGACCATACCAAGCATCATCATCATCTAAGAACTAGACTACATAATATAGAGAAAGTTAGGTCAACATACCATTGATTTCAACCTCACAACTTCAATCCATAGTCAACTCAACCAACACAACATACCAAGGCCCTTACCAATGGTCATGATCCTCAATTCAATCTAATAATTCCAATACATAATAAATCAAAGATAATTCAAATTGAATTTATGAAATTATGAAGCATATAAATAATTCTAGTATGATTTATTCATAATTCAATAGCCCTAACCAATCTACACAATAATTCAATAACATTAAAACTTGATCAATTCACCTAGAAAGCAGTCAAATATAGGGTTATATGAATTACATGGGTTCATAGAGTTTTTGAGTTAAAATCATCTAATTAAAAACAATTCAATCAGTATTCAATGATTCAAAACCTTTCATGCAAGAACCCATGGATAGATCACAAAATTGGGAAAGTTCATCTTTTGAAGACTTGAAAATCACTTTGAAGATTGGTTCCGTGAAGAAAAGAGTTCCAACGATGAAAAATCATACATTAACTGATGTTAATCCACGAAAAATGATGGAATTTTGTGGAGAAATCAACATTCAAGCTTCAATGGAGTTATAGAGAGCTCTTTACAGATTTTAGGTTTTGATATTAGAATAATGAATTCATTTAGATGAATAGGACCTATAATCCCACTTAAAATACCTAAAATACAGTTAGGAAACCGCCCAATCTCTTATTTGGATGTTGGGTGAGTTTACCAATTCACCCTTGCATTTTACAGTAAAGCTGTGAAGTTGCAGGTACCAACCTACGCTGCCCATCGACGGGGCCTAGGTCCACAAACGGCCCGTCCTGGATGTCCGACGATGGGATCAGAGACATGAATTTTGGAGCTTAAGATCCCTAGGATAAGTCTTGATCCAAGCCCACCATCGAAGGGGCATCGACCAGCCTACTGGCCGTCGATTGCCTCAGTCGTTTGGGCTGGTATAGACAGCCTTAGGCTCTTGCGAACGGTCCTTCCTCAAGGACCCTTGTTTGGTCCTTGGGGATGTTTGACTAGACGTTTCCAACCCGAATATGTCTGTATACAATTTCAGGACATATCACATCAATTTAATAAAAAATGAACCAATAAAACTCGACGAAACATGCTTAGACACACAAGGTCACTTCAAGACAAACCTTTCGTACGTCATGGACGTTCTTGGATGTTTGACCTCCAAACATCATGAAACTTTACACACTTCTTGTAAACACTATTATAACTCATATAAGTACCTCATAAGCTCATTAAAAACACATAAGGCACATATAGGTGACATAGTCATCGAACGTCATGGTCGTCCCATGACGTTTCACTTCCAGATCACCTAAATCATTAGAAACTGCCTCATTAGCACATTATAAACCATTTTAGGATCTTAGACACTCATGAAAAACATTTAAGTCATTTTAGAGGTATTACACCTCACTTGTTCATTTCTCAAAAACTCTAAAAATTCTTTACATAAAATGCACCAACAACAACCAACAAATGGAGCAATCCAAGAAGGTATTATAATAAAGCCTGAAAGAGTTTGATGTTACAGATGTAAAATATGTAATGATGTGTTTTCCTCGAGCCAAGGACCGTTGGGAACCAACACAAGCACATACCTTAGGGAATTCTGATAAAAAGTGCACCCCATCACAAGTTTTTTTGTCTATTCACTGACCTTCCATCCAACCACCGTAAATTGGGTAAATGAAAGTCTAACCTAACCGTGATAAGTGGACAAGGGTGTTTTTATCATCCCCGTCCTAAGAAAGGGCATGTAGAAAAGCCCCGTAGACTTCGTGGCTTCCCACGATTGATTTCTGACAAATCTCAACAGGACACATTGTTGCAGGTGCCTCATGTTGCTACAAATGGACCCTCACATAATCCTCAATTTAATAATGAAGTCTTTTTTGGCCCTAATGATAGTCAACTGGTCTCATATGGGATTAAGTTAAATTTAATGCTCCATTTCCCAATACACCAGTTGAATCTATTGATTCATCAATCAAGAACACTGGTACTTGTGTCCAAGAAGAACTTGATTTAGAACTTAGGCTTTAGATTTTAATTAACTTTGCTTCTCTATGTTGTATTGTTTTCAACTTATGTCATTTGTTTGTTGCAAGATTTTTATTTTATATATGTTTATGCTATGAGTATATTTTATGTCTTTACTCCAATCTAATAACGAATAAATCTCATTTCTATAAAAACATCAAAAATAAAAAGAAAAAAATATAATTCTAGGTTATAAGACAAGATATAATGATAATGATAGAAGTATATTCGTTAGTTAGTGTGAATTATATACCCTGACTAAGTGATATCAACAAGAAATGAAATATAACTTATGTGATAGATTAGGATGTTCCTTACTTCTCCATACAAACAATAGAAAAAAAACAATATTCTATGATCATATGTAGTAACAATGCATAACAAGTGAAGCAAGAAGATACCTCAAGAGCACAAAAAGTATGATAATTCAGGCAAGGAAATTTTTGATTTTTGGGTTAGAGTCTTGGTTATTTTTCTGATTTTTCATATTGGTTATTGAATATTGGGTTTTGGTAAATATTTCATTTTTTCAGAATCGTTTGTTGCATTATTTTCTCGAATTCAAGTGGTTTTATGGATTTTCTTCAATTTCATCAAAGTAAGTACATGAATTCTTGTCTAATCAATATGAATTGATTAATTATGAACACTGGTAACTAAATCCATAACTAGGGTTGCGGGAAGCATGGTTAAATAACAAGGTAAAAATTAGCTAAATTTACAATTCTAGAATAGTGTCTTGCATGTATTGATAATTCATTCGTTTAGAAGTCTTTTAACGAGTACACGCGTTAGATTTCGCCTTGTTGACACTAGCCGGACCAAGGAGGTAGATAATAAGAAAATAATTATCAACGTAGATTTAGAATACACTATCTATTAGGCTAGTGTCGATTGGTGCGAAGTAACAACTAAGCCATACATTGATTATGATGCTTAATATGAGGTAAATGTAAGGTTTAGTAAAGTATACACACGTAGCCGGACCAAGTTGCAGAGTGAAATTTCCTAGTTGCCGGACCAAGGAATTAGGGATACATAACTTACCACTTTGCATGCAAGAAACTAAAAAAAATGTTATAGCTAGAATTACCGCGTCATGAACCTGTGGGGAACACTTATACACTAGTTACTCTCATCACTTGATAAATATCAAATATTCATACTTGCTACTTGTTTACTTAGAAATATTTAATTCCTTCTGTTATTTAAAACCCCCCATTTATTACCTATTTTCGAAAAGGACTTGATTAAATAGAAGGAACTGTAGGTTAAAGTTATGTCTAAATAATTTTCCTCGTGGGACCGACCTTAACCTCATAGTTGGGTTCTTTACTTGATAAGACCGCTTAGACTTCTTTTCGAGATGTAAATTTGAGCGTATCAAATTTTGGCGCCGCTGCCGGGGAAAGTGGCTTTTAGATTAAGTTTAAGCACATTACCAAAGTTTAGTCAATACTAATTTTACTTTTTCTCGTTGTTTTTATCTCTCGTCGGTCGAGCTTTACTGTATGCTAAGTACACAGAGTCGATGAGAACCACTACTTCCACTTGATCCAGAACTAAACCGCATAATTCGGAAAATGAATATTTAAAACAATCCTGCTTATACTGGTGATTAGATCAACCCTCAATTTCCCCTGCCGGTTGATGCTCATAATCGAGTGGTTGTTGATAACCCTGATGAAGATAATCCGAGGAGGCAACCTCCAGCCCCACACCCTTAAAAGTAATGTAGGGGAAATGTTAACATAAGTGACTCTGATGGGCCACTTGTCCTACCTCCTCTACCATAGGGTCATAATTTTGTGATAATTAGTAGTCTGATGCAAATGCTCACTGCTAGAGGTTTGTTTTTGGGACTATCTTTTGAGGACCCACATGATTAGATCGCTAAAGTGAGTCGGTGTGTAAGATCTTTGTGGGGAGGACACATTTGAACATGGACGTCATTGGGTTAAGAGTGTTCCCTCTCTCACTGACGGGAGATATTGCTATATGGTTTATCGATTTCCCTTATAACTCAATCTATACTTGGAATCAATTGAGGGATGTGTTCTTAGCACGTTACTACCTAATGTCTAAGAAGATAAACCACAAAGATAGGGTGAATAACTTTGTGGCACTACCGGGAGAATCAATCAGTAGTTCTTAGGATAGGTTTACCTCGTTCTTGAGAAATATCCCCAATCAACGCATCTATGATGAGTAACTGAAAGAGTACTTCTATCACGGACAAGATTATAATAATAAAGTAGTACAGGATACGATAGCGAGTGGTTTTTATGGGGAGTGTCCTTATGCTGAGATCGCTGAGAAGTTAGATAAAAACTCCCAAAATAATAAAGCTTGGAGCACTAGGAAGTCAGATACTGGGAGAAACACTTTTGTAGTGTAATCTGCACACTACCCAACCACAGATGAGATTCGTGAAGAAATGGCTCAAATGAGAATTGAGCTTGGGTTGGTGTTGAAAAACGTCACTAGGGGTGCAAAAAAGGTAAATGCGGTGAACTACTTAACTAAACCACCATTGCCGGCTGATGAGCATTACTATGAGGAGGACTCTTATGTGGCAAATGAGTATACAGAGGGTTTTCGACTAAACACCCAAGGCTCCAATAACGAGAATTGGCGCCAAGGTCAAGGAAATCAAGGTCGGAACTATGGTAATTACAACCGAGAGAGTCATTATGTCGGAGATGGGAATTACAACCGCGATAACTATGGTAAAATAAATGATAGGAGTGGGCCTTATGTTCCACCTCAAAATCGGGAAGTTGCTCCTAGGGATGGTAGAGGTAGTATAGCGCGAGTTGAGGATATGTTGCAGATAATGATGAGGAGGTTTGATGCTAGTGATGAGCACACTAAAGAGTTGAGGAGTGACATAGCGAGTATTGGGCAAAAATTTGATGCACATGCAATCTCGATCAAGCGTCGTGAGTTACAAATGGACCAATTGTCTTCGACTGTGAACCCACGCCAATCGGGCACTCTTCCTAGCAATACTGTCCAAAATCTGAAAAATGATGGATATTGTATGGCAGTCACAACTCGAGGTGGTAAGCAAACCATTGACCCACCGATGTCGTCTGGTGTAATTAATGTGATAAGAGGTGATGATGAGGTAGTGGAGGTTAGTGATGAGTTAGGAGACAAAATAGGGATAGAAGTTGAGGTACCCCAAAAGGTGACCCCAATGCCTAAACCACCACCTCCATTCCCATAGAGGTTAGTGAAAAATACCGAGGATGGTAAATACCGGCGTTTTATAACTATGCTCAAACAACTTTCCATCAATGTCACTTTGATAGAAGCTCTTGAACAAATGTCCGGTTATGCCAAGTTCATGAAAGATATGGTCACTAACAAAAGATTTGTCAGTTTTGAGGATGATGATAGAATGCAACAATGTAGTGCTATTGCTATAAGGTCTCTAGTGCAAAACAAAGAAGATCCGGGTGTCTTCACTATTCCATGTACAATTGGGTTATTACACTTAAAAAGGCATTATGTGATATTGGGGCAAGCATAATCTCATGTCTCTCTCTATTTCCAAGAAGTTGAGTTTGGGTGACCCAAATCCCATGTGATGCGGCTACTGATGATCGACCGAACGGTGAAGAGACCTATTGGGATACTCCACGATGTGTTATTAAACGTGGAGTCATTCATATTTCCAGGCGATTTTGTGATTCTGGATTGTTAGGTTGATTTTTAGGTTCCTATTATTCTTGGGAGGCCATTCCTTGCTACGGGTAGAGTCTTGGTTGATATGATGAAAGGGCAAGTGAAATTTCAGGTGAACAATGAAAAAATGACTTTTAACATTTGTAGGTCCATGAGGCGCAGTGGTGAGATCTAATCGGTATCTGTCATATCTTACAGGGTTGAAAAGTCATCTGAGGTACAAATAGAAGAGCGTATGGGTGTAGAAGCATTAGCGGCAGTGATCATGAATTTTGATAGTGATTGCATTCAAGAGTATGGGTCATTGGTCACGACACTTGATCGAGGTGATGTTCGGTTTAAGCCAAAAAAGTTGGAGTTATATATGAAGCATCATGAGTCTCCACCTGCGAAACCTCTATAGAGGTGGCTCCTAAAGTATAACTTAAGGCTCTACCACCTCATTTGAGGTATGTATTCTTGGGAAAAGGTGACACTTTGTCGGTAATTATTGCATCAGATTTGAATGTGAATCAAGTTGAGAGTATGGTGGAGGTGTTAAAAAGGTTCAAAAGAGCTATTGGGTTTACTATTGTGGATATTATTGGGATCCCTCGCGGGATTTGTTCACATAAAATCCAACTCATGCCCGATCATAATCCAAGTATTGAGCACCAAAGACGTTTAAATCCACCTTTGAAAAAGGTGGTGAAGAAGGAAATTATTAAGTGGTTGGATGCTGGAGTGTTATATCCAATTGTCAATAGTAGTTGGGTATGCCCTGTTCAGTGTGTACCTAAGAAAGGGGGAATGACTATGGTCCCCAATAAGAAAAATGAGCTTGTACCGGTGAGACCGCTGACTAGATGGAGGGTGTGTATGGATTACAAAAAATTAAATGCATGGACCAAGAAGGACCATTTTCCTATGCCCTTCATGGATCATATGTTGGGTAGACTTGCAGGAAAGGGGTGGTACTATTTTCTTGATGGTTATTCAGGTTATAATCAGATCTTGTTGCACCGGAAAATCAAGAGAAAACCACTTTTACTTGTCCTTATGGAAACTTTGCGTTCAAGAGAATGTTGTTTGGGTTATATAATGCACTAGCCACGTTTCAGAGATGTATGATGTCGATATTCTCTTATATGGTGGAGGACACTATTGAGGTGTTAATGAATGATTTTTCACTGCTTAGTGACTCCTTTGAGCGGTGTTTGAGTCATTTGTTCTAGGTTCTTAAGAGGTTTGAAGATTGCAACCTTGTGCTAAATTGGGAAAAATGTCACTTCATGGTGAAAGAATGTATTGTATTGGGTCATCGCATTTCAAAGAAGGGTATAGAGGTTGATCGAACTAAGGTTGAGGTGATATAGAAACTTCCTCCACCCATCTCTGTAAAAAGGTGTGAGAAGTTTTCTTGGGCATGCAGCCTTTTACCGGAGGTTCATCAAGGATTTTTTGAAGATTGCATATCCTTTGTGCAAGTTGCTTGATAAAGAGTGTAAGTTTTATTTTGATGAATCCTGTCTTAAGGCATTTGGTGAGTTAAAGGAGAAATTGGGGTCTGCACCTATCATCATTTCTCCGGATTGGAGAAAGCCATTTGAGGTGATGTGTGATGCTTGCTCTTGGTGTGGTATTGGGACAAAGAAGGGACAAAACCCTTCATCCCATTTACTATGCTAGTAAAGCCCTTAATAAAGTTCAAAACAACTACACTGTGACTGAACAAGAGCTCCTTGCAGTAGTCTTTTCTTTCAAAAAATTTTGCTCCTATTTGCTTGGCACGAGGGTTATAGTGCATACAGATCATTCTCCTTTGAGATATTTAATGGAAAAGAATGATGCAAAACCAAGGTTGATTTTTTGGTATTACAATTGCAAGAATTTGACTTTGAGGTGAAAGATTAAAAAGGGACCGAAAATCAAGTTGCTGATCACTTGTGCCGATTAGAAGATGAAGTAATTAGAGTGTTAGGTGAAAAGGCTGAACTTGATGATATTTTCCCTAATGAACATGTACTGGCTGCCTCCCAAGACTTGATTCCATGGTTCGCATATTTTGCGAATTATCTGGCTAGTGATATCGTCCAACCAGACTTATACTTTCATCAAAGAAAAAAGTTCATGCATGATGTGAATGTTTTTTGGATGAGCCATACTTATATCGGAGTTGTGCCGATGGTCCTATTCGGCATTATGTGCAGGAAGTTGAGATGTTGAGTGTTTTGGAGGCATGCCATTCTTCTCCTGTAGGTGGGCATCATAGTGGTATCCGGACTGCTCACAAGATCTTGCAATGTGGCTACTATTGGCCAACCATCCACCAAGATGCTCCTGAGTTCGACAAGGCATGTGATAGATGCCAATGAGATGGTGGCATTTTGAGAAAGCAAGAGCTCCCTTTAAATCCCATTCTTGTGATTGAATTGTTTTATGTGTGGGCAATTGACTTTATGGTCCCTTTTGTGAGTTCTCATGGGATGAAGTACATTCTTGTTGTGGTCGATTAGGTGTCAAAATAGGTGGAAGCTATCGCACTTACGATTAATGAAGGGAAGAGTGTCACGGCGTTCTTGAAAAAGAACATATTTTCTAGATTTGGCACCCCAAGGGCTACTATGGAGGATGGGGGATCCCACTTTTGTAACAAGCTGTCTAAGGGAATCTTGGAAAAATATGGGGTTCGCCATAATGTGGACACTCCTTACCATCCTCAAACTAGTGGGCAAGTTGAGGTGTCAAACAAGGAGACTAAGCAGATTTTGGTAAAAACGGTGAATGCTAGTAGAATGGATTGGTCAAGGAGGCTTGATGATGCTCTTTGGGCCTACCATACAGCATACAAGACTCCCATAGGTATGTACCATACCAACTTGTATATGGAAAGGCTTGTCACTTACCGGTTGAATTAGAGCATAAGAACATGTGGGCATGAAGAAGTTGAAAATGGATTGGAATGAGGATGCAGAACAGTGGTTAAACGGGTTGAATGAGCTTGATGAATTTTTCTTGAAGGCATATGAAAGTTAAGACCTCTACAAAGAAAAGATGAACAAGTAACATGACCAAAAGATTGAGTAGCACGATTTTTTGGTTGGGGATTTGGTGATTTTATTCAATTTTAGGTTGCGCTTGTTTCCGGTCAAACTCAAGTCCAAATGGATTGGTCCTTATTTTATTACCCACCTATTCCCTCATGGTGCAGTTAAGTTGAGAACAACAAGGGTGTAAGGTTTAAGGTGAACGGGCAACGAATCAAAATCTACCTAGGGCATGCTGAAACAACGAATGAAGTGATTGAGGCATACCATCTTGATGAAGTCAGAGTAATTAAGAGTCCTCTGTCATGCCGCAACATTAAATCAAGCACTGATTGGGAGGCAACCCAATATGTATCCTCTAGCGAAATATAGGTTTTTAGTGATTTTCTAGGCATAGTTGCATTATTTTTGCTTTTATTACTTATGCCACGTCTGAATGTTCCTTTATTTTTCTTTAGAAGTGTTGGGTAGAGAGTAGAGTAGGGTCCGTGTCAAAAATGTGTCCAGAAAACACAAAACGAATAGCAGTAATGGGAATTAAATGTGGAGGGATCAAATCACCAGAAATCAGCAGAAAATTGGTCTGGTGCACCCATTAATGGACCGTCCGGACGATTTGTCGTGCCTAGTTATGTTCATTAAATTTTTCTAAGTTAGGGCAATGTCAACGGAGGGGTCGACGTACCATCGACCAACTTATGTTTTGCTGATGGGGAATCGTTCATCCCTCACCCACCAACCCGACCCGACCCGTCCAGCTACATATTAAAAGTTTTTAAACTTCACATAACCCCCATAACTGTTTCCCTCCCTATTTCCTCTCATTTCCCCCACTTTCTCACCCATTAACTACCATTCCATCATCAGATTTCCACACTTTCCCCACTTCCACAAACTCCATTCTCTCTCCAAATCTTCCATCTTCTTCAGTCTCCTTACCAGTCGGTGTTGTGGTTGGTGTTGCTGCTGTTCAACTACAAGTTTTCATACTCTCTTTTCCTCCACTATAGTTTCCAGGTATGTACTTCTGATCTGCTAGACAATTATCGTTAATTTTCATGTTAACTTGATGTCTTATCTTGTAGGTCTTGAACTTAGGAGCCCTTTGCATGCTAAAAACTTACACCTGAAGTCCTAAGTCCCTTAGAACACTGAAATTGAAAGGGATGGGGGTGTGTTAATAAAAATGTGTTGTGTTTTCATGTTTTTTTCTGACCTTGGGTTTTGATAGGCTGTAGAATCGAATGTTCAAATATGAAAATTCATGCCCTAGGAATGATGAAATGCTGGGTTAAATGTTAGGGAAACTTAAGGTCTCTAAGGATAGTCTGAATTAGTACATTGGAAGAAAGCAAAATGGCTTGAAAATTCAATCCCTGAATGACAGAACGAGACCCCGTCGGCGGATCGTCGGTATATCGACGGATCGTCGGTATCTCGACGGACCGTCGTTGGGGTCCATCAACCACAATATACCTTGCTTAGTCTAAGTTTCCATCGACAAACCCCACTGATGGACCATTATCCCTTTGACGGTCCATCCTGCACAACCATTGACGCTTTCAGAACCTTTGTTTTTGATTTTCTAAATAGACATTCTAAGTTCCCTTTAACGCACCCCACAGACGGACCGTCATCCTTTCGATGGACCCCACAGATGGATCATCATCCCTTCGACGGTCCATCCTGCACAACCGTCGATGCTGTTAGAACCTTTGTTTCTGATTTTCTAAAAAAATTTCTAAGTGTCCGTCAATGGACCCCACTGATAGACCATCGTCCCTTCAAATTTCCGTCTTGCACAACCTTCGACATTGTCAAAACCTTTGTTTATGATTTTCTAAAAAAATTATTCTATGTTTCCCTGGACGGACCCCCATGACGGACCGTTGTCCCTTCGACGGACAATCGATGGGTCTGTTCTGCACTTCTGCACTGCCATTCCATTCTGTGTTTTACTCTTTTGTTTGATTCTTTTGAATGTGTTACATTCTTCTAGTTGTACTAATAACTTCTCTTTCCAGGTACATATGGCACCCAAGCAAGACTGTGTCTACTCGAGAGAGTGTTCTAAGTCTGGTGCCCCGTCGAACCGGGTGGTCATAGGCTCAGACGATAAGCATGACCCGGAGTATGTGCCACCAGACACCCTCACTCCTACCCGTGCTTCCCGCACCACCAGAGCCACATCCACGAAGGTGGCACCTGGTGGAGTCACTGCATCCCAGTCTGAAGAGGAGCGCATACCGACCGGCACACCTTCTGGGTCAATTGCACATTCTGAAGGAGCGTCCGACACCGAGGAGGCTTTCGGTTTTGATGAAACAACCAACTTTGTGGAGGCTTCCATGTTTGAGGAGGCTTCTGCTTCTCCTAATTCCAATGCTTCAGCTACCTTTGTCCAGTCTGCCTCGTCTGATGAGGCTGATAGTGCTGATTATACTCCAGCTCCGCAGACTGACGTCCCCGCTTTGGTTGCTGATCATCCCAACCGGTGGTGTGTCGAGGGTCAATATCAAGTATATGTTGATGCTAAGGTGTTCAACGACAAAAGGGTCATGGCCTGGATCCTAACACTCGAGCGGCGGGTTCTCACTAGGAGTCTTCCCACAATTTCATCCATCCATGCTATATTCACCAGTCATCGGCTGGAGTGGACACCTCGGAAAGTGGGCCGCTTTAGCGAAGAAATGGTGCAAGAGTTCTACGCCTTCTATGTAGTGAATCTCCTGTATCAGTTGGACAGGCAGCCCACCCTAACCAAACATGCACCTCTGGAGTACGTCTGAGACCACGACAAGTGGGTTGATATTTCTTTGTTGTCCATTCGCATGTTTCTCTATAGCGCGGATGCTGATGCCACCTGGAAACCCTCACCGCTGAGTTTGACTATCGGTAGAAGTTGATCAAGGACGGCCGGTTCCTGCATGAGTCAGATGTGACAGAGACCACCAAGAAGTGGATAGCATAACACCTCTCCGTGGATAGTGCAGCTACTGATTGGGTGTCGGAGCCCAAGGGGAGCATGAAGAATGCCAACCTCACTTTCACAGCCAAATTCTTATGGCTACTAGTCGGACACTGCCTTTCCCCCACTACTGCTGATGACATTATCACTTGGGATCGTGCAGTGCTGATGGCTGCCATGGTTATGGGGTTTGAGGTGGACTTCGCATGGCTATTGTAGGCGGTGATGCATGAGAGGGCCCTTAAGGCCACTACTACTTACCCCTTCCCGTGCATGGTCTTTGAGTTGTGCAGGTCTGCAGGAGTGCCCGTGTGGCACATTGATGTGATCAAGACCCGCCCGGCACAATGGATATTGGCCTCATTCGGGATAAGGCCAATGAGTTGGCTCCCCACAGAGGGCCCTGTCCAGAGGTGCATCCGCTCGTTGAGAACCTGGCAGCCACGGTAGAGCAAGCCCAAGTGGATAATCCAGCTACATCAAAGCCTATCGACACCACCCTGGTTGAGGCTATCTCAGGTGCTAGCACCGCTCCGAGCTCCTCCCGCTCGACTCCATTTGCTACACTGGTCCCGCTTTCTAGAGTCCATAAATTAGAGGCCCAAATGGACACACTTCTGCATCACATCCAGCCTTGGATACAGAGGTCCATTGCTGAGGTGGAGGAGCGGATAGAGAGGAAGATGGCCCAGCATACTGAGCGGCAGATCATGAAGATCCACCAGCGCTTGGATGCATTTGAGTTGCGGGTTCTTGCTAGGCCAGCCCCTACAGTGGATTTGAAGACTCTCTAGGATGATGGGAAGAGTCTGAGAGCAGAATTGGCTACCATACTGTAGGATCGGGTGCCTGAGTCTCAGTCCGCTTTTACAAAGCCTACTGAGGATACGGTGTGGGCTGCCCTGTTCTCCACCATTGAGGTACCACCACCTCCCCCACGAGATCATGCCAAAAGGCATCGATTTAGAGATGAGGATGATTCTCGGGCACAAAAGAAAGAGCTCAATGAGTTGGAGGCTACGATGAGAGCCTAGCTGATTGATGAGAAGGCCCACCAATAGAGGGTTCTAGAAGTGGCTGCTGGGGCATTTACATCCAGAATTGTTGAGGCTATGAGGAGAACTACTTATGGTGATGTTATTGTTGAGGACACCACGAATGGTGTCCCTACTACAGAGGGATCAGGTTTCGAGAAATCGGACCCGTCAGCATGTTGATTGTCAGAGCTTTGCGCCTCAAGTTTGCTTCACCTACCACCCCATTTCATATAATTTTATGCATTGGGGATAATTGCATATCTTTTTGTTGAGGATGGGGTAAATGGAAAGTGAGTGCTATGGTGAAGTCTAAGTAGCCCAAATCTCGATCCTCACTTGGGATTTTCATGCCTGTGTTCTTTTTCCCCAAGAGACTGGTTATTTTATTGTTGAACTGGCATGTTGGTATCTTTTGTACATAGTATAGAAATGGAATGTAAAGCATCATGGCTAAACAAAATGATATCTTGATTTAAAGAAAATGTTTCATGACTAGGCATAGTAACTTATGAATGTGTGGCTCTAAAAATGACATAGAGATATACCACGGCATGACCCTAAATCTAAAACTCTAACTAGGTGTCTTATGATATGGTAGAGTAATGAGATGTCAAGTAAGTGTAAGGAAAATTTTAATAGTCCACCATTGGTAGTGATCTAGAACTTGCCTGGTTAGTCCTACTAAAAGTAAGCTGTTATAGACAATTAGGAAACGATCATTTGCCCTTGTTCAAGATAGCCAATATTTAGCCTAGATAACAGAAAACCAAACGAAATTAATCCCTTCTTCATCCAAATGATTTGAGCTTATAATATACCTTTCTTTTTCACCCCAACTAATCTTTTATGGGAACAATGTTTGGCCCTGGTCCCTTCTTGGGCATCTGCACCGTAGCTTATGCCAAAACATAAGTTGAGGGTGGCTAATGCAAAAAACAACCTTTTCGTGGCCCTGACCCAACCTAGGGTATTGTGTACCTTGACTCATGGCAAAACCATGAGTTGAGGGTGGCTAGTTGAGGAATGCTCCGGAATGTGGGTTGAAAGAATAAAGAAAGAGAAAGAACAAAAGAAAAGTGACTCAAGAAAAGTTGAAAGCAAAGTGAATTTTTTTAAAAAAAATCACTTACACAAAAGGAAAAAGAAAGGAGAAAAGTAAGGCAAAAGAATATAAAAAAAATGAAGAAATATGGCAGAATAAAACGATGAAAAGGTAGGATGCTTAGTTGTTATGTCAAGGAGGGCAATAAGTCACTAAAATACATCCAAATGTACCCTACCTAAACCTGACCCTAAGTTACAACTCAAGAAAGTCCTATCGCGATCCTAAGAGTCTATTATGGTTAACTTAAAGCAGTGAAAATAAGGTCAAGCCTATCGCAACAAGTATAAATAAGATGTGAAGTTGTTCTCAGAGAGAGTGTTGAAAAAAATAATCTTTATACTCAAACTGAAATCATTCTGTGAAAAATGAGGATGTTGTTTTGAAGTGAGGACACTAGTTTCATTGCCGAAAAATTGGTACCTTGGTAAGAGATCAAAGAGGATAGTTGTCGGTGTGTGGTGAGTCTGTTTCATGGTCTAATCCACATGAGCGAGCCTAATAGTGATAACATGCATAAACATAATGAAAATAATCGAGATTAATAGCCAGATGATTGCAAAATCTAAAATAAGGATACTCTTATACAAAGACTTTGTGGTGAGTCATAGTTCGTCACTTGAGGATAAACAACGAATTTATCTTGAGGGTGTTGATAAACCGTGGTTTCACAGTACTTTCAATGCTTTTTACATAAGTTTAGTGTGTGTCTAAGGCCTTTTGTAGAGTTTCAATGTATTTTTCTCTTTGTTTGCAGGAAAACTGTCTAGAATGAAAACGCGGAAGAACTGTGCTGAAATTGCAAAAGTGATGACCGACGAAACCATCGATGGTCCGTAGGTGGCAACCTTCGTCTGAAGAAAAAATGTTGTTGAAGGAAGATCAAGAAATTCTGACCAAGTGTGGGGCTACGGAAGCTATCTATGGACCGTCATCTCCACGATGGACCGTCCTGCACATCCGTCATTGCTAACAAAAAGTAGCCCAGTACCCATCTTGAAAAGATTCTAAGTGTGGAGAAACGGAAGCCATAGACGGACCGTCGTCCCGGTCCGTCGATGGTAACACTGAGTTGGAAAGCATCTAAAAAAAATTAAAAAATTTAAGTGTGGAACGATGGGAGGCCTCGACGGTCCATCATGGCCTCGACGGTTCATCAGTTTGTCGTCGACTAACATGCATTTTGGGCAGATTTTCCTTAAATAGATTTCCTTTTTATGTTAGTATTTCTTTATTATAAATACTTGTAAAACCCTTGTTTTTGGGGTTAGACTCTTGGTTATTTTTCTGATTTGTAATATTGGTTGTTGAATATTGGGTTTTCGAAAATATTTCATTTTTTTGGAATCATTTATTACAGTATTTTCTCAAATTCAAGTGATTTTAAAGATTTTCTTCAATGTCATCAAAGTAAGTACATTAATTCTTGTCTAATCAATATGAATTGTGTAATTATGAACATTGGTAACTAAATCCATAACTAGGGTTGTGGGAACCATGGTTAAATAACAAGGTAAAAACTAGCTAAAATAACAATTCTAGAATAGTGTCTTGCATGTATTGATAATTATTTCGTATAGAAGTTTTTTTAACAAGTGCATGCGTTAGAATCGGATTGTTGCTACTTGCCGGACCAAGGATTTAGATATAAGAAAATAATTATCAACGTAGATTTAGTATACACTATCTAATAGGCTAGTGTCGATTATTGTGAAGTAACAACTAAGCCATACATCAATTATGATGCTTAATATGAGGTAAAGGTAAGGTTTAGTAAAGCATACACATGTAGCCGGACCAAGTTGTAAAGTTAAATTCCCTAGTTGCCGGACCAAGGAATTAGGGATAAATAATTCACCACTTTGAATGCAAGATAATAGGAAATGATTGTTATACATAGAATTACCGCGTTATGAACCTGGGGGGAATACTTATGCCCTATTTACTAACATCACTTGATAAATATCAAATTCATACTTGCAACTTGTTTACTTACTAATATTTAATTCCTTTTGTTATTTAAAACCCCACTTTTATTACATGTTTTTGGAAAGGACTTGATTAAATAGAAGTAATTGTAGGTTAAAATTAAGTCTAAATCATTTTCCTTATGGGATCGACCCCAACCTCATAGTTGGGTTCTTTACTTGATACAACCGCTTATACGAGAAGTAAATTTAAGCATATAATTCTTAAGTGATAATTTATGTGGTATTTATCATGAATGGTTAAAACATTATGATGACCTATATTTTTTATTTTATTATGTTGATTTAACTCTTTATGTATCTTGTTGTTGAATGAGACGAAAAGGACCAAGGGTTCAGGTGTTGCAAGGGTAACAAGTGGGGGTGATGTACATGATGAAAATAATTAGGTAGATTCCACCGTGAAAGAAAGGAAAATGAAACCTTGGAAACCTTGATAAAAGGTTTCATATGGCAGGGTCTAGATAAAATGAAGATAAAGCAAGGGTACGTCGTGTATGGTTAGTCGAAATGTGGGTAGTAAGGGTACTAGTGTAATTCAAACATTTAGAGTGAGAGGGTAAAAGTGGAGAAGCAAATGGTTTTATTGCATGTTATAACTCGTTGAATTCTTATATTATGTGGGGGGGCGTCGAGTTAACCGATGATGTCTACCAGTTCGTGTATATTTGTACTAATACTACTCTTCCTATGCCTTTTTGGCATCGTTTTGATACAAGGTCGGTGATGTTTTGTTAGGTGAAGACAAAGAGAATCTCGTACAACTTCTAATTTTCCTTCCGTATGGTAAGAGATGTGTCTATTCATTATTATGTATTGCATGAAATCTTAGAAGTTGTTGTACCTGGTTAGACTAGACCCTTTGGGGTGTTGATTACTTTATAGGTCTTAACCCGAAATTGTTATAAAATTTCTTATATTAAACCTTGTTAATGCATTTATCTTTGTTTTTATTTTGAAATTTTGCATAATTTAACTTTAGGGATATGAGGGTTCTCCTACTTATGTTTAGAGTAGGTGCACACACGACTCAGTAGGTTGGGTTGTGAAAAATTAGTATCAGAGACCAGGTTACTGGCCTCCTAGTAAAAGAGGAAAATGTGGACTAGACTCTTGCGGATTGATAAGTTCACGTCCATATCTAATCCTCATGAAGATATGAAGCATTTTATGAAGTTGTTCCACCTTTTTTTATTTTTTCATGTAAAGTGTCGCTTGTGGCATTAGTTGAGTCCTATTGGTATCTCAAAATTCAAATTGGTATCTCAAGAAATAAAATCAAACGTCGTGGTAGCGACAGAAGGAACAAAATCAAGGTAAATTGGAACTAAGAAGGTTCCAATTGGTATCTATCCATAATGGTTGTGTTATTTCAGGGATGACTAGAAATGGTCATCCATAGATCTAACTAATAACAATGTTACTTGTCTATGAATTATAACTTAGGGAATGTGAATGTGTGTTTTGTTGTCTGAATCACTTGTGAATGTTGAAGTTGTATTTTCTTGGATGTGATGATACAATTATGTGCACTATAATAATGTGTTCGAACCTTTATATGTGCAATATATTGGTTGAGTTGTTAAAATTTTGCAAGATCATAATTGCGTGAGGGTTGTGAAACTCGTTGTGGAAAGAAAATCATGATTAATTTTGATGCAAGGGCTTAGACAAGTTACGAGGTGATACGTAAGCGAAATTTGGACGTGTCTTAAACTTGACTAATAATTGTTTGAGTATGTGGGTGTATCTCGGGAATGTGTAGGGTGTGGGGTTGAATTAAGGGGAATGTGTTGGATTCGGTATTGTTAAGATTGACTCGGAGTATTCATCGACTATCCTAGATAATGGAATCACTCTAAAAATGCATGTGTTAAACCAGAGATGCAACACCCCGTAGCCAAAAAAGACCAAAAATTAGTTTTTCAGAAAAATCAGCAGGTGCTACCAATGGTGGCATCGACGGACCGTAGCCTGAACCACGGTCCGTCCTGCACAACCGTCAATGGGATTAGAAACTCCCAAAAATTTTAGCCTAGAAAAATTGGTTAAGTCTTGGACGACGGATGGAATTACGGTCCGTAGGTCAAACGATGGTCCGTAGTCTGTGACTGTCAATCAAGACTCCCTTCAACCACTCTATGACAAGATCTATGGATGACCAGCATGGTTCGTAGGTGGACCTACAATTAGTAGGTCTGACCATAGGTGGAAAATTTGCAGCCAGTTAAGGGGAAATGTTGTTGGATCAACTTAAAATGATCATAACTCTTAGAACAAAATGAATTAAGTCTCCCATAACCCACCCACATATATATAATTGAATTATCTTTCCATAGCCACCGGCCTTGCTAAAATCAGACCTCCGAGTAAAAAGTTATGCTCATTTTAGTAAAGGCCTGTCAAACAGGCCCTCACGATGTACCCAAGGACGGGGCTTCTGTGAATTTCCATTAGTAATTCGAGAAGATCTTCTCGGAGTCCCTCCAGAAAGGGAAATCGACTTTGGAATTGATCACCTTCTAGATACCCAACCTATTTCTATTCCTCCCTACAGAATGGCTCCAATAGAGCTTAAGGAATTGAAAGAATAGTTTAAAGACCTTCTAGATAAGGGTGTCATCAGACTAGTATTTCACCATGGGGTGCACTAGTATTGTTCGTAAAGAAGAAAGATGGTTCTCTCAGAATGTGCATTGACTATAGACAGTTGAACAAGGTCACAATAATGAATAAGTATCCCATCCCCAGGATTGATGACTTGTTTGACCAACTTCAGGGTGCTAGTCATTTCTCAAATATAGACCTCAGATCGGGTTATCATCACCTCAGAGTCAGAGATAGTGAAATTCCGAAAATAGCCTTTAGTACTTGGTATGGTCATTATGAATTTGTAGTTATGTCATTTGGACTAACCAATGATCCTGCAGCTTTCATGGATTTGATGAACAGAGTGTTCAAACAGTACTTAAACTTGTTTGTTATCGTCTTCATTGATGATATTCTCATTTACTCTAGGAGTGAGGAAGAACATGCAAGTCATTTGAAAGTTATTCTGCAGACTCTCAAAGATCGGAAGTTAATCGCTATGTTTAGTAGATGTGAGTTTTGGTTGCAATCCGTTGCTTTCCTTGGTCACATTGTATCGAGCGAAGGGATCCGAGTTGATTCACATCAGATAAAAGCAGTGAAACAATGGCCCAGACCTAATTCTACTACAAATATCAGAAGTTTCTTAGGTCTAGCGGGTTATTACAAAAGGTTTGTGGAAGGATTTTCATCCATAACCTAACCA
Source organism: Solanum chilense (assembly GCA_032847665.1). Lineage (NCBI taxonomy): Eukaryota > Viridiplantae > Streptophyta > Magnoliopsida > Solanales > Solanaceae > Solanum > Solanum chilense. The sequence continues at coordinate 47,776,546 of CM064973.1, forward strand.
TTGACTATGTTGACTCAGAAGATGGTCAAATTCCAATGGTCAGATGATTGTGAGAAAAGCTTTGCAGAATTGAAAACTAGATTGACTACAACTCCTGCCTTGACTCGACCAGAGGGTTCAGATGGTGATGTGATCTATTGTGATGCATCCAGAGTTGGCCTAGGTTGTCTGCTGTTTCAGTGAGGTAAGATGATAGATTATGCCTCTAGACAACTTAAGGTTCATGAGAAGAACTATCCAACTCATGACCTTGATCTTGCAGCAGTGGTGTTTGAACTCAAGATATGGAGACACTACTTTCATGGTGTTCATGTAGATGTGTTCACCGATCATAGGAGCCTTCCTTATGTGTTCACCCAGAAAGAGTTGAATCTTCGCCAGAGGAGATGTCTTGAGTTCCTTAAGGATTACGATATGAGTGTGCATTATCATCCTGGAAAGGCGAATGTAGTGGCCGATGCTCTTAGTAGATTATCTATGGGTAGTGTAGCCCATGTTGAGGAAAAAAGAAAGGAGCTAGTGAAGGATATTCACAGTCTTGCCTTCTTTAGGAGTTTGCCTTATGAGCATATCAGACAGCGATGTAATAATTCAGAATGGGGAAGAATCGTCTTTGGTAGTGGAGGTTAGGGAAAAGCAAAAGAGTGATCCGATCTTGCTTGAACTAAAGGGTGCAGTCAACAATCAGAGAGTGGAGGTTTCCTCCGAAGAGGGAGAGGGTATACTTCGCTACCAAGGTAGATTGTGTGTTCCTAATGTGGGAGAGTTGAGGCAGCATATTCTTGCAGAAGCTCCTAACTCCAAGTATTCTATTCATCCAGGTGACACTAAGATGTACCACGATCTGCGGGAAGTCTATTGGTGGAATGGAATGAAGAGGGATATAACAGACTTTGTGAGTAAGTGCCCCAACTGCCAGCAAGTCAAGGTAGAACATCAGAAAATAGGAGGTATGACTCAAGAGATCGATATTCCTACATGGAAGTGGGATGTGATCAATATGGATTTCATCACAGGGTTACCTCGTACTCGCAGACAACATGACTCAATTTGGGTGATAGTTGATAGAATGACTAAGTCTTCTCGCTTTTTGGAGGTCAAGACTACATATTAGGCAGAGGATATGCCAAGTTTTACCTTACTGAAACTGTGAGGTTGCATGGGGTTCCTTTATATATCATCTCAGATACAGGTCCTCAGTTTACCTATCATTTCTGGAAGTCATTTCAAAAAGGTGTTGGTACTCAAGTTAACCTTAGCACAACATTTCATCCACAGATGGATGGGCAGGCAGAGCGTACCATTCAGACCTTAGAGGATATGTTGAGAGCTTGTGTGATAGATTTCAAAGGTAGTTGGGATGATCACCTTCCTCTTATTGAGTTTGCCTACAATAATAGCTACCATTCCAGTTTTCATATGGCCCCTTATGAGGCTTTATATGGGCGTAGATGTAGATCTCTTGTTGGTTGGTTTGAAGTAGGTGAAGCAGCTTTGATAGGGCCAAATTCAGTCCTTTATGCTATGAAGAAAGTGCAACTCATTAGAGATAGACTTAAGACAACCTAAAGTCATCAGAAATCTTATGCAGATGTAAGGAGAAGGGAACTAAGGTTCCAAGTTGATGATTGGGTTTTTCTGAAAGTCTCACCTACAATAATAGCTACCATTCCAGTTTTAAGATGGCCCCTTTTGAGGCTTTATATGGGCGTAGATGTAGATCTCCTGTTGGTTGGTTTGAAGTAGGTGAAGCAGCTTTGATAGGGCCAGATTCAATCCTTTATGCTATGGAAAAAGTGCAACTCATTAGAGATAGACTGAAGACAGCCCAAAGTCGTCAAAAATCTTATGCAAATGTAAGGAGAAGGGAACTAGAGTTCCAAGTTGATGATTGGGTTTTTCTGAAAGTCTCACCTATGAAAGGGGTAATGAGATTTGGAAAGAAAGAGAAGATAAGTCCTAGATATGTAGGCCCTTACAAGATCTTGAAAAGGATTGGCAAGGTGATATATGAGTTAGAGTTGCTAGCAAAATTAGCAGCAGTGCATCCGGTCTTCCACATCTCACTCTTGAAGAAGTGCGTGGGTGACCCAGCCTCTATAGTGCCACTAGAGAGTGTGGCGGTGAAAGATAGTATTTGTTATGAGGATGTACCAGTAGAGATTCTTGACCGTCAAGTTAGAAGGTTGAGAAACAAAGAAGTCGCTTCAGTCAAGGTTTTGTGGAGGAGTCAGTCCATAGAGGGAGCTACTTGGGAAGCAGAAGGAGCCATGAAAGCCAAGTATCCTTACCTTTTTCCTTCTAATTCCACTCCAGCTTGAGGTAATAATTCCTCTTTAGTTTTACAGTCATTCATGCGTAAATTGAGTTTTAGAATCATGTACTCTCAGTTTGTACTTTTATTTTTAGCGCAATTGCATGTACTCAGAACTCAATTCAGTCAGAACTCAGTTCTCAGTGTTTAGTAGTGGGGTTTGCATCTCTCTCCCTCTATTTCAGCTAGTTTAGTCTTCATTCAAGAACGAATGTTCCCAAGTGGGAGAAAATGTAACACCCCATAGAAAAAATAGACCAAAAATTAGTTTTTCAAATAAATTAGCAGGTGCTACAAACGGTGGCATCGACAGAACGTAGCCTGAACCACGGTTAATCTTGCACAACCGTCGATGGGATCAAAAACTCCCAAGATATTCAGCCTAGAAAAATTGGTTAAGTCTTGGACTACAGACGAACTTACGGTCCGTAGGTCAAACGATGGTCCGTAGTCCATGACCTTCGATCAAGACTCCCTTCAACCACTCTCTGACAAGAGCAATGGATGACCATCATGGTTCGTAGGTTGACCTACGGTCAGTAGGTCTGACCGTTGGTGGAAAATTTGCAGCTAGTTAAGGGGAAATGCAGTTGGGTCAACTTAAAATGATCATGACTCTTAGAAAAAAATGAATTAGGTATCTCATAACCTACCCACATATATATAATTTAATTATATTTCTATTTCCACCAACCTTGCTAAAATCGGACCTCCGAGTAAAAAGTTGTGCCTATTTTAGTATCGGCCTGTCGAACAGGCCCTCACGACGGACCCAAGGACGGGGGGTCGGGCGCATGATAGACCGTCAGACCTGGCCGTCGTGAGTCCCGACAACAATCTTTCCAGGGGTCTTTTTGACCTTTCGCACTCTGTTTAAACCCTAAGTTACGTCATTTTGACCCTAAATCATTAGATATTATTCAGTTTAAGCCTAGAAGCATAATTATAACATATCCAAGTCAAATCATTAAATCAAAACTTAGAAAATTAGAAGCAAGAGAGAATAAAAAAGCTCAAGAACCCTAGTTCAACAACGCCACAAGATCCAGCAGTCCCAACCCCAAAACCTAAGTATTTTTCCATGGATTTCATCACCATGTATGTGGATTTCACTAGTGGGTTCCTTTCACCCAATGGGTCCTTAGTTTCAGTCAGTTCTTGATTCTATTATCATGATTAAACCTAGGGTTTCTAGAACTTTGATATAACTTCATGAATTTATTAAATGTATGTTCCAAATCAGATTATCATGATATTACTCAGATTATCGCATGAATTTCAGAAATCCTACCTTTGTATTTCTTAAGTTTTTGAATTACACATGCTAGGTGATATATTTCAGACACTTCATATATACATGCCTCACTTATAAATCCATAATTACATTGCATTCTCGGTTTGCATGTTCAGTTTTGAGCTATCCAGTATTTATAGTAATTCAGATATAATCAGTTAACTTACAAAATTCATTGGGAGTAACATAATACCGAGTTGGACTAGGGTTTAGCATACCCAATAGTCCCAGAACTACTAGTCGTGTAGGTTGTAAGTCCCCTCTTTGGGCAATCAGTTTAGTGATCATGTCAGCATACCTTTATACCTTTGGCAGGGTATATTGGGTCCTCTCGATGGGGCGTATACAGTGGACTCCACATTTAGCTCATGTGGTTTTTTTATTGGTTATTAGTAGCTCGCACAGTTCAGTCAGACTCTCTGCATTGACCATTTATCAGTATATTCAGTATTCAGTTTCAGCATGTTATAATTGGTCATTGCATCCAGCTAGCTAAGAAATCAGCACATCACGTTCAGATTATCATACTTGTTTTTGTGCTTGTTCAGTTATGTTTTATTTCAGTTTTATTCTATCCTACATGCTCAGTACCTTTCAAATATTGACGCATACGTGTGCTATATCTTCTCGTGATGTAGGTTCAGGTTCTCAACATCCAGATCACGCATAGATCAATTCCTCGATCTCCAGTACAACAGATTCTGTGGTGATTCCTCATTCTCCGAGGACAACTGTCATGAGTTTCATTTCAGTCTTTAGTCATTTAGTTTCAGTTTTTGCTAGATTTAGCTGGGGCTTGTCCCAGTATTTCTAGTCTAGTTTGGAGGCTATTTTCAGACGTAGTTATATTCAGCTTAGTATTGAGTTAATATTTCTTTTGTTAAACTCATTGTTTTCAAATATCTCAGTTATACAATATGGATATTCCCCATCTTTTCATTTCAAGTATGATTTAGCTTCCAAAACAGTTTATTATCTTTAGTATGCTCATGATCATGCCAGCAGGTTAAGCTTGGATCACTTGTGGTCCTAGGTTCCATGTCCGCGTCTCGGGGGTAGCTTTGGGCGTGACATGGGAACCCTTGGGAAATTTAGAAAAGAAAAGAACCCCAAAAAATTTGTAGGTAGGTTATGTTAGTCTAGGATGCCAAGGCGTAATCTTTCGCGTCAAGGTGAGGCCACCAGTGAGGGATTCCTCCCACCAGAACGGATAGGGCGAGAAAAAATCTCAGCCTACCTTTTCTGTTTTTCTTAGTCTCTAATATAGACCCGACTGTGTATCAGGACTAACCCGATAAATTCAATCAGTATTCAACAATAGAGTAATAAGTTATTAAAACATTAGTAGTTAATATTAATGGACAAAAACAGTTAGAGGACCAGCATCTACGTCCTGCAAAAATTTAGGAAAACAATAAGATTAAATGAAAATTTTTTCTTTACATGCCCGAAGGGACGAAAAGTCTAATAAGGATCCTTGGGGCTGGGAGGTGTTAACATCAGAGTCGAGTTCCTCAAAAGGTATCATGCCAGCCTACACATCATTTGGAATAGGAAACTTTGCGTAGTCCTATAGCAATCAATTTTAGGGATCTCTCTGTTAGAGGCAACAAAAGAGAAAATGACTTTAATAGTCTTCCACATCCGGTCCATCATATAATCCCTCGCCAACCTTTCCTCCTTTCATGACGCAACAGGCAGTGGAAAATCTCAAACTCCATGTCAGTGTTGGATGGAATTGGAGTAGATTTTGGAAATAAGTGTCCCACCCATCTATGAACGAAAACCAAATCCTCCTCCACATTAGGACATGAGAGTAGGGTTGGGACTAGGTAGGACGAGTGACATTGTCTCCTTCGTCATATGACTCCGCAGCCGCCTGACTGATGCTGGTCTTGTCCGTCCTCCTTCTCATACTCCAAGAAGTAGAGCCTTGCCTTATCAAAATAGGGTGACATGGGGGGATCCATGGGAAGCACTTCATCAGTGTCGAAATGTGGCACTCCTGCCTTCTCGCATTTCATAGTCACCAACCTCAATAGGAAAAATTTCTTGTTGCCCCGATAGAACATATTCCACTCCGAGATAATTTGTGCCCCAACATTTAGCTCGATGCCTCGTATGGTGCACACCACCACCAAGACCCGAGTAAATGTCACGTCGGCGTGAATGCCCAATGGGCGGATCCTTCTACTGACTATTTCGTACTAGTGATGCCCTCTATGGTATCCTAGTAGATCTGATCCCAGCACACAGGCTCGATCAGGGTGTCTCTCAACTAGATTATATCCATCATACTCCACATTTGAGACCTTGGGAACCTCTACTGCCTCATTGATAGTTGTGGCATTTAGGGGGATATTAAATCTATGAATACAGATGACATATGAGAGTCTTCCAATCAAACAATAGTCATGACAACGTAGAACTCCCTCACCCAAGGAGAGAGCGAGATAATAAACAAACATCAGGTGCGATCTTAGCGCCCTTTGTCCAAAAAACCCTATTTTCATAGAATTTTAGCAGATCAGAGTATAATAAGTAACATAGAACCTAAATATGCAATTATATTGACAAATACACCCCTAAAAAGTGCCCTAATCTGAGTTTTCTATCAAGTGAACCTTCAACAATCCAACACTAATTTGTACCAATTTGACTGTGCTTTTGCGAAATCCTCATGACCAGGACGTTGTGGAGACATTGGGTATGTGAGGGAAATGTCATGCTACGTTTTTCTATCAAACTGTAAACCTAAGTTCATTTGAATAACTACCCACAAAACTTTTTTTAATCAAATTAGTAATAACATGTAACCATTGTTAATCAAGTATACAAGTAAAGAGAATAGTGAACGAGAAATTTACCTTTTTTTTAATGTTTGGTGGAGAGTAATCGAGATGATTTGGAGAGTTTTTTTGAAAGGTTAGGGAGAATTGGGAAAAATATTTCCTTTCACCCCTTTTCTGTCTCCGTTTCCCCGTTTGAGCGGGAGATCCCTCGCCACAGCGGCCACATTGTAGCGGAAGGGATTCCTCCTTGGAGGGGCCAGGCTGTGTAGTAAAACGCGTTTGCTTCCTCTTTGTGTTGCCTCTTCCATAACCAGTCTCATGAATATAAACCCTCCGTGTATAAAATTGAAGAGTCACCACACTTTGGGGTTTTGCAATGGCCCTATTTGTTAGTTTAGAAGAACTTTGAAATAAGGCGAGTTATGATCCGTACACTGGTCGTTCAATGACAAACGATGGGTAAATTGGTATCTATTGTAACGACCTGAACCTTTGCTAATTGGGAAAAACAAAACTTTGAGAAATTACTAGGCTAGTGTCCCGCCAGGGTGGGCCAGGTATAGTTAGGGCAGTGTCACCAATGCGGGGTAAGCTGGCACTAGAGCAGGATATGCGAGACGGGATGTAAATAACACATAGTTTTATTTTCTTATTCTTTCTAAAATACATAATTTACACGTAAACTACCTTAGAAATCCTCAAAAACCTTCTCTAAGCTTGGGTAAGAAGGAGAATGGATTTTCTGTCAAGATCATTGTCACGGAAAATGAGAAGAAGAATCGAAGGCAAATACTCAGTGTAGTTGCTTGGCGCCCAAGTATGCTAGGTTTATTAATTGTGTAGTAATAAATCTGTGCTCAGTGTGTAGCATGATATAAATCAAAATGGTAGGAATTATGCATAGGCATTCATGCACTGAGTAAAAGAAAGCTTAATCATAGAAGAAGCCTTAGACGATGAACTAGGGCTAGGTATGGTCGTGTTATAATTTTAGTGATATAAGTTGATGAATACTTCAATATGATGGTTGTGATTCATATTAGTTTGATATATGTTAGTCATTACTTTGTTTTAATGCATGTATATTTGTGAATATTGTGTTATTTATCAGACAAATCACATATGAGGATATTGGATGAGGTAGGCCATGAATAATGACTTAATTGTATAAAGGTGCAAATATACATTTTGATTGAGGTTGTGTTCTAACACACTAGCCTTGGATCAGTTGTCGCGTTACGACATAAATATGGGATCGGTTGCCATGTTTTGGCGTAAACATTGTATCGGGTACCACGTTACGATATGCTAATTGGGTTTGGGTTCAATGACAGAACCAATGACTTGACATAATTGTATATCCTAACATTGTGAATTTGTACATTGTTCTAAAGTGATAATTGATGTGGGTTGTTCTTCTATGTTGATTTAACTCATTATGTATCTTGTTGTTGAACGAGTCGAGAAGGGACAAAGGTTCAAGAGTTGTAAATGTGAGAGAAAAGATTGAAATAAAGGAATTCGTGGTTGCAGTATAGAAGCCTTGATAAAAGGTGTCATGTGGAAGGGTCTAGATAACATGAATAGGAGGCAAGGGTACGTCGTGTATGGTTAGTCGGAATGTGGGTAGTAAGGGTACTACTGTAATTCTAAAGTATTTCAAGAGAGGGTAAAGGTGGAGAAAAGATTGTTTTTATTACATGTTCTTGCTCGTTGAATTCTTATATTATATGGTGGGCATAGGGTTGACCCATGATTCTTACCCGTGCCTGTGGTTTTGTACTGATACTAATCTTGCTTTGCTTTTTGACATAGTATGGATGCAAGGTCGATAATGTTTCATCAGGTGAAGATGAAGAGAATCTCCAGTAGCTTCTAATTTTCCTTTCGTATAGTGAGAGCGGTGTCCTTCCATTATTATGTCATGCATGTTCTCTTAGTAGCTCTTTACATGTTTAGACTAGATCCTTGGGGTGATGATTTCTTTGCAAGTGTTAACCCGAAATTGTTTTAAATGTTCTTATTTACAAAAGCTTGTTAATTCATTTATCTTTGATTTTCTTTAAATTTTTTCATGATTTAACTATTGAAATATGATGGGATAATGCCCAAGTACCTTCTCAACCTATGCCCGAAATCCCAGAGACACACTTATACTACACTAAGTTCCTATTACCCCCTTGAACTTATTTTATTAATAATTTTTTACCCCTTTTCGGCCTACGTGGCACTATCTTGTGGGCCCAACAATAGTTGACTTTTTTTTTCAAACCAGTGCCACGTAGGCTAAAAAGGGGTAGAAAATTACTTATAAAATAAGTTCAAGGGGGCAATAGGACCTTAGTATAGTATAAGTGTGTCTCTGGGATTTCGGGCATAGGTTGAGGGGGTACTTGTGCATTATCCCAAATATGATGGTTCTCCTACTTAGGTGTTAGAGTAGGTGCCCGCACGACTCGGTTGGTTGGGTCGTGACAGTTTCAATCCATCTTAAGAATCTTTATTCTCATTTATGTAATGTATGTTACTATACTGAATGTGCGATAATGCACAAGTATCCCCTCCACCTATGACCAAAATCTTAGAGACACACTTATATTATACTAAGGTCTTATTACCCCCCTCGAACTTCTTTTATTAATAATTTTCTACCCCTTTTGGCCTACGTGGCAGTACCTTGTGGGGCCAACATTGTTTGATTTTTTTTCAAACTAGTGTCACGTAGGCCGGAAAGGGGTTGAAAATTACTTATAAAAAATTGAATATAAATATAAATTGTTTTCTTAGTTGTTAATATATATGGAATAATGAAAAGTTGATTCGCACTTTGAAAATATTAAGAGAATGAAATAAATTTTACAGAAAAGAATATAAATAAATTATATTTTTTTTACATCCAAACTTTGATAATTATTTTGTACTTCTCCTAATCCCATATAGGCTCAAGAAAATCAAAGAGTTGATATTAGTGACTTGGTGTTATTATCCTCTAGTGTATCAAGTCATCCAAGAGATAATGGCTCGGAGACATCTGTAAGAAAATATAATTTAGCATTCTGTTCCTTCCTCTAACTTTTTGCTTTACCCTTTAATTTATTATCTTTTGCGTAGATTTTAAATCCTTGGTTAAATCTTGATCATCATTGTGGATAAGCAAAAACACATGAATTCTAGGTATTTTTAGACATTGGAGTAATATTTAAATATAAATATTTTTCTTGTTTGGGAATAATTCATTATTGTGAGGAATATTTGTGTATCAAGATTTTGTTTTGATAAATTTTATTATAAAATTTATGTCTATTTAGATTTTACTTTTCGATATGATTTTAAGAAAATAAATGAGATTTTATAAATTTTAGATGGCTTTTGAAAAAAATAGAATTATGGGTAATATTTTTATTCTCTTTTTAATTGAAATACCTATAGGCTTCAGGATAAAAAAAAAGGGAAGAAACTAAGGTTTTTTGTAAAATATTTTTGTCATATAGACGACAATTAATCACATTAATAATAAAAAAGAGTCTGATTAAATTTCATATATATAATGGCTAGTATTAAATTTTATCTTGTAAGCAATCACATTTTATCGTATCTATTGAAAAAGCAATTTGGATTACATATTTTATAAGCACTAAGATGATAAAAGATTGATATTTAGTTAAGTGTTTTATTATTTTGTATATTTTTTTATAAATGATTATTCTAACATACTATTTGTCTTTAGATTTGTATGGTAGATTTTAATTGCAATATTGTCGTAAATTACGAGAATCTAACCGCTGATCTATTGGTTTATTAATTGTAAAAATTATATAGCCCCATCTTGATCATATTTATAAAGAAGAATTTATGTTAATTTCGATGTCTAATTAATAAACTCTTACAACTCTCATAATTTCTATTCGACATCACCCATATTTTAAGCAATTGAGGAAACAATAGTTATTCAAGTATGAATGTCATATATTTTTTTAAATAATGATATTATGACCATTGAATTTTATTTTTTATCATGTGAATTTATGATATATATATATATATTGTCATTTTCATATATTATTGTCATATATTGTGAGTATATATATCTTTCACCTAGAAACTCATTATGTTTATATGGACATTCAGATATAATATAGTGTAAATTGTTTTATATCATCAAATCATCAAACTTTTATTATTTCTTTTAATTTGTATAAGAGTTCAACTTATACAAAAAATTAAATAAAACTTTATATTATAAGATCATCCAAAACATATCTATAAGCATACAATAATCAAAACAAAATCTGTAATCCCAAAAATTAGGTAGTTTTCTTGTCACAAAAGTAAATATGATAAGATAGTTTATAAATTAGTGTTTATTTGAAACACAATCAAGTGTTAAAGGAAATACTAATTAAAAGTTTTCTATTATTGCATCATGAGTCTGAATTAACTCCCTATCAACTCACTGGGAGGAAGAGGGGATTGATTAATGTAGAGGTTGTAGCCCTGTCTACCGTGAGCTTTTCAATTGTACCTCAGGCCGGTTAAACTAATATTTATACTGTAAAATTAAACAAGGTAATTAGTACATTTATTTTTCTAGATTTATTATGTACAAATTGATATATTAATGGTTGATCGTAATTATGATCAACAAACAGCGCTAACGACCAAGAAAGATTAACTCTTCCAAATATTTTGTTATGGACTCGAATTATAGGGAGAAGATTTAGTCGATCCATTCAGACATAATTTAAAATATTACAATGTCCTTAACGGCTGGACATGTGAAAAGAGAAGGCGCCCTAATGGTCAATGTGACAAGGTAACTAAAATTATTATCTTATTTCTTGCACATAACATAAATTATTGATTTTATTTTTCTATTTATTATTTCTTGATTTTATAAATTAGTGATGTCGAACTAACAAAATTATAGGTCAAGATAATGAGAGATAGCGAATCAATCACTAAGCTAGTTGTGACAGTGAGTTTAACTTTTATTAATCATTTGGATAATGTCTTATTTACACTATCATGCAGTTTGAAGTAAACTTACAGGTAAGCTTCGATAAAATATGAGTTTTGTAATCCTAAAAATAATACATGTAATATTTTATAGAATGTAAAAGTTAAATGATAGTTAATTCTTCTATGATTTGTCTACATTTTGGTTTAGAAGATGTTTTTCTAGACAGTTCCGTTATAGTTTCTACATTATATCATGAGGGATTTTTATCTGTTATAATTATTTAAGTTGATTCATTTGTATAGCATACTTATCTGATTGGATTTGCCTAGCAGAGTATAGTTAATAATTTGTTAGTGCAAGGTAATAGTGTACACTATTTAATTTATTTAATAATTATTGTAGATTAATGAAACACTTTGTTGTGTTGTAGGTTTATTGATCATATAAAAAAGTTTCATATGTCGATCTGTTATGGTAGTATGTAGACACATCTTAGATGGTTATGAGCAAATAGAAGTAAAAGTCGATTCAGAAACCAATATGGTAAAAGAGATTAACGTAAGATGTTTAATAATTTGACAAATATGTTTTTTTTATTATTACAATCATTCTTATAGCGTGATCTTGAATTAAATCAAGATTGGGTCTCCAAAACGTCCTTCCAAGAAAAGAAAAAAAATCTTCAAATTCAGAGCATACAACAACGGAGCAGAAAGAAAACAATGGTGAACTACACTTAGGAAATGAAGTGGCGCTCATGTGTGAAATGATGGAGCCCAAAGAAATAAGCGAGTTTGTGGTAAATTATCTAATTTCTTGTGGGAAATAAAATAATTTCGTGAAGTTAGACAATCACAATTACCATAATGATGTTAAATCCACCAGGAAATGGACAAGGTAGAAGAGGGTGAAATAAAGTGGTTGCTCACCTGAACAAAAGTAATGAGTTGAACTCTGAATTTTCACAGAGTGTAGGTAAGTGATCATATCACTACCTTAATCCTTTTTTGTAAGTTTTTATTTTATTTTATTTTATTACTATTACTGTCATATATGAGTAATGAATTTAATAGTCCACCAAATTCATATTGTACGAGCATTATCTTTTGTTATTTTATCAACGACTCATCAATTATGTAGGAAAAGAATGTTCAAGACCATCAAAATACGACAAGCTTTCCTCCTCCAATGTCTTGATAGATGTCCTTTTTTTGATGTCACCATTATTTCAAGAAGTAGAGAATACAAACTTTGCAAACTTGGAGCTCCAATATGTTTTTCCTAAAGATAAGGTACACAGAGAAAAGTTGGATCATAATTCTTCAAAGTATTTATTTTTCTTAAATTTCATGTGTAGTCAAATTATATCATATAAATTAAGATAAATAAAGTACTTTAAATAATAATTATACATTGACTTCATATGTTTTTGCAGAAAATATGGAGCAATTCCCCATTTCACATTCATTAGAAATTAATAATAAGAGTGTTGATATGGAGAAGGGACTCCCTTATGAAGACAATTATGGAGAAAAAAAATGATTGCAAACTTGGCCAGTAATGTTGAGTTTGTGACTCCCGCAGATTTCACACTAGAGACAGGTATTTTAATCAACTCCTTACAAATGCATGAGATAATCACAATATCTATGCAATAGGTTGTGTTTGGTTTAAAAAAAACATTTAATTATTTTCATGTTTGGTTGGTCCAACTTTGTGGAAAATATTTTTTAAAAGGAAAATATGTACGTTAAAACTAAGAAAACCTACTTCCCCTATGAAATTCGGAAAACAAAGTTAAATAAGTGACACTCTACACTAATTGTCTAATACCCAACATCCAATCATATTAGTGATAACCCTCATATGTACTACCTCACACCCCTCGCATCATACACATTCTCCGTCTAGTTTGTCAAAACTATATAATATATACTAGTATGTTTGAGATTATAATTTTTATTACCTACAAATATTAGAAAATAATTTAAATCTATTTATTTTTAGGAATAAATGATGGCCAATGATTTTAAGTCTATGGTCACATACAATTTTATACTGAATAAAGGTATTTTTCACTATAAAATCTCTTAATGACTGCACTAGATAAATCACAAGAATTATACTCACCGCCATTGAATAATTACACTAAATAGATCACAAGAATTATACAATTAATGTGTAAATATTTAGTTTGAGTTCTTTCACATAATCAATACTATTATTTACATAAATTTAATTTTTAATATTATATCTTCATACAATTTGATGGTAAAAATGACAAGGAAGGAGTATGCATTACTACAAAGTCGTTGCTCCAATGAAAATAGACAGTGCGAAAGAGAGAAACAAGACTAAACTTGAGGATTCACATGGAAAAGAAGATCATCAAATATCTCATGATAACATTTTTACAAATATGGAAAATTGTGATCTTTTTCTCACCTAAAGAAGGTAGTTTCTCAATGTACAAATCTTGTAGAAAATAAAAAATTTAATGAGTCACAAGAACTTCAAATATCATATTTTATTTTCACATAACTAATGTCATTTATCATATTAAATTGATGAATTTTTTTTCTAATTGTGCAGGATTAGACGATCCCTTTTGTACTATATGGGATATAAAATGATGACTTTGGAGATGCCTATACACCCAATATCAAGGACGTGTGATCATCTTATGAAAAGTGTTGACATCATTGTGCTAATGAGACACTATTATATCTTTGTCCTAGTAGTGGTTTGTGTTGAGATATACTATGAATCATGTTGTTGAGTTATGATATTTTATTTAAATTAATCTAAGTAAAGACTATTTTTTATTTATTTATTATAACAAATTATTTTTTTGCATAAATTATTCTCTTAATATGCATGTTCATTACTTATATTGTAGACAATTTTTATGTATGGAGTTATCTAATTCATGCACGGAAGATTCAAATGGTTGGTTCTCATAAGTTATAAATTAATGTTCACAATTAAATAAGAAGTAGGAAAAACAACTTTATTATTATGGAACAAAATAAAAATAATTTGATCTAAATTATGTGAGTGGTCATAATTCAACTTCTTGTGCTAGTAAATTTCATATATATTAAACAAATAAAGAAAAGATGTTTGTTTATGTTCTAAATATTAATAAAAACACTTTTCTACTTCATTACAAGTATTTATACTCTTAATTTTAATATAATTATTATGGTCTTTGTAGTTTTATATATTATTCTAATCTATCAAAAGGTGTAACTCAATTATGACTTAATATATTTCTAATAGATTAGATTATGATAAATCAAATTAGTGAAATAATAATTAGTAATAGAACATGTATCACACCCCTCCATGGTTACTTATAGTTTTCATGTGAACCCTACATATTGATTTTATATTTGTCGTGTAAAAGAATTGAAGTATAATAATAAATGATTAAGTTAGTCAATAAATAAAATTTCAAAAAAATGATTTAATTAATTGATTTTCGTATTTCTAACATGGAGAGTTAATTTAATGACCCTCTAGGTCATTTTTCCTGTACTGTTTTATTTTTTCCTTTCAGAGATTTCCTGTAATGACTTCAACCCATTTATGACTTGTTTGTAGTGAAAGTTAAGTCATGTTGTATCACCTTGGCTTTTTGGAGTTTAGCAGTTAGTATTTAGGAGGTTTTGGGTCTTACTAAATGTTTTAAATCTATACTATGTTGCTTTATCCTCTACCTTAAGACCCATATAAAACCTATAAGTGTCAGGTCTACAAATTTTAAACCCATTCTCCTATTTCCCCCAAAACATAACCAACTTCACTCTCTATAATTGCCTCTCAACCTTAGGAAGAAAAAAAAGTTAGGGTTCATTCAAGGGTATCAATTCATGATTCATCTTAGGCTTTGAATGACAAGGTATGTCGCTATTCCCCATGAATTTATTCCTCCATTATACTACAGTGCCTATGAGTTGGGTAAACCATGCCTACGGGATAAGTAGACCATGCATATGTTCCGAGTAGACCGTACTAACGGGACGACAACACTATAAATATGGGAAACATATATGAATTATACCATGGAGCCTTTGATTTAAATAAGTTAATGGAAAATGTACATTAAGAAAAATAAGATTAAATTCTCATTGGGAGTAAGGGGGTAGTATCGCTATTCAGCAAATATTTGTGCTCATTAGAACTTAAAATGATTGTGTGATCTTTGTGCTTGTCGAATCTATGGGGTCCAACTCAGGTAATTGCTTGTTATATGTTTATAATATCTTTTTGTATGGAGATAATGTATCGTACTTGTGTTTTATCCTTTCATTTTTTTGTTTAGTACTTATACTTCTTTTTTAGCTTTTAATTTGTCTTACATGCTCGATACATTATTTTCACTGACGCCCTTTGCCTAGGGGATATTCCCTCATTCCTGTAGGTACTAAGTTGTCACACCCCGAGCTACCCCTGAGACGCAGACACGGAACCTAGGATCACAAGTGATCCTAAGCTAACCCTGCTGACATGATCATATACATAGTAAAGATAATAAAATGATGTGGAATCTAAATCATAACTTATAATGAAAATATGGGGAATACCCATATGCTAAAACTCATATATATGAAAACTGATGAGTTAAATACAATGAGGTTACTAACTCAACACTAAGCTGAAACTAACTATGTCTGAAATAAGCCTCTAAAGTCGACTAGAAATACTGGGACAAGCCCCAGCAAAATCTAGCAAAAACTGAAACTAAATAACTAAAGACTAAAATAACACTCATGACTGTTGTCCTCAGAGAATAAGATTTCACCATTAAATTTGTTGAACTAGAGATCAGAAATCGATCTATGCGTGAACTGGATGCTGGGGAACCTGAACCTACATCACAAAAAGATATAGCACACGTATGTGTCAGTACTTGAAAGGTATTTGTAAAGACCCGTTAGGTTATTTTGAGAACTAGTCCCCTCTCTTTCGTATAAGACCCTTTCTGAAAAATTTATATCACAATTTTGAATTATTTGCTAAATTATTATTATTCAATTAATAATAAAAAAAATTAGATGATAAAATTAATTGATAGTTAATGACCCAAGTTAATAAATCTTGTAATGTCCTACATTATGTGACCCGTGTATAAGAATAAAATTAGGTGGGAAGGATTAAACCTTATAAAGAATAGAATCAAAAATTTCTGCCAAAAAAAGGACACATAAGTTTACGAAGCAGTTTCAGATAAAAAACTTCAAAAGAAATCCTTCATAACTCCAGGTTTGATTTCTTTTAGTTGTTGTATTCCTAGTATTAATTATTATATTGGGAGAAGGATATTTTATTAATCTACATGGACCAATTAATGTTTTAGATTGAGGTATCATTATGTTGCTTTGAATTAATGGATAAAGCATGATGAAGTAATGATGACCCAATAATAAGGTTAGCCAATTATTAAAAATTAATGTTTAATAGTGAAAATTTTTGGTGTTGCACAGTGTATCTGTTAATTTGGTTTCAGAATCTATATTATATTAGTCCGTAAGTAATCGACTAAAACTTTGAGATTATTTTTTTGGTTATTACATTATGAATCAAGTTTTTACATATTGAGATAGGTAATTAAATATTAGGTATAGTATATTATAATAATATCATTAAAATTATGTTATTCGAAGAACTAAGATTTAACTCTAAAGTTGGAATAAAGATTTAGAAACTTTTTTTATAAATTCAGATGAGTTTTGGGTCTAAGCTAGAGATATAGCAATATGAATGTTGTTAGTTTCGAAATCATGTCGTGGTTATTTATTTGAATAGATTTTATTGGTTTGGAAGTCAACCAAAAGAGGAAGGCTCAAGTTTTGGAGTCATTGTTCGACTATTTGAGGCAAGTGGATTTCTAAACTCTTGTTAAGTGTATTAAATGTGTGTATTTCCTTGTGGTATATGTCTGGGAGTAACGAGATTGGTGATGGGTTGACTTGTCCACATTGATTAATTCTAATGATGAAAAAAAGGGATAACAAAATGCAATGTGATTAATTGTTTATGTGTGATGTGTTGAAAAAGGGTTGAAAGATTGTTGAATCATTGTTGATGTTACTTCATGTTTGTGTGGTTGTGAACTGTGCGATGTTATGAAAATGGTCATCTCCTCATTATTTGTGTGAACTTGTCATCTGCATCATTCTGAGGCATTTGTTGTGACAAGTATTATGTGCATTGAGAAAGAATGAGTACTAAAGAGGATATACCATTTCGAGGGAAGTATCGCGCGCCGCGATGGTTACTATATTTCGAGGGACGTATCGCGCGCCGCGATGGTTACTATTATCGAGGGTCGTGTCGTGCGCCACGACAGATGCATGGACAGATTTGTCCCCCATGGGTCCCGGACTGAGAGACAGCGGGTGTGTATCACTATGTCAGACATGCATCATTATACTTGACATTGCATTCCATTGCATTGCACATGCTTATCATTAGTGAACTTGATATTGTGTTTTGCTGATCTTGTGAATGCCTTTCTGTGGAACTTGTGATTGATGAATACTGAGCTTGTTGTTGAGGATATAAAATTTGTTAAAGTGTTATTGTTGAGGATATATAATTTGGCAAGGTATTGTTGTTGAGGATATGTAATTTGTCAAAGTGTTGTTGTTGAGGATGTGTAATTTACAAAAGTGTTGTTATTGAGGATATGTAATTTGTCCAAGTGTCGTTGTTGAGGATATGTAACTTGTTTAGGTGTTGTTGTAAGGCTATGTGCTATGTAAATTGTGAGTTGTCAGGTTGGGCTGATTTTTACGCAGGTTGTAGTTTTAAAGGTTCTGTTGGGTTGGTAGGAGTACCCGTATTTCATCCCCTTATCTTGTGTTTAGAGGTTTACTTGTTGAGTACCGTGTGGTTTGGTACTCACCCCTTGCTTCTACAATTTTTTTTGTAGGTTATTAAGCCTGGATTTTTGTTGTACTTGTCATTCTCTTCTTTTCTAAGGCTTCTTGGAGATTTGTGAGGTAGCTGTTTGACGTCTCAGCGGACTCTCTTTCTTCATAGTTTTGTTCTTGTTCTATTCTATAAACAAGTTCATTTGAGACTTATATTTTCATTTGATTCAATTGTAATACTTTAGAGCCTTGTATACGTGACCACCAGGTTTTGGGGTATAATGTAAGTTGATAGTAAACTTTCCACCTTTTAGTGTAGTAGTTGAGTTTTAGGCTGACTTGTCTTGGTGGGATAAGACGAGTGCCATCACGTCCATTTTTGGGTCGTGACAGTATTGAGCATGTAGCATAGAGTAAAACTAAAATAAAACATAACTGAACAGGCATAATAGCAAGTATAATAATCTGACACGATAAACTGAATTTTGAGCTAACTGGATTCAATGACCAATTTATAACATGATGAAACTAAATATTGAATATCCGTATAAATGGTCAATGCAGAGAGTCTGACTAATCTGTGGGAGCTGCTAATAACCGATTATAAAACCACATGAGCTAAATGTGGAGTCCGATGTATACGCCCCATTGAGAGGACCCAATATACCTTGCCAAAGGTATGAAGGTATGCTGGCCTGATAACTAAACTGATTTCCCGTAGAGGGGAGTTACAACCTATTTGGCTAGTAGTTCTTGGACTATTAGGTGCGCTAAACCCTAGTCCAACTCGGTATTATGCTACTCCTAATGAATTCTGTAAAATGATAGAGTATGTCTGAGCATCTGTAAATACTGGATAGCTCAAAACTGAACATGCAAACTCAGAATGCAACAATTAATCTGGTAATTTTGCATTTATAACTGAGGTATGTATATTTGAAGTATTTGAAATATCTGACCTAGCACGTGTAATTCAAAAACTAAAGAAATACAAAGGTAGGTGTCTGAAATTCATGCAATAAACTGAATAATAACATGATAATCTGATTTGGAACATATAACAAATAAGTACATGAAGTTTTGTTTAAGTTCTAGAAACCCTAGGTCTAATCATGATATAGGAATCAATAATCTGATTGAAAACTAGGGACCCAATGGGTGAAGGAACCCACTAGTGAAATCCTACATACGTGGTGATGAAATCCACGGAAAAATACTTTGGTTTAGGGGCTAGAACTGCTAGAACTTGTTGCATTCTTGAACTAGGGTTCTTCAGCTTTTTCTCTTTTCTTTCTTCAAATTTTCTAACTTTTGATTTAATGATTTGAGTTTCATATGTTTTGATTATGTTTCTAGGCTTAAACTATGATTATTAGGATCAAAACGACGTAACTTAGTTTTTAAACAGATTGAGAAAATACCAAAAGACCCCAGGATAAGAATCTGTTGGACCAAATGACGGCCAAGACTGACGGTTCATCGTCTGACCGACGCCCCATCGTAGGGTCCGTCGACTGGGCATGTTCGACAAGCCTTTACTAAAATGGGCATAACCTTTTACTCGGAGGTTTGATTTTAGAAAGGTCAGTGTCTATGGAATGATAATTCAATTATCTATTTGTGGGTAGGTAGGTCATCAGACACCTAATTCATTTTGTTCTAAGAGTTATGACCATTTTAAGTTGAACCAACTACATTTCCCCTTAACTGTCTGCAAATTTTCCACCTACGGACCTTGTTAGTCATCTGTAGATCTTGTAAGAGAGTGGGTGAAGGGAGTATTGATCGAAGGTCACGTACTACGTATCGTCGTATAACTTACAGACCGTAAGTCCATCGGTCGTCCAAGACTTAACTAATTTTTTTTGGGCTAAAATTTTTGGGAGTTTTTGATCCCATCGATGGTTGTGCAGGACGGACCGTGGGTCTGGTTACGGTCCGTCAATGCCACCGTTGGTTGCACCTGCAAATTTTTTTGTAAAGTTGGTTTTTGGTTTGTTTTGGCTACGGGGTGTTACATAAGCGGTGACCATACGAGGTTTTCTTATTTTTCTATTTATAGATTTTAGATAGGTTAGGCCGTATTGCATCAGTGTATTGGAATCATAGAGCCTTCCAATATAGTATGTTGGGTCATACAACCACTTTGTTGGCCATATTAGACTTGCGTGCTGGTTAACTGATGTTTGATAGTTGTTTGGCATACTTTTTAGATGCATATCATTTTCTGCTATTGTATAGAGATCATGGTGGCTTTGAAGGTTCACGTAGCATTAATTATTTCAGGGATAACATGGTGGCCTCAACATCCCAAATAGGCTTGTGTGCTAGTTGGTTATTGATTTATATGAACTGTTAGGGGTAGTTGTTTTCTTTGAAGAGTTGTTGATAAGTTCCTTTCCGGTCAAAAACATATTTTTAGGGTGAGATATACTTGTTTGTTTCTTGAATTTATGTGGATGTTATGCACCATTTGTGTGATTTGGCATTAGGTGTCAATTGTTCCCTTTATTTGTGGCATGACATTAAACCCAAATCACCTTCAATTTTGGTAAACAAATTATCTCACATGTAGACCAGTGTTTGCTTTCTTCCACTGCTACAAAGATTGTAAAAAAAAAACTCTATCAACTCCCTTCAAAACACACTTAGGAGGGACAATATTTATAACTATATGAATATTAATACTTTGTAAAACTCTAGTTGATATCGCTTCTTTACCACCAAAACAAATCATGTTACCTTTCAAAGCTGAGGTTTTTACCCACTCTTTTAATAATGATGGCATAGTTGTCACGATCCGAGACTACCTTCTAGTCGTAACATGGTACTTAGAATCATAGGTGACCCCAAAGGGCTTAACGAGTTGACCAACAAAGTGGTATACTAAAATGTTATGGTGGGACATATTTTGTGAGACTTGGATTATCTAGACCCTCATTCTTTTGTTTCTATATAGTCCTCCCATAATAGTCTATAATATATCATGAAAACTGTAACTATAAATATATTGTGAATCTTTTCTCAACTCTGTAAAATTGTACTATTGGTGAGAATATATAATTATCTGAATCATACTAAGATCTAATCATTGATGACAAATAGTAAACTAATATTTCATAAACATTGATAAATTATCAAGATGTCATATTGCTTAAGCATTGATGGAATATCTTATTGTTATACTAATCGTGAATTATATACTTACTAGAGTATCTAAAAAAATTGTAATACAGTTGTCATCTAATCATGAAAATAATGAAACTATTCTTTTTTGTGTATGTTCTTAATTGGTCTGAGACCAAAAGGTCAAATTTCTAAAAATCTGACTGTGCTTTGTTTATGAAAATAAGCACCTGAGGCAAAATATAACTCTTGGACTCTTTCATAAAATAATGCATAACAAACCAAAGATAATAATACTTTCTTTGAAAATCTTGAATTTACTTCTTTCATTAAAAAAAGTGCATATGAAATACTATGAAATGATATTCAAGTAACTTTGGCTAAAAAACGGGTCCATATGACATAATATGAATCAACGATCATTAATGATAGGAAGTAAAACAGTTAATGATAAAATCAAGAATCAACTATAGGAGATAACATGAATTTAAAATAATTGATTTTGGTATTAAAGTCGTAGCTTTAATCTTACAAATTAAAATTATAGATGTAGGGTATGACGAAGAATTTAATTCATGACAGTCTTACATACTTTAAATCCTATAATGACCCAAGACTACCCTTAAATTGTGACATGGTACCTAGAGTCACGAGACACCCCAATCAAACCATATGGAATAACATGACACTAAGATAACAATGAAACAACAATAAAGATGTAAGTCAAATCATAGTCTCAAAAGATACCCTCATCATAATACATAATCAGAGATCAAAGACCCGAATGTGGAGAATACTATATCTGACAACTAGACTTTCCTACATAATAATGACTAGATGAACAATCTATAAACTAAAGTAAGTCTGAATGACACAAAAATTAACATATGTAGCATGCCCTCGAACCATGAGGACTTATCAATCTAGAGCAACATTAATAAATCCAATACTAACCATGAGCTAAGTGATGTGCGTCAAAACCTATATTATAAAACAATATACGCACAAGAGATGTATGTGGTCAGTACTTAGAATGTAATACATATAGGGAATATGCATAAGTGAAGCATGATAAGTCTGAAAATATGATAATGCAACGACCATGTAAACATAAGATAAATTTGATCATATGACTTCATTGAATATACTACAAGGTCATGCATTCTTTTTAAAATCATGATCGTATCATAAGTCTTTGAGGAAGTCATAAATCTTTGTGGGAGATAATATTAACTGACAGAAACCGTGTGAGGTATAATATGGGTTTTAGTGTACCACTCTCACATTAAAAAAACAGTTTTCTACTTGCGAAGGTAATGAAAACAATCATGAGATTAGGTGAATCCACTAGCTAATGTCCAGATGGGACATGACATATGGGAGCACTTAATTCTTTGACTTGGGTATTTGTGACTACTCAAACTCGGTGCTAAGTAAACTCCCAATGAAAAATAATGCATATGAATAATCATATGCAGAATATTTATAATGATAATAATCTAGTAATACCAAATCATTCGTAAAATCTTATTGTCATAAGAATAATTCCATCATGATTTTATAATATATTCATAAGAGACATTTTAATTGAAAGCATCGTAATCACTATAGTGTCTTCATAGTAAAAAATAATTCAATTTGTAGTGTTTTAGATCATGTCATTCTTTTATAAGGGAGGTAATCCGATCAGAAGCCTTAATTTTCATAAAATCGATTGATACTTCAATTAAAAGAATCTTTAATTCATAAATCCTTCAATGCATGCATATCAACATAAAGTTGAATTGTATCATAAAATACATGTATGACATGGGTTCATGAAAACGTCATTGAAAATATTGAAATATGGTCAAATTATGCATAATATGATCACTAATGCAGAGAAAATTTTAATCTAGTTGAACCAATAGAGAATCGTTAAAACCCTAGGTTTGTGTCTTTTTTAGACTCAATGGATGGACAGGAACTCATTGAAGAAGTTTTCACATACCTTGATCAAATTTCTAATTGGAATATTTAATGGGGACTTGAATCCTTGAAACTGTCTTAATTGGAGAGTATTACTTGAGAGAGAATTCTTTGTAGTTTGAGAGAATGCGAGGAAATGGGAAGGTTAGGGGTCTTAGGGACCCTTTACAGTATCCTAAATGACCCTAAAATGATGTAGCATAGAAATTATGTGTAGAAAAAAACTCAATCAACCTGAGAGAATAGTTGTTGAATCATATTATGGTCCATATAACCTACTATGGACCGTAATGTCTATCTATGGATCCAATTTAGTAAAGGTCAAACTTCTTTAAGAAAAAACTATGAACCATATACATGACCTGTAAACACCATCCATAGAACCCAAGGCATATAAGTCACAAGTTTTTCAAGACCAAATCCACAAGAATTGTCACGCCCCGAGCTACCCCGAGATGCATACACGGAACCTAGGACCACAAGTGAGTTAAAGCTAACCAAACTGGCATAATCATAAGCATACTAAAGATAATAAACTGTTGCGGAAGCTAAATCATATATTATGATGAAACGATGGGGAATACCCATATGCTAAAACTGAGATATATGAAAAACCGATGAGTTCAATACAAAGAAATATTAACTCACTACTAAGGTGAAACTAACTATGTCTGAAAATAGCCTCTAAACTGGACTAGAAATATTGGGACAAGCCCCCAGCAAAATCTAGAAGAACTGAAACTAAATGACTAAAGACTGAAATGACATTCATGAGTGTTGTCCTCGGAGAATGAGGACTCACCACTGAATCTGCAGAACTGGAGATCGGGAATCGATCTATGCGTGGTATAGATGTTGAGAACCTGAACATACATAACGAGAAGATGTAGTGCACGTATGGGTCAGTACATGAAATGTACCAAGCATGTAAGATAGAGTAAAGTTGAAATTACTTATAATTGAACAAGCATAAAAGCAAGTATAATAATCTGATATGATAAAATGAATTCTAAGCTAACTGGACAGAATGACCAATTTAGAACATGATGAAACTTAATACTGAATATACTGTTAAATGGTCAATGCAGAGAGTCTGACTAATCTGTGGGAGTTACTAATAGCAGATAATAAAACCACATGAGTTAAATGTGGAGTCCGATGTATACGCCTTATAGAGAAGACCCAATATACCCTGCCAAAGCTATAAATCCATGCTGGTGTGATCAATAAACTAATTGCCCACAGAGGAGACTTATAACCTACTTGGGTAGTAGTTCTGGGACTAATTGTGTACGCTGAACCCTAGACAAACTCGGTATTATGCTACTCCTAGTAAATTTTACTGATTATGTCTGAGTTTCTGTAAATACTGGATAGCTCAAAACTAAACATGCAAACTGATAATGCAATAATTAATCTGGTAATTATATATTTATAACTAAGGCATGTACATCTGAAGTGTCTGAAATATCTGACCTAGCATGTGTAATTTAAGAACTAAAGAAATAAAAAGCTAGGGTTCTGAAATTCATGCAATAAACTGAATAATAACATGATAATATGATTTGGAACATATATTTAATAGGTTCGTGAAGTTCTATCAAAGTTCTAGAAATCCTATATTTAGTCATAATAATAGAATAAAGAATCTGACTGAAAACTAGGGACCCAATGGGTGAACGGAACCCACTATTGAAATCCCACATACCTGGTGATGCAATTCATAGAAAAATACTTAAGTTTTGAGGGTGGAACTGCTGGAGCTTGTGTTGTTCTTGAACTAGGGTTCTTGAGATTTTTCTCCTCTCTTGCTTCTAATTTTTTAAGTTTTGATTTAATAATTTGACTTGGATATGTTTTAGTTATGTTTCTAGTCTTAAACTGACTAAAATATGATGATTTAGGGTCAAAAAGACGTAACTTAGGGTTTAAATAGAGTGGGAAAGGTCCAAAAGACCCTGGAAAAGTTACTGTTGGGCCACACAACGGCCAGGACTGATGGTCTGTCGTCTGCTAGATGCCCCATCGTTGGGTCCGTCGTAAGGTCCTGTTCAACAAGCCTTTTCTAAAATTGTCATAACATTTTACTCGGAGGTCTGATTTTTGCAAGGTCAGTGGCTGTGGAAAAATAATTCTATTATCTATCTGTAGGTAGGTCATGGGACACCTAATTCATTTTGTACTAAGAGTTATTATCATTTGAAGTTGACTCAACTGCATTTCCCCTTAACTGTTGCAAATTTTCCACCTACGGACCGTAGGTCAACCTACAGACCATGATGGTCATCCGTAAATCTTGTCAAAGAGTGGGTGAATGGGGGTATCAATCAACGGTCATGCGCTAGGGACCGTCGTCTGACGTACGGACCGTTGGTCCATCCATCAATCAAGATTTAGCCAATTTTTTCCATTTGAATTTTTGGGAGTTTCTGATCCCATCGACGATTGTGCAGGAAAAACCGTCATCTGTTTTACAAACTGTCAATGCCACCATTTGTTTCACAAGCAGATTTTTCTGAAAAAAACTGATTTTTGGTCTATTTTGTCTACGAGGTGTTACATTATCTCCCCCTTGGGAACATTAGTGCTCGAATTAAAACTAAATTAGCTGAAATAGAGGAAGAGATCTGCAAACCCCACTACTAAACACTGAAAAATGAGTTTATCACTGAATTGAGTTTTGAGTACATGCAAATATGCTGAAAATGCAATTACAAACTGAGGGGACATGATTCTAAGACTGAACTTATGCATGAATGACGTGAAAATTGAAGAGGAGATTACCACAAGCTGGAGTGGAATCGGAAGGAAATAGGTGAGGATACTTGGATTTCATGGCTTCTTCTGCTTCCCAAGTAGCTCCCTCTATAGACTGACTTCTCCACAAAACCTTGACTGAAGCGACTTCTTTGTTTCTCAACTTTCGGACCTAACGCTCAAGAATCTCAACTGGTACATCCTAATAAGAAATACTATCTTTCACCGCCACACTCTCCAATGTCACTATAGAGGCTGGATCACCCACACACTTCTTCAAGAGTGAGATGTGAAAGACCGGATGCACTGCTGCTAATTCTGCTGGCAACTCTAACTCATATGCCACCTTGCCAACCCTTTTCAAGATCTTTTAAGGGCCTACATATCTAGGACTGAGTTTCCTTCTCATTCCAAATCTCATCACCCCTTTTATAAATGATACTTTTAGAGAAACCCAATCACCAACTTGGAACTCTAGTTCCCTTCTCCTTACATATGCATAAGATTTCTCAATAGCATAAAGGACTAAATTTGGCCCTATCAAAGCTGCTTCACCTACTTCAAACCAACCAACAGTAGATCTACATCTACGCCCATATAAAGCCTCATAAGGGGCCATCTGAATGTTGGAATGGTAACTATTATTGTAGGCAAACTCAATAAGAGGAAGGTGATCATCCCAACTACCTTTGAAATCGATCACACAAGCTCTCAACATATCCTCTAAGGTCTGAATGGTATGCTCTGCCTGCCCATCCGTCTGTGGATGAAATGTTATACTAAGGTTTACTTGAGTACCAAGACCTTTCTGAAATGACTTCCAGAAACAAGAGGTAAACTGAGGACCTCTATCTGAGATGATAGACAAAGGAACCCCATGCAACCTCACAATTTCATTGATGTAAAGATTGGAATAGTCTTATGCCGAATATGTAGTCTTCACCGCCAAGAAATGAGAAGACTTAGTCATCCTATCAACTATCTCTCAAATGGAGTCATGCTTTTTGCGAGTCGCGGTAATCTTATGATGAAGTAAACATTGATTACATCTCACTTCCAAGTAGGAATATTGATCTCTTGAGTCATACACCCTGGATTCTGATGTTCTACCTTGACTTGCTAGCAATTGGGGCACTTACTCACAAAGTCTTATACATCCCTCGTCATGCCATTCCACCAATAGACTTCCCGTAGATCGCGGTACATATTAGTGGCACCTGGATGAATAGAATACCGAGAGTTATGGATTTTTACAAGAATATGTTGTCTCAACTCGCCCACATCAGGAAAACACAATCTACCCTTGTAGCGCCATCTCCCCCTTGGGTGAAAACCTCCACTCTCTGATTATGGACTTCACCCTTCAATTCAACCAAGATTGGGTAACTGTCTTTTTTTCCTTTAACTCCACTACCAAAGACAATTCTGCCCCATTCTAAACTTTTACACTGTTGTCTGATATGCTAATAAGGCAAACTCCCAAGCGAGCAAGCCTGTGAACATCCTTCACTAGCTCCTTCCTTTCTTCCTCAAAATGGTCTACACTACCTATATATAATCTACTAAGATCATCGGCTAGTACATTCGCCTTACCAGGATGATAATGCACACTCATATCATAATCCTTAAGGAACTCAAGCCATCTCCTCTGGCGAAGATTCATCTCTTTCTGGGTGAACACATACTGAAGGCTCTTATGATCGGTGAACAAATTTACATGGACACCATACAAGTAGTGTCTCTATATGTTGAGTTCAAACACCACTACGGCAAGCTCGAGGTCATGATTTGGATAGTTCTTCTAATGAACCTTAAGTTGTCCAAAGGCATAAGTTATCACCTTACCTCACTGCATGAACACACAACCTAGGCCAACTCTGGTTGGATCACAATAGATCACATAACCATCTGAACCCTCTGGTACAGTCAAGACAGGAGCTGTAGTCAATTTAGTTTTCAATTCTGCAAAGCTTTTCTCACAACCATCTAATAATTTAACTTGACCATCTTCTGAGTCAACCTAATCAATGGTGAGGCTATGGATGAAAATCATTTAACGAACCTTCTGTAATAACCCGCTAGACTTAAGAAACTTATTATATTTGCTACAGAGGTAGGTCTGGGCCATTGTTTCACTACTTCTATCTTCTGCAAATCCACTCGGATCCCTTCGCTAGATACAATGTTACCAAGGAAAGTAACAGATTGCAACCAGAACTCACATTTACTAAACTTAGAGAATAGCTGGTAATCTTTGAGAGTCTGTAAAACAATTCTCAAATGACTCGCACGTTCTTCCTCATTCCTAGAGTAAATGAGGATATTATTAATGAAGAAGATAACAAACAAGTCCAAGTACTGTTTGAACACTCTATTCATCGAATCCTTGAAAGCTGCAGGATCATTTGTTAGTCCAAATAAAATAATTAAAAATTCATAGTGATCATAATGAGTTCTGAAGGCTATTTTCAGAATGTCACTATCTCTGACTCTAATGTGATGATAACCCGATCGGAGGTCTATCTTTGAGAAATGGCTAGCACCTTGAAGTTGGTCAAACAAGCCATCAATCCTAGGGATGGGATACTTATTCTTGATTGTGACCTTGTTCAACTGTCTATAGTCAATGCACATTCTGAGAGAACCATCTTTCTTATTTATGAACAACACGATACACCCCAAGGTGAACAAGTAGGTCTGATGAAGCCCTTATCTAGAAGGTCTTTCAACTGATCTCTCAAATCCTTAAGCTCTCATGGATCCATTCTTTAAGGAGGAATAGAAATAGGTTGGGTATCTTGAAGGATATAAATTCAAAGTCAATTTCCCTTTCGGGAGCGACTCTAGGAAGATCATCTGGAATTACTTTTGGAAATTAACAAACTACTTGAACTGACTCAAGAGTTAAGGTTTCAAAGCTAGAATCCTTAATCCGAACAAGATGATAGAGATAACCCTAGGAGATCATTTTTTCTGACCTTAAGGTAAGAAATGAATTGACCCATAGGCGCTAAGCTACTACCCTTCCATTCTGGGATTGGTTCGTCTGGAAACTGGAAACGAACAACCTGAGTTCTATAATCGTCTGAGGCATAACATGAGTTTAACCAATCCATGCCTAGTATGACATTGAAGTCTACCATTTATAACTCTACTAGATCTACTAAGGTGACTTTCTGAGAAATTGTGATAGGGCAATTTCTGTCTACCCTTTTAGCAATAACTCTGTCACCGACTGGAGTAGAGACTGAGAAAAATTCTGAGAGAGTTTCTCGACTGACATTGAATTGGACAACTATACTGAGTTACAAAAGACAAAGTCATGCGTTGTCTTTCCAGTGAGTGAACCATATGTGAGTAACATCCTGAGTTCGTAGGATGCTAATCTCACCTATCCCAACCAGTTACTTACATCACACCAAATATTTTCTTCACCTCATCAATAAACTTCTGTGGGTCCTTACTAACTTACGACCCTAAAAATTTAGGCGGATTCATCCTAACAAAATCAGAAACTCTGGCTGCCACTAATCGGTCAATTCTATTAGTAGGAACTAGAACCTGCTGATTGTTCTAGTAGGTCATACTCTTAGCCAAAAGCTGGATTGGAGTTCTGAAACTTTGCATTTGAACTTCTCTTATCTGGTACTAGAGGAACTGCGTTAGCATTGTGTGCATTAGCATTCCATGCCTAATCTCTACAGGAATGCATGATCTTAAGCGCAGAACATCAAGTTAGAATTGAATTTGATCATACCTTACGCACGATAAGAGTAACAAGAAAGTGAAGTTTTTCCCAAAACACTTCATAGCCTCCCTCTCATTAAATGTGGTGCACTTTACACTTCATAGCCTCCCTCTCATTAGATGTGGTGCACTATGAAACCTAAACCTAGTGCTCTGATACCAAGTTTTATCAGCCCCGAGCTACCCTCGAGACGCAGTCACGGAACCTAGGACCACAAATGACCCCAAGCTAACCCTTCTGGCATGATCATGAGCATACTAAAGATAATAAACTATTATGGAAGCTAAATCATAAGTTATACTGAAAAGATGGGGAATACCCATATGTTAAAACTGAGATATATTAAAAATCGATGAGTTTAATACAAAGAAATATTAACTCACTACTAAGCTGAAACTAACTATGTCTGAAAATAGCCTCTAAACTGGACTAGAAATACTGGGACAAGCCCCCAGCTAAATCTAGCAAAACTTAAACTAAATTACTAAAGACTGAAATGACGTTCATGACTGTTGTCCTCAGAGAATGAGGGCTCACCATTGAATCTGCTAAACTGGAGATCGGAAATCGATCTATGTGTGATCTGGATGCTGAGAACCTTAAGCTACATCACGAAAAGTTGTAGCGCATGTATGCGTCAGTACTTTAAATGTACTGAGCATGTAAGATAAAGTAAAGCTGAAATAAATCATAACTGAACAAGCATAAAAGCAAGTATAATCATCTGACATCATAAACTGAATTTTGAGCTAACTGTGCGCAATAACCAATTTATAAGATGCTGAATACTGAATATACTGATAAATGGTCAATGCAGAGAGTCTGACTGATCTGTGGGAGCTACTAATAACCAATAATAAAACCACATGAGCTAATTGTGGAGTCCAATGTATACGCCCCATCGGGAGGACCCAATATATTCTGCCAAAGGTATAAAAGCATGTCGGCATGATCACTAAACTGATTGCCCACTGAGGGGACTTACAACCTACTTGGCTAGTAGTTCTGGGACTAATTGGGTACGTTGAACCCTAGTCCAACTCGGTATTATGCTACTACCAATGAATTCTGTAAATTAACTGATTATGTATGAGTTTCTATAAATACTGCATAGCTCGAAACTGAACATGCAAACTAAAAATGCAATAATTTTTCTGGTAGTTATGCCTTTATAACTGAGGCATGTACATCTGAAGTGTCTGAAATATCTGACCTAGAAGTGTAATTCAAGAACTAAAGAAATAAAAGGCTAGGGTTCTGAAATTCATGCAATAAATTGAATAATAACATGATAATATCATTTGGAACATATATTTAGTATGTTCATGAGAACAAGTTCTATCAAAGTTCTAAAAACCCTATATTTAATCATGATAATAGAATCAACAATCTGACTGAAAATTAGGGACCTAATGTTGTTAACCGAATCAACTAGTGAATTCTCACATAACTGGTGATGAAATTTACGAAAAAATACTTAAGTTTTGAGGCTGGAACTGCTGGAGCTTGTGGTGTTCTGGAACTAGGGTTCTTGATCTTTTTCTCTTCTCTTGCTTCTAATTTTCGATGTTTTGATTTAATGATTTGACTTGGATATGTTTTAACTATGTTTCTAGGCTTAAACTGACTAAAATATGATGATTTAGTAACAAAAAGACGTAACTTAGGGTTTAAACGGAATAGGAAAGGTCCAAAAGACCCTTGGGAAAGTTGCTGTTGGACCAAACGACATCCAGGACTGACGGTCCGTCGTCTGCCCGATGCCTCGTCGTTGGGTCCGTCGTCAGGGCCTGTTCAACAGGCCTTTACTAAAATGGGCATAACGTTTTACTCGGAGGTCTGATTTTAGCAAGGTCGATGGCTATGCAAAGATAATTCAATTATCTATCTGTGGGTAGGTCATGGGACGCCTAAATCACTTTTTGCTAACAGTTATTATCATTTGAAGTTTACCCAACTGCATTTCCTCTTAACTGTCTGCAAATTTTTCACCTACGGTCAGACCTACTGACCGTGCTTTTCATCCGTAGATCTTGTCAAAGAGTGGGTAAATGGGGGTCTCAATTAACGATCATGAACTACAGACCGTCGTCTGATCTATGGACCATCGGTCCGTCCGTCGATCAAGACTTTGCCAATTTTTCCTGGCCGAATTTTTGGGAGTTTCTGATCCCATCGACAGTTGTGCAGGACGGACCATCGTCTGTCCTACGGACCGTCGATGTCACCGTCATTGCACCTTCTGAAAAAAGCTGATTTTTTGTCTATTTTAGTTACGGGGTGTTACAAGAATCAACAACGACTTGTTATCTCATCTATGAGCCATCCTATTGGCACTTATATGGAGGTCCTGAAATTTTAAAATTCCAAGTCCTAACCTTGACAGGGTCTCCACGAGT
This sequence comes from Solanum chilense, assembly GCA_032847665.1. Taxonomy (NCBI): domain Eukaryota; kingdom Viridiplantae; phylum Streptophyta; class Magnoliopsida; order Solanales; family Solanaceae; genus Solanum; species Solanum chilense. The sequence goes on from CM064973.1 coordinate 47,808,785, forward strand.
CGTAAATCATCACATGGGCTGCACAAAGAGCTACTGGAAATAAAGCACCAGTAATTTTTGAAATTTTTGAATCTTCAAATTATCTTTTCCACTTCCAAGGTGTTACAAATCTTGAAGAAGATCCCTAAATTAATGAAACCATCAATAAACTCTTTCTTAAAATTCTTAGATTCATTTCATGAAAACACACTAATTTGATGGTCCACTCTTTCTTAGAATACACAATTATATGTTAGAATCACTTGGAAAATGTGAGCGTTTTCTTACCTTGAATTATTCAATTAGAGAATTGGAAGTGGATTTGTTGTTAAAATCTACTAGAAATTCTAGCATATATGATGTAAGATCATGGATAATACTTACCAAGACCGAGTAGGGGTAAAGATAGATTTTGGGGGCTGTTAGGGTAGACCAACGGGTGGAAAGTGTGGAAAAAAACTCATAATAATGTTTAAATGAAATCTGAAAATTTTATAGACAACACATATACTCGATTCGGGGAATCTCCCTATTATAGGCAACTTAAGATAAAGTGACCTTAATAATCTTCCACATTCGGTCCATCAGATGATCCCTCGCTAAACCTTTCCTCTCTTCCTAACACAACTGGAAGTTGAGAATCTTAAACTCTAGGTGAGTGCTGGATGGAATTAGAGTAGAGTTAGGAAATGAGTGTCTCAACCATCTTTGGACGGTATCCAAATCCTCCTCCACATGTGCACCTAAGAGTGGGGGTTGGGACCAGGTAGGACGAGTGACATCGTCTCCATCATCGTGTGACTCCACAGCCACCTGACTAATATTGGTCTTGTCCGTCCTCCTCCTCTTGCTCTAAGAAGTAGAGCATTGCCTAATCAAAAGAGGGTGAAAGGGTGGGATCCATGGGAAGCACCTCATCAGTGTCGAAAAGTGGCACTCCCGCCTGCTTGTATTGCACAGTAACCAACCTCAATAGGAAGAAGTCTTTCATGTAGCTCTGATAGAACATTTCCACTCCGATATAATTTGTGCCCCCACATTTAGTTTGATGCCTTGTATAGCGCACACCACCACTAAGACACAAGGAAATGTAATGTCGGTAAGAATGCCCAATGGGTGGATCCTCCTGGTAATAAAGTGTATCCATAACTTAGCATCTAGTGACCACTCCATACTAGTAATGCCCTCTGTGATAACCCAGTAGATCTGATTCCAGCATGCATGCTCGATTAGGGTGTCTCTCAACTAGCCTAGATCAATCGTACTCCGAATTTGAGAAGTCAGGCACCTCTAGTGCCTCATTGATACATGTGATATTTAGGGGGATGTCAAATCCAGGAATACGGATGACCAGATGAGGGTCTTCCAATGAAAAAATAGGCATGATAGCGTAGAACTCCCTCACCCAGGTAGAGAGAGCAGGAAGGGGAGATTCTGTCAGTGGAGCCTAGCCAAACTTTATAAGCCGAGCGTGAAAGGCAGACATTTTTTCATCCAAATTTAGCAAGTGAAAACCCCGCTCACAACGTAATTTAGTGATCCAGTGGTCATGGTATCAATCCCGACTAGCAGCATTGGGAAAGCGGACAAAAAGTCAATTTTCCTCATTGATCCCAGTCTTTCAGAAAATCCTTCAAAAATATTTATAAGTACATCAGAACATTGAGGGAAAATTTTCTATCTTAAACAGATGCAGGCTACTGGTTTTCATATCCCACCCTAGTGAACAAAATCGCGCTAGAGCAGGATAATGAACAAACACCAGGCGCGATCATGGTGCCCTTTGTCCCAAAAATCCCTAATTCATAGAGTTTCAGCAGATCAGAGTATAATAATTTACTTTGAACCTAAATATGCAATTATATTAATAAATACACCCCTAAGAAAGTGACCAAATATGAGTTTTCTATCAAGTGAACCTTCAACAATCCCGCATTATTTTTACCGATTTGACTGCATTTTTTGCGAAATCCTCATGCCCAGGACGTTGTGGAGACATTAGGTACGTGAGGGAAATGTCATGCTACGTTTTTCTATCAAACTAGCAATCTAAGTTCAATTTGAATACCTAACAAAAAAATGATTTTTAATCAAATTAGTAGTATCATGCAAGCATTGTTAATCAAGTATACAAGTAAAGAGCATAATTAACGAGAAATTTACCTTGTTTTTGACGTTCGGCGAAGAATGATCGAAAGGATTTGGAGAATTTTTTTTGAAATTTTAGGGAGAATTGGGAAAAATATTTCCTTTTCCCCCTTTTCTGTCTCTGATTCCCCGCTTGAGTGGGAGATCCCTCGCCACAGCAGCCACGCTAAAGCGGAAGGGATGCCTCCCTGGACAGGCCATACTGTGTAATGGAACATGTTTCCTTCCTCTTTGTGTTGCCTCTTACCTAACCGGTCCCGTGAGTATAAACCATCCATGCTTAAAATTGAAGAGTCAGTGCTCTTTCCGGTTTCGCGATGGCCCCATTTGTTAATTTAGAAGCACTTCAACATAGGGTGAGTAATGATCTATTCACTGTTCATTCGAGGATGAACGATGGGTAAATTAGTATCGATTCTGACGACTTGAACCTTTCTATTTAGGAAAAATAAAATTTCAAGAAATTACTAGGATAATATCCCGCCGGAGCGGGCCAGATTTCCTTATGGCGGGGTAAGTTAGCGCTAGATCGGGATAGGCGAGACAAAATGTAAATAACGCAAAGTCTTATCTTCTTATTCTTCTAAAATACCTAATTTAGACATAAACCACCCTAGAAACCCCCAAAAAGATTCTCTAAGCTTGGGAAGGAAGGAGAATGAGATTTCTAGTGTAAGGAGATCCGATAAATTGTGGATCTCCGTTCAAGATCACTGTCGGAGCCCAAGAAGAAGAATCAAAGGCAATAAATTTGTGTAGCTTCCTGGCTTCCGGGAAGACTAGATTTATTAATTGAATAGTTATAAAATTGTGCTCAATGTGTAGCATAATGTAAATCAATGGCAGGTATTATTCGTAGGAATTTGTGCACTGAGTAAAAGATGACTTAATCATAGAAGAAGCCTTAGACGATGAAATAGGGCTAGGTATGGATGAGTTATTATATTAGTGATATAATTTGATAAATACTTCAATATGATGGTTGTTATTTCATATTAGTTTGATGTATGTTAGTAATTACTTCGTTATAACGCATGTATGTTTGCGAATGTTGCGTTATTGATCAGACAAATCACATATGAGGATAATTGGTTGAGGTAGGACATAAAATCATGACTTGATTGTATGAAGGTGTAAATATACATTGTGATTTTGATTGTGGATTGTTGATTGGATCGGCTGTTGTGTTCTAACACACTAACCTTGGAAAAGTTACCGCGTTACGACATAAATATGGGATTGGTTGCAGTGTTTTGGCATAAGTGTTGGATTGGGTACCACGTTCAGATATGCTAATAGTATGGGTTAGGGTTCCATGAGAGAACCAATGACTTGACATAATTGTATATCCTAACATTATAAAGTTGTACATTGTCTGAAGTGATAATTAATGTGCTTTATTCTTCTATGTTGATTTAACTCATTATGTATCTTGTTGTTGAACGATTTGAGAAGGAACAAAGGTTCAAGAGTTGCAAATGTATGCGATAAAAGGTTGTCCGTGTGTTGCAAGGGTGAGAAGTAAGGGTGGTGTACATAATGAAAATACTTGGGTAGATTCCACATAGAAAGAAAGGAATTTGTGGTTTGTAGTATAGAATCCTTGATAAAAGGTGTCATGTGGCGGGATCTAGATAAGATGAAAAGAAGGCAAGGGTACGTCGTGTGTGGTTAGTCGGAATGTGGGTAGTAAGGGTACTAGTGTAATTCTAAGGTATGTCAGTAGAGGGTAAAGGTGGAGAAGCGAGTGGTATTATTACATGTTCTTGCTCGTTGAATTCTTATATTATGTGGTGGGTGTCGGCTTGACCCATGATTCCTACTCGTACGTGTGGTTTTGTACTGATACTAATATTGTTATGCCTTTTGGCATAGTTTTGATACAGGGTCGTTGATGTTTCGTTTGGTGAAGATGAAGATAATCTTCGGTAGCTTCTAATTTTCCTTCCGTTAGAATGAGAGTTGTGTCTTTCCATTATTATGTTCTGTGTGTACTCATAGTAGCCCTTGTACCTGATTAGAGTATATCCTTGGGGGTGATGATTTCTTTGCAAGTGTTAACCCGAAATTATGTTAAATGTTCTTATTTACAAAAGCTTGTTAATTCATTTATCTTTGATTTCCTTTAAATTTTTGCATGATTTAACTATTTGAATATGATGGTTCTCCTACTTAGGTGTTAGAGTAGGTGCCCGTGACAATTTCAATCCATCTTGAGACTTTTTATTCTCATTGATGTAATGTATGTTACTATATTGAAGGTATAAATTACTATTTATTTTACATCTTTTAGGATTTATCTATCAATTTTGTAACTTTTTTTTTCTTGAGTTGAAATTCAAACTGTGGCTATAAAACATAAATAACAAAATATTAAAATTAGTATAACTTGCATAAATCCCATAATGTAATACTTAAATTACATTTTATCCCTATTTTTTTGTTTTACAAAAATCCCTCAAAATATGTGTCATCCAGAGACATAAATTTCATTCTGATACATTAATTGTGATACGTTATAAAAATTGTCTGTTGAACTTAATATGGAATATAAATATAAATTGATTTCTTTCTCATAAATCGCTCCAATCTGCAAGAACTTTACAAAATTCAAAATTATTATCCCAAATTAACAAAAATCCTTTCAATTTTGATTCAAAATAATTCAAAATTTTGAGATTCAAAAATTTTTTGGCAGTTCAGATCCTTTCAATTTTAATTCAAAATTATTGAAATTTTGAGATCCAAACTTCTTCTCCTAGTTCATTGAAGATATTTTCAATTTTGATTAAAAACTATTTAATTTTTTAAGAGTATACATCATGAAAATCTTCGCTAGTCTTGTTACTATCATCTTTGGGATTTAACGAAGTATTTGTGATTCGACAAGAAAAGATACCCAACAAGAGTAAGAACAAAGTACTCACCTCATATGCAAAATAGACAATCGACCTAAACATGCAGAATCTCGTGCGTAAAAATTTTGATCAAGCTAATAAGGATATGTATATGAATACTCTTAACGCCCCTCTGTGTCCTCAAAATCACTACTTGTTGTGACTTTGTTATGTTATCAATTCACTTTGAGAAATTCATTCATCAATGAGAATATAATAATAACTAGTAATAATGTTGTCATATTTTTGTTTGATGTCCACAATATTAAAAAATTCATATTAATCTGATGCTTGTTCCGGTTGTTACTGCCGCCTCTAAGGATACATGTTTGTGTGGTAATTTCTATGTATCTAATACATTTATTATAAATTTGAATTTACGTATCATGTCTAAGAAATTAGTGCGTGATATATGTAGAACATAAAGAGTTTATGTATCAAGTTTATTTATTGGGTAATGTTTACAGACACAGCTTTCCAGATGAATAATTTTGGTGTATGTATCTAGTGGTAAAAGATTGTCACTTATATATATATACACACTAGATAATTGAAGGCCCGTTTAAGGGCCCAATAATTAATATTTTTTTTAATTTTAATTAAAAATAATTATTCATATTAATATTTTATTTTATTATAGTTTCTAAATTTTTCTCTTATTTAAAAAATTACAAAAATTTCCTCTCAAATACATTCCTATCCTCTGTCAGACACATCAGTATCTCCTCTTGGATACATTTTTATCCCCTCTTGAATACATCTTTATCTCATCTTGTATACATCCATGTTCTCTCTTAGATACGTTTCTCCCCTCTCGAATACGTTCATATTCTCTCTCGGATACAACCATCCCCTCTCAGATTCATACATGAGCTATGTGTCTGCAAGTTTTCTCAATAGCAATGTATCACGATCGATGTATCAGCATGTCTGCTGATTTATCTGAAATTATTTATTTCTAAGAAAATTTTGTAATTTGAAAAAAGTAGGGATATAATGTAATTAACTCTTTACACTATGAAAATGTATGAAAATTTATGAAAATTTTACTTAATTTATGTGACATATTTTTCATTGTAGTCAGTTTCAAAAGAATGATGTATAATATATTTAAATAATATTTTGACTTGAAAATATTCATTTTATTCTTAGTAAAATGATTTATAGTCATATGAACATTTATGGTTTGTTTTAGACCACGAGTTTTAAAAGTGTTTTTTTCTTTAGAAAAATCTTCATGTTAAGTTAAATTAAAATTATATAAACCGAAAGGGAGTGAGTATAAATTTTAGATCAATTTTATATTTATAAAATTTAAGTTTTAGTAACTATTTTGCCTTTTAACAAAATTTAAAATGAAATTAATTCACAATTATTTTTATAGTATTATTTTTTATCAATATTCTATTGATAATAATCAAAAAAAATTAATTTAAATAGGTAATAAAACATTTTAATTTTGAAATCGATCAAATATTGATATCAATTGAGAAAACATTTATTTTTAAGTTGTAAAGCATTCATAATCTAATAGTAATGTGCTCCTTACTCTCAACGAATGACACTAATTTATAATAATTCAAGATTGCAAGAAGTAGAAATCAAGACTAAATTGTGGAAGTTTCATATGTATATGATATATAATTCTATGCCAAATTAATTTTTGTTCCATATATTTATATAATTTCAAAATTTATCCCGTTAACTAGTTATGTGTTTTATTAAATTACAACTATGCACTCATTATTTTTTCATTTTTTTTTACATTATCAATTCTATTTTTCATCTCTTTAGAATTGTGATTTTTTTGTATTCTTATTTAAGTCATAATTTTTAAAGATAAAATGAATATTATTTTGGACATTAAATAAATATTATTTTGGAGATAAAATAAGAAAAAAGATTTACTAACCTACAACCACAAAGATCCACTTTGAAACCCAGAGACGAAGAAATATTTGAAACTCTTAGCCACGAAATGAGGGAGAAGGAGTAAAATTATTTCTGGAAAATAATGAAATGAGGGGGAAAAAGAGTAAATAAAGATTTTGGAATTTAGTGTATGTGGCAGTGGAACCCTATTGGCGATGTGGAATTCACATGGCATTTAACAACTTTCATTCATAAGAAGGGCACTTTTGACCTAATAGTTTGACAGAAAGGATAATTTTGAGCTGAAATATAGTTTAAGGTTATATATAAGCTATTTCAGATAGTTTAAGGGTATTTTTTACCCATTTTCTTTTAGTCTATGTGGCAGTGGAACCCTATGGCGTGCAATGTGACACTCACCTGACATTTAACAACTTCCATTGATAAGAAATGCACTTTTGACCAATAGTTTGACGGGAAGGAGAGTTTTGAGCCGAAATATAATTTAAAGATAAATATGAACTATTTCAAATAGTTTAAGGATATTTTTTACCTTTTCTGTTAAAACTATATGAATACTTATGTTTAAAGAATATTGTATATAATTTAAAAGGAAATTACATCATGGAAGATGGTAGGTTATACTGAATATATTATGGTAGCAATAAACATATATGAACTATTTAAATTGTATAAATATCTTTTTACATTATTATAATTAAACAAATACAAATTAATTTTTAAAAATTACATAAAATGATTATGTGGAGTCACACATGAAATAAAAAAAATTGTGACTCTTGAAAAAGATTATAAGATTCTTCTAGAAAATTATTTGGAACACTAATTATGCAATTATAAAGTTATAGCTTTGCTCATAAATAATATTGAAAATTATAATATTGGCATTGGTCGTCCTAATCATGGCTCTTCTATATATATATATATATATATATATATATATATATATATATATATATATATATATATATATATATATATATATATATATATATATGAATTATGTAGCACGGTTAATGATACATTATATGACTTGATATAAGTTAATGATACACAGGTAGTGCATATGAATTAAGTACATTTATATTGGACATGATAAACACTAATAGAATATTTGACTATTGAAGATTTGGAAAACAAAATTAAGATGAAAAGCTAAAAACAAAAGGAGTAGAATTCATATGTATCAAAAAAGTTGTAGATGAAAAGGCTGATTTTTTTTATTTTTTTTTGAAAAAAATGACAGTGGAAGATCTGGAAAAAATGAAGAAATAGTTATATCTAAAGCTTTTTAGGAACTTAAAATAGATAACTGAAAAAAGAATATATTTGAAATTCAAAATAGAGTGATGGAGGTAACTGTCAATATGAGGGGGTGATTTGAGGCATGAACATAGAAACAAAATCGTGGGTTGAAAGTTGGAACGATTGTGAATAATGTATCTTAAAAAAGAGAGTAAAAGAGAAATGCAGGGATATTTGTAATATTTTCAAATGGTAGGAAATTTTAAAGAATATGAAAAGATATATTGTGTAGTTATATAATTTTCCTTAAAATTATTAAGATTAAGTGGGTCAAGACCCAACCTGATTTTAAGCCCATTTGAGTCCAAAGTAAACTTGGACGGATTAGAGTCCAACCTAATTCTATTTCAACCCATTTTGATATCTCCAATTTCAAGTCAACCCGCCCATTTGACAGTTCTAGTTACAAGGATTGTAACTACATGATATCTAGAGAAACAATTACTAGAATCTAAGTAATAACAAAATTACTATAAACAAATATTCAAATTTGGTTAGTAAATAGTTGACCAAATATGGAAAAAACATGAATCCATACTAAAAAGAGGTAAATATCAATTAATACTGCAAACACATTTGTTAGATATTTTTTCTTTACACTATATCTATAAATACATATCTCCATTTACCTTCAAAATATATTTCTTATCAATGCTCTTGAGTAAATTTTGCTCTTATCTTGCTTGTAGAGAAAAAAATGGATTCTTCTTCTGAAATAAACAATTGCCATGAAATAATACCTTATGTTTCCCCAATCAATAATATTCGAATGGCGGTATGTTGTTTTACCAGTACTAATTTTTTAGTATTTTGTATGATAATTATATTGAATCCACAAAAGGTATAATTCGAATAGCAATTTGTATAAATTATTTTTGGAGAAACGTTTTTTAAAAAATTCATTTTATAGAAGTAGAAAAGTTTTCTTACAAATATAAAATATTTTCTAGTTGTTCATTTTAATAAATATGAAATAATGAAAAGTTGATTCGCACTTTGAAAAAAAATAAGAGAATGTATAGTAACAATGTATTGTTATAAAATTTATGAGTTATTTTCTACTATAATTTATAAATAAGTAAAAATTTTACAGAACATAATATAAATAAATAATATTTTTTCTGCATCCAAACTTTGATAATTAATTTGTACTTCTCCCGATCCCTTACAGGCTCAAGAAAATCAAAGAGTTGATATTAATGACTCGGTGTTACTACCCTCTAGTGTATCAAGTCATCCAAGAGAGAATGGCTCAGAGACATCAGTAAGAAACTACAATTCAGCATTCTATTGTTTCCTCTTACTATTTTCTTTACCCTTTAATTTATTATTTTTTGCGTAGATTTTAACTCCTTGGTTAAATCTTGATCATCATTGTGGATAAGTAAAAACACGTGAGTTCTAGGTATTTTTAGACATTGGAGTAATACTTTGTTTGGGAATAATTCATTATTCTGAGGAATATTTGTGTATGAAGATTTTGTTTTCACAAATTTTATCATAACATTTATGTCTATTTAGATTTTACTTTTGATATGATTTTTAGAAAATAAATGAGATTTAATAAAATTTAGATGCCTTTTGAAAAAAATAGAATTATGGGGAATATTTTTATCATTTTTTAATTGAAATAACTATAGGATTTTGGATTAAAAAAAAGGGAAGAAATTAAGTTTTTTTGTATGATATTTTTTGTCATATAGACGACAATTAATCACATTATTAATTAAAAAAAAACTCTAATTAAATTTCATATATATAATGGCAAGTATTACATTTTATCTTATAAGCAATTACATTTTATATTGTCTACCAAAAAAATGATTTGAATAATATATTTTTATAAGCACTAAGATGATAAAAGAATGATGTTTAGTTAAGTGTTTTATTATTTTGTATAGTGTTTGCTAAATAATTATTACAACATACTATTTGTCTCTAGCTTTGTATGTTAGATTTTAATTGCAATATTGACAAAAATTACGAGAATCTAACCGCTAATCTAATATCCTTTGCTTTAATAATGTAGTTTAATAAATTAGTATTTTTTATTAAACTGGTTTAATAATTTTCAAAATTATCTAACCCCATCTTGATCATATTTATGACGAAGAATTTATGTTAATTTCAATGTCTAATTGATAAACTCTTAGAACTCTCGTAATTTCTATTCGCCATCACCTAGAAGAAATAATATTTTTTGATATTTCAAGCAATTGAGGAAACAATTGTTATTCAAGTGTGAATATCATATATTTTTTTGGTTAATGATATTATGACCATTAAATTTTATTTTTCTCTTTATCATGTGAATTGATGATATATGTATTATCATTTCATATATTATTGTCATATATTGTGAACATATATATCTTTCACCTAGAAACTCATTTTGTTTATATGGACATTCAGATATAATATAGTGTGAATTGTTTTATATCATAAAAGCATCAAACTTTTATTATTTCTTTTATTCTGTAAAAGAGTTTAACTTGTATATACAAACAATGTAAATAAAACTTTATATTATAAAATCATCCAAAAGATATATATAAGCATACAACAATTAAAACAAAATATGTAATCCTAAAAATTAGGTAGTTTTCTTGTCACAAAAAGTAAATATGATATGATAGTTTATAAATTACTTATTATTTAAAACACAATCAACTATGAAACGAGATTTTGATTAAAAGATTTCTATTATTGCAGAATGAGTCTGAATTAACTCCCTATCAACTCACCGGAAGGAAGAGGGGATTGATTAGTGCAGAAGTCATAGCACTGTCTACTGTTAGCTTTTCAATTGTACCTTTGGCAGGTGAAACTAATATTTATACTGTAAAATTAAACAAGGTAATTAGTATATTTATTTTTCTAGATTTCTTATGCTTAAATTAATATATCAAGGGTTGATCATAATTATGATCGACAAACAGCGCTGACGAGCAAGAAAGGTTAACTCTTCCAAATACTTTGTTATGGACTCGAATTATAGGGAGAAGATTTAGTCGATCCATTCAGACTTAATCAAAAATATCAGGATATTCTTAACGGCTGGACATGTGAAAAGAGAAGGCGCCCTAATGGTCAATGTGACAAGGTAACTAAAATTATTATTTTATTTCTTGCATTTAACTTAAATTATTGATTTTTTTTATTATTTCTTGATTTTATAAATTAGCAAAGTCGAACTAACAAAATAATAGGTCAAGAAAATGAGAGATAGTGAATCAATAACTAAACTAGTTGTGACATTGAGTTTAAATTTTATTCATCATTTGGATAATGTCTTATTTACACTATCATGTAGTTTAAAGTATACTTACTGGTAAGAGTCTACAAAATATGAGTTTTGTAATCTTAAAAATAAGACATGTAATATTTTATAAAATGTAAAAGTTAAATAATAGTTTAATAGTAATTTATCTAACAGTTCCATTATAGTTTCTACATTATATCACGAGGGATTTTTATCTATTATAATTATATTTAGTTGCTTCATTTTTATAGCATGCTTATCTAATTGGATTTGCCTAGCAGAGTATAGTTAATAATTTATTAGTACAAGGTAATAGTGTACGCTATTTAATTTTTTTAATAATTATTGTAACCTAATAAAAAACTTTGTTGTATTGTAGGTTTACCATCACATGAGAAAAAGTTCCATATGTCGATCTGTTATGGAAGTATGTAGATACATCTTAGATGGATATGAGAAAGTACAAGTACAAGTCGATTCTGAAACAAATATGGTAAAAGAGATTAAGGTAAGATATTTAACAATTTGACAAATATGTTTTTATTGTTGCAATCATTCATATAGCGTGATCTTTAATCAAATCAAGATTGGGTCTCCAAAACGCCCTTCCAAGAAAAGAAAAAAAGAATCTTCAAATTCAGAGGATACAACAACGGAGCAGAAAGAAAACAATGGTGAACTACATTTAGGAAATGAAGTGACACTCATGTGTGAAATGATGGAGCTCAAAGAAACAAGCGAGTTTGTGGTAAGTTATTAAATTAATGTGGCACATAAAATAATCTCATGAACTTAGACAATCACAATTACCATAATGATGTTAAATCCACCAGGAAGTGGACAAAGTAGAAGAGGGTGAAAATAAAGTGTTTGCTCACCTTAACAAAAGTAATGAGTTGGACTCTGAATTTTCACAAAGTGTAGGTAAGTGATCCTATCACTAGCTTAATCCTTTTTTGTAAGTTTTTTTATTTTATTTTATTTTATTGCCATCAAAATTCGACAAGCTTTCTTCCTCCAATGTCTTGATAGATGTCCTTCAGTTGATGTCACCATTATTTCAAGAAGTAGAGAATACAAGAATGATGCATCTTAATATTTGGAAATAATTTAATATTAAAAATTTAATTTTATGTTTGATAAAATTATTTATAACCATGTTATAATTTATAGGAAAATTTGGATCATAATTCTTGAAAGTATTTATTTTTTTCTTAAATTTTATGTGTAGTCAAATTATATCATATAAATTATGATAAGTAAAGTAGTTTAAATAATATTTATACATTAACTTCATTTGTTTTTGCAGAAAATATGGAGCAAGTCCCCATTTCACAATCATTAGAAATAAAAAATAATGAGAATGCTTATATGGAGAAGGGACTTCCTTATGAAGACAATTATGGAGAAAAAGAAAGGATTGCAAACTTGGCCAGTAATGTTGAGTTTGTGACTCCTGCTGATTTCACACTAGAGACAGGTATTTTAATCAACTCCTTACAAATGCATGAGATAATCACAAGATTTATGCAATTAAGGTGTGTCTGGTTTGAAAAGAAAACATTTAATTATGGTCATGTTAGGTTGGACCAACTTTGTGGAAAAATATGTTTTAAAAGGAAAATAAGTACGTTAAAACTAAGAAAAACTACTTCTCTTATGGAATTCGAAAAAACAATCAATCTCATAGCCCTCAATTTACTACCTCACACCCCTACCATCATAAACATTCGCGGTCTAGTTTGTCAAAACTACATAGTATATACTAATATTTTTGAGATTATAATTTTTATTTACCTACAAATATTAGAAAATAAATTAAAATCTACTTATTTTTAGGAATAAATGGTGGCCAATGATGTTAAGTCTATGGTCACATAAAATTTTATACTAAATAAAGGTATTTTTCACCATAAAATCTCTTAATGATTGCACTAGATAAATCTCAAGAATTATATTCACCGCCATTGAATGATTGATCACAAGAATTATACGATTAATGTGTAAATATTTAGTTTGAGTTCTTTCCCATTATCAATACTATTAGATACATTAATTTAATTTTTGATATTTAATCTTCATATAATTTGCAGGTGAAAATGACAAGGAAGGAGTATGCATTGCTACAAACTTTTCCCTATCCGAAGTCGCTCATCCTATTAAAATAGATAGTGCAAAAGAGGGAAACAAGACTACACTTGAGGATTCACATGGAAAAGAGGATCATCGAATATCTCATGATAACATTTTTACAAATATGGAAAATTGTGATCTTTTCTCACCTAAAGAAGGTAGTTTCTCTATGTATAAATCTTGTAGAAAATGAAAAATTTAATGAGTCACAAGAACTTGAAATATCATATTTTATTTTCACATAACTAATGTCATTTATCATATTACATTGATGAATATTTTTTTCCTAAATGTGCAGGATTAGACGATCCCTTTCTACTCTATAGGATAGAAAATGATGACTTTGGAGATGCTTATACACCCAATATCAAGGACCAGTGATCATCTTATGAAAAGTGTTGACATCATTGTGCTAATGAGACACTATTATATTTTTGTGTTAGTAGTTGTTTGTGTTGAGATATACTATGAATCATGTTGTTGAGTTATGATATTTTATTTAAATTAATCTAAGTAAAGACTATTTTTACTTATTTATTATAACAAAGTCTTTGTTTGAATAAATTATTCTGTTAATATGTATGTTCAATACTTATATTGTAGATAATTTTTATATATGGAGTTATCTAATTAATGCACGAAAGATTCAAATAGTTGGTTCTCATAAGTTATAAATTAGTGTTCACAATTAAATAAGAAGCAGAAAAAATAACTTTATTTTTATGGAACAAAAATAAATATAATTTGATCTAAATTATGGGAGTGGTCGTAATTCAACTTCTTGTGCTAGTACATTTCATATATATTAAACAAATCAAGAAAAGATGTTTGTTTACGTTCTAAAGATTAACAAAAACACTTTTCTACTTCATTACAAGTATTTATACTCTTAATCTTGATATAATTATTATGATCTTTGTAGTTTTATATATTATTCTAATCTATTAAAAGTTGCAACTCAATTATGACTTAATATATTTCCAAAAGATTAGATTATGATAAATCAAATTAGTGAAATAATAATTAGTAACAGAACCATGTATCACACCCCTCTGTGGTTACTTATAAGTTTTCATGAGAACCCTACATATTGATTTTACATTTTTCATGTAAAATAGGTAAAGTATAATAATAAATGATTAAGTTAGTCAATAAATTAAATTTCAAAAAATTGATTTAATTAATTGGTTTTGGTAATTCTAACATGGAGAGTTAATGTAATGAACCTCTAGGTCATTTTTCTTGTATTGTTTTATTTTTTTCTTTTCGTAGATTTCTTGAAATGACCTCAACTCATTTATGACTTGTTGGCAGTGAAAATTTGGTCATCTTGTAAAACCTTGGCTTTTTGGAGTTGAGCAGTTAGTATTTGGAGGTTTTGGGTCTTTTACTAAATGTTTTAAGCCTATACTATGTCGCTTTATCCTCTACCCTAAGACTTATATAATACATATAAGTCTCAAGTCTACCAATTTTAAACCCATTCTCCTATTTACCCCAAAACATAACCAAGTTCACTCTCCAAAATTCCCTCTCAACCTAAGGAAGAAAAAGAAGCTAGGGTTTATTCAAGGGTACCAATTCATGATTCATCTTAGGCTTTGAGTATCAAGGTATGTGACTGTTCCCCATGAATTCTATTCCTCCATTATACTATGCCTACAACCTGAGTATATCGTGCCTACGAGTTGGGTAAACCATGCCTACGGGCTAAGTACACCATGCATATGGTCCAGGTAGACCGTACTAATGGGAAGACAAGACTATAAATATGGGGAAACATATATAAATTATATCATGGAGCCTTAGATCATTAATTAATGGAAAATGTGCATTAAGACAAATTAGATCAAATTCTCATTGGGAGTAAGGGGGTAGTATCGCTATTTAGCAAATATTTGTGCTCATTAGAACAGAAAGTGACTGTGTGATGTTTGCACTTGTCGAGTTTATGGGGTCCAACTCAGGTAATTTCTTGTTATATGTTTAAAATATCTTATTGTGTCCCTTCCATTTTTTGCTTAGTACTTATACTTCATTTTTAGCTTTTAATTTGCCTTACATGCTCAATACATTATTTTAACTGACGCCCTTTGCCTAGGGGAGATTCCCTCATTCCTGTAGGTCCTAAGCGGTGAGCAGACAAGGTTTGCTTATTTTCGTATTTATAGATTTTAGATAGGTCAGGCCCTGTTGCATCAAAGTATTGGACTCATAGAGCCTTCCAAACTAGTATGTAGGGTTATATAACCATGTTGTTGTCCATATTATACTTGCGTGCTGGTTAACTGATGTTTGATAGTTGTTAGGCATATTGTTTAGATGCATACCATTTTCTGCTATTGTATAAAGATCATGGTGGGTTTGAAGGTTCACGTAGCATTAATTCTTTCATGGATAACATAGATGCCTCGACAGCCCAAATAGGAGTGTGTGCTAGTTGGTTATTGATTTACATGAACTGTTAGGGGTATTTGTTTTCTTTGTAGAGTTGTTGATAAGGGTCTTGCCGGTAGAAAACATATTTTTAGGGTGAGATATACTTGTTTGTTTCTTGAATTTATGTGGATGTTATGCACCATTTGTGTGATTTGGCATTAGGTGTCAGTTGTTCCCTTTATTTGTGGCATGACACTAAACCCAAACAACCTCCAATTTTGGTAAACAAATTTTCTCACTTGTAGTCCAGTGTTTGTTTTCTTCCATTGCTACAAAGATTGCAGAAAAAACTCGATGAAATCCCTTCAAAACACACTTAGGAGGGACAATAGTTATTACTACATGAATATTAATACTTTGTAAAACTCTAGTTGATATCACTTCTTTACCACCAAAACAAAATATGTTACCTTTTAGGGCTTGAATTTTCTACCCACTCTTTTAATGAAGTTTGTATAGTTGTCACGATTCGAGACTACCTTCTAGTCGTAACATGGTACTTAGAATCATAGGTGACCCCAAAGGGATTAAGGAGTTGACCAACAAAGTGGTATACTCAAATTTTATGGTGGGACATATTTTGTGAGACTTGGATTATCTAGACCCTCATTCTTTTGTTTCTATATAGTCCTCCCATAATAGTCTATAATATATCATGAAAACTGTAACTATAAATATATTGTGAATCTTTTCTCAACTCTGTAAAATTGTATTATTGGTGAGAATATATAATTATCTGAATCATACTAAGATCTAATCATTGATGACAAATAGTAAACTAATATTTCATAAACATTGATAAATTATCAAGATGTCATATTGCTTAAGCATTGATGGAATATCTTATTGTTATACTAATCGTGAATTATAAAGGCATAATTACAAGATTAATTGAGTAGTGTCATCCTTGAGTAGTGTCATCCTTGAGATGTGCCAAGAAAGCTAAACACCCCATACTAATCATTCTCTTAGCACGAAGAAAGGAGATGATACGAATCGGAGTGGAAGTGTAGTCGCCCTCCCACACTAGCGGATCTGTCCCAGGCTTGGCTAATGTCGAAGTTTTAGCATTACAATCCAAGATCGCAAAATTCGGAGAAAGCCAAGTCATACCCAGAATTACATCAAAATCAACCATTTCTAAGATAACCAAGTCTACATAAGTATTTCTCCCCGCAAAAGTCACCAAACAAGACCTATATACTTTTTCAACTATCACAAACTCACCCACCGGAGTAGAAACACGAATAGGTATGTCAAGCAATTCACAATGTAATTAAGACCAGTAGCAAATGAGGAAGATACATATGAAAACGTGGAGCCAGGATCAAATAATATAGAAGCCATGCAATCACAAACCAAGAGGTTACCTGTGATAATAGGATCAGATGCCTCCACTTCAGACCGCCCGGGGAAAGCGTAACAATGGGCACTATCACCAGTCTGTCTGTTGCCCCTACCATTACCTCGACCACCACGTCCTCCAGAAAAACGGCCTCTACCATGACCACCTCTACCTCTGACTATGGGGGGTCTGTAACTCTGTTTTGGACAATACCTCTTAATGTGCCCAGTCTCCCCACATCCATAACACTCTCTGGATTCGAGCATCGGTCTCTCAGAGAAGTGTTGATCGGTTTGAGGTGGACCCCCAACTACAGTCTGTAGTGAAGACTAAATTGGTCGGACTGAGTAACCTCCAGAACCCTGTCCTCTTGAGTAAGAACCATTAAACTCACCTCCCTTTCGAAACCTTTTTGATGTCGATGTCGGGGTGAAGTCATCTGGCTTCACTCCTTCCACCTCCATCACAAAGTCTACCACTTCTTGGAAGGATTTTGCCGTAGCCGCTACCTGTAAGGCTGAAATCCGCAATTCTGACCTCAACCCCTTCACAAAACGGCAAATCCGCTCTTGTGGACTGAAACAAAGTTGGGTGGCATACCTGGATAACGCACGAAACTTAGCCTCATATGCAGTAACCGACATCCTACCTTGCTCTAGGCTCAAGAACTCATCCCTTTTCCTATCCCTCAAAGTCCGGGGAATATATTTCTCTATAAACAAGCTAGAGAATGATGCCCAAGTCATAGGTGGTGCCTCTGTTGGTTGACACTCAACATGTGACCGCCACGACATTTTGGCGTTCCCTTGAAACTGATAACTCACGAACTCAACACCAAACCGTTCTACTATACCCATCTTGTGTAGTAGCTCATGACAATCTACCAGAAAATCGTACGCATCCTCAGATTCTGAACCCTTGAAGACTGGAGG
>CM064973.1:47827217-47887055 GCA_032847665.1 Solanum chilense
TCCTCATTCTATCCTGGTACCGGAACGTGGCACCCGATCCATATACTATCCTGGTGTCGGAACGTGACACCCTGATCCTCATTCTATCCTGGTACCGGAACGTGGCACCTGATCCATATACTATCCTGGTGTCGGAATGTGACACTCCGATCCTCTATTTCTATCCTGGTACCGGAACGTGGCACCTGATCCTCTATTTCTATCCTGGTACCGGAACGTGGCACCCGATCCTCTATTTCTATCCTGGTACCGGAACGTGGCACCCGATCCCCTAATTCATCAAGCCTTCTTTTATACCAAGGCATCATCATTCTCATTATATAATTTATCAAGCCTTCTTTTATACCAAGGCACCATCATTCTCATTATATAATTTATCAAGCCTTCTTTTATACCAAGGCATCATCATTAACAAAGTGAATTAGGGTTTATTTCAAGATTTGGGATTCAATAGCTTCATCATGCTTATTTTATCACAATCACATAATCATATTCATGCAAGCATACAATTAAGCATATAGAAGGGTTTACAATACTACCAATACATATCATTCGCTATTAAGAGTTTACTACGAATATCATAGAAACAAAACCATAACCTACCTCCACCGAAAAATTGAATTCAAACAAGCAAATTCCCAAGCTTTGTGTTTTTCCTCTTTGATCGATTCCCCTTTCTCTCTCTTTGTTCTTTCTATTTTTCTTATTCAAACCCTCTTTCTTTTACCCTAATTAACATATAATTAAGTATAAAAGATGGCAATAGTAACCCACTAATTAACTCAAAGTTACCTCTTTTATCCCCCAAGAAACTGAGTTATTAATGTTAAACCACGAAATTTGTTATTATAGCAGGAATAGTCCAAAACGCCCCTTTAAAACTTAACCAGAAATCCGACTCCGACTGGGATTACGCAACCTGTGATGGCCCGTCGTGCCTGCGACGGTCCGTCCTGCAGGTCGTCGCAAAGATCAGAGACTCCATTTTTCACTAAAGAGTCTGTGACGGTCCGTCACGCCTATGACGGTCCGTTCTGCACTTCCGTCACAACGTTCATAGAATTGTTCCCAGTACCAAATTCTCAAGAGTTTGAAACGGGGGCTCACGACGGTTCGTCGTACCTGTGACGGTCCGTTCTGCAGGTCCGTCACAGAGTTCAGAGAGTCGATTTCAGCACTCAAATATCAGAATTCCCAAGTGTTTTGGAACGAGACACCCTCGACAGTCCGTCGTGCCCATGACGGTCCGTCGTGGGTTCCGTCGACTCCGACAGTTTTTCCAGAATTAAAATCTGCTGCTCAAAATGACTAAACAGGTCGTTACACAAATGACATCCAGGACTGACGGTCCGTCGTCTACCCGACGCCACGTCGTCAGGGCCTGTTCAACAGGCCTTTACTAAAATAGGCATAACTTTTTACTCGGAGGTCTGATTTTAACAAGGTTGGTGGCTGTGCAAAGATAATTCAATTATCTATCTGTAAGTAGGTCATGGGACACCTAATTCATTTTGTAATAAGATTTATTATCATTTGAAGTTGACCCAACTGCATTTCCCTTTAATTGTTGCAAATTTTTCACCTATGGTCACACCTACGGACCGTAGGTCAACCTACGGACCGTGCTTTTCATTCGTAGATCTTGTCAAAGAGTGAGTGAATGGGGGTCTCAATCAACGATCATGAACTGCGAACCGTCGTCTGACCTATGGACCGTCGGTCCGTCTGTCGATCAAGACTTTGCCAATTTTTCCTGGCCGAATTTTTGGGAGTTTCTGATCCCATCGACAGTTGTGCAAGCGGACCGTCATCTGTCCTACGAACTGTCGATGCCACCGTTAGTTACACCTTCTGAAAAAAAAACTGATTTTTTGTCTATTTTGTCTACGGGGTGTTACAAGAATCAACAACGACTTGTTATCTCATCTATGAGTCATCCTATTGGCACTTCTATGGATGTCCTGAAATTTTAAAATTCCAAGTCCTAACCTTGATAGGGTATCCACAAGTCGTAAATCATCACATGGGCTGCACAAAGAGCTACTGGAAATAGAGCACCAGTAATTTTTGAAACTTTTGAATCTTCAAATTATCTTTTCCACTTCCAAGGTGTTACAAATCTTAAAGAAGAAGATCCCTAAATTAATGAAACCATCAATAAACTCTTTCTTAAAATTCTTAGATTTATTTCATGAAAACACTCTAATTTGATGGTCCACTCTTTCTTAGAATACACAATTATATGTTAGAATCACTTGGAAAATGTGAGCGTTTTCCTACCTTGATTTATTTAATAAGAGAATTGGAAGTGGATTTGTTGTTAAAATCTACTAGAAATTCGAGCATATATGTTATAAGATCATGGATAATACTTACCAAAACCTAGTAGGGGTAAAGATAGATTTTGGGGGCTGTTAGGGTAGACCAATAGGTTGAAAGTGTGGAACAAAACTCATAATAATGTTTAAATGAAATCTGAAAAAATTTATATACAACACATATACATGATATACTATTAAGTGGGATGATTTTGTCATTGTATCGACCATTACCCAAATAGAATCATGTTGTCTGCGAGACTTTGGCAAGCCTGTGATGATGTCCATATTAATTATCTCCCACTTTCATTTCGGAAGTTCAATCTTCTGAGCCAACCCTCCAGGCCTTTGGTGTTCCACTTTCACTTGCTTGCAATTCGGGCACTTGGCAACAAACTCAACAATGTCTTTCTTCATACCTTCCCTACCAATAATCACGGTACATCTTGGTAGAGATAAATGGAATATCTGGAGCAATGAGCCTCCTACATGATCTCCTCTTTGAGTCCATCCACCCTAAGTACACGCAGTCTATCTTGGTACTTCAGAACACCATTTGCCCCTTGTTTAAAATCCAATACTCTTTGATTATGAGCATTCGCCTTCAAATCAAGCAAAATGGGGTCTTGTTCTTGCTTTTATTTAACCTTAGACACTAGTGATGCTTCAGCCCCATTAGTCACCACTATCCCTCATTCTGTGGAATCCATACATCTGACTCCCAGACGTGCAAGTTTTTGCAAATCTTCAGCTAAATCCCCCTTTTTATCCTCAACATGGGCGGTACTACTCATGGATAACGTGCTTAAGGAATAATCAACCAAATTAGCCTTACCTAGGTAGTAAAGAATACTCATGTCATAATTCTCGAGTAGTTATAACTACCACTTTTGTCTGAGATTGAGATCCTTCTAAGATAATACATATTGTAGGCTCTTGTGGTCAGCGAATAAATCCGTATGAACGTCGTACAAATAATGACGCCATATCTTCAATTCAAAAAACCACAGTAGCTAACTCTAAGTCATGGGTTGGGTAGTTCTTGTCATGAACCTCAGATGTCTGGAGGCATAAGTTATGACCTTGCCTTTCTACATTAACACACAGCTCAAACCAACTCTTGTTGCATCACCGTACACCAAAAAACCTTGAGTAACCTTTGGTACGGTTAAAACGGGAGCAGTAGTTCTTGAATGTTTTTCTCACAAGCATCAGACAATTGAACCTTTACGGTTTTCTGAACCAACTTGGTCAAGGAAGACGAGATAGATGAAAATCCCTCAACAAACCTTCTGTAGTAGCCAGCCAAACCCAATAAAATCCTAATATCTATCAGAGACGTGGGCCTAGGACGACTCTGGACTACTTCTATATTTTTGGTATTGACTCTAATCCCATCACCACAAATTATTTGGCCCAAGAAAGCCACAGACTTAAGTGAAAACTCACACTTGGAGAACTTGGAATACAACTTTTTTTCTTTCAAAGTTTGAAGTACTATTATGAGGTGACTCGCATGATCTTCTTCATTCCTTTAATAAGTGAGTAGTCATCAATGAAGACGATAACAAACATAACTAAGTAAGGCTTGAAGACTCTATTCATAAGATCCTTGAACGTTGTTGGTGCATTGGTCCACCTAAAAGACATAACTAAAAACTGCATAATGCCCATATCGGTTCTAAAGACTTTCTTTGGAATGTCACATTCTCTAACTCTTAACGGATGGTAACAAGATCTGATATCAATTTTTGAGAAACAGGTGGCACCCTAAATTTGTTTGAAAAGATCATCTATCCTTGGAAGTGGATACTTATTCTTGATAGTAACCTTATTCAATTGATCGTAGTCTATACGACAACCATCTTTCTTCCTTACAAACAAGACTAGAGTGCTCCAAGGTGAGACACTTGGTCTAATAAAACTTTTTTCTAACAGATCTTTAAGTTGTTCTTTCAACTCCTTCAACTCTTCTGGTGCCATTCTATATGGCGGAATAGAGATAGGACGAGTATTTGGAATGATATCTATATCGAAGTCTATTTCTCTCTTAAGAGGGACTCCGGGTAGATCATCAGGAAAAACTACTGGAAACTCTTTTACTATAGGAACTGACCTAAGAGAAGGTACCTTAGCACTTGAGTCTTTAACTCAGACTAAATAAAATGACCATTTGGCACTGTTGAACTACTACTCCACCCTATGACCGGCTCATTAGGAATTTGAAACTTGAAAACTTGAGTTCTATATTCTATTGATGCATAATCGGCATGAAGACAGACCATATCTAGAATGACATCAAAATTTACCATGTTTAACTCTACTAGATAAGCCATGTGTTCTTGTGATTGATAGAAATAGGACAATCACGATAGACTCTTTCCACTAGAATAGACTCACCAACAGGGGTAAAAACATAAATAGGCTCACAAAGTTTCTCTGGGAAAATCTCAAACTGATTTGCAACATAAGGAGTTACAAAAGATAAACTTGCTCTTGCAGGTTGTTCTTCTCCCCGTCACTCTTGGTTAAGTGTTGAACAACTCTGTTATTTTTTTATATGTTATTTTTGGTGGTTCACCCATCTCTTGAAATCAAAGACACAGACATATATTTGTTTATCATCTGGCGAAGCTGAGTATCATTCAATGTGGAGCGTAGTGGTTGAGTTAACCTGGATCAGTCGTCTCCTTAATTTCAGAGTTCCTCCAACTCTCCCCATTTTTCTTCAAATCAGGCCCAAGTCGCCATACACTTCGCTAAGAGCCCGCTCCATCTCAGCTTTCAGATCTTCTCACCAAACCTTTGTTTGGCCCCTCAGGTCATAAACTTCAGGGCAAGTTGGGTCTCGTTTCTCTCCCCGCCAACTTGAGGGGGGTATTGGAATGTTGATGAAAATCAGGCCAGGTTGCAGGATTTGTTCCTTAAGTGAAATTCGACCCAATGTTTAAGACCCAACATTCAGATCAAAATTATCAATCAAGAAAGTCCATTTACTCATAACCCATTACATTTCATCATCTTTTATACATAACATAAGATTCTCTTCTTAGATGCTTCTTCTAGAATTTGTATAGATGTGCAAAATTTGTTAAGAGTTTGTTAGCCTCTTAGATTATTTTACGTTTCTGCCATTTGTATTAGGATAAATAGTTGTTGCTTGTTCAAAAAAATTCACTCAGAAAATTTCCCTTATTTTGCTTTTACTGTTTCTTCTAATCTTCCTACATTATCTTGGGAGAAATTAATCTTCAACCTCGGGTACAGTGAGGGGATTAAATTTCTTAAGGAAACACAGTGGTTTATGTGGACTCGAATTACTTGCATTCTGTTTATTTCATCTTTTTCTGTTTTGTGGACTCGGATTACTTGCATTCTGTTTATTTCATCTTTTCTATTTCTGTATTTTTGACTAAGGTATCATCCCCCCTACAGTAAGAAACCTCAGTAATCTTATCTATCTTGACTTGTCGATCAACAAGATTTCAAGCAAAATCCCACCTCAAACCGGCTCACTATCAAAGGTTGAGACCCTCTTCATCTTTGACAACCATTTAAATAGTCTCATTCCTGTTGAAATAGGGAAAATGAAGTCACTTGAGGTTTTATACTTACAAAGGCCTGTGAAAGGACGTCTTCTGTGG
The DNA here is from genome assembly GCA_032847665.1 of Solanum chilense. NCBI lineage: Eukaryota > Viridiplantae > Streptophyta > Magnoliopsida > Solanales > Solanaceae > Solanum > Solanum chilense. Next base: position 47,833,180 of record CM064973.1, read on the forward strand.
TGAAGAAGCACTCGATGGCGAAGGGACGTAAGCTCATCCTAATCACTGTACTTCCTGTTATTGGAGCACTAGTATTGCTACGTGTTTTCATTGGTGTTCTCTTTATGTGTAATAAAAGGAGAGTTGGAGAAATTGAAAGACGGGATGGTGATGGTTGGTTTTCGATATCCATGTTAGATGGGAAGGCATTGTATAGGGACATCTTTAACACAACAGAGAAGTTTGATGCAATTTTGCATCAGGCATGGAAGCGTTTACAAGGTAAACCTTCCATCATTAGGCAATATAGCTGTGAAGAGACTTCATTCTTTATTTGAGAATACACCTCCCAAAAGCTTCTTAAATGAAGTAAGGGCATTGACTGGGATTAAGCACCGGAATATTGTGAACCTCTACGGCTATTGTTCGAATGCAAAACACTCGTTCTTGGTTTACGAGTATGTGGAGAGGGGGAATTTGTCTATTGTTTTGAGCAATGAAGTTGAGTCCAAGAAATTGGATTGGCAGAAAAGGATGAATATCATCTAGGGTGTTGCTTTTGCTTTATCTTACATGCACCATGATTGTTCACCACCGATTGTTCATTGAGACATATCAAGAAGTAATGTTTTGCTTGATTCCATGTATGAAGCTCATGTTGCAGCCTTTGGCATAGCGAAGCTTCTCAATCCAGACTCATCCAATTACACTGCATTTGCAGGCACATATGGCTATGTTGCACCTGGTAAGGTCCAACTTCATGAGCTAAATCCAAACACTCTATACTGTTTAAACTTTTTTTGCACGTTTAAATTATTAATACTCTTTTGGAAAATGTGTTGTTTTAGAGCTTGCATATACAATGAAGGTTACGGAAATGTGTGATGTTTATAGCTTTGGAGTATAGGATTGGAGATAATCAAAGGAAAGCATCTCGGGGAATACATTACTATAGTAGCAAATTCATCGACTGTAGATCATGTGCAGCTTAGTGATTTGCTAGATGAACTTCTTCCATATCCTGAAGATGAAGTAAAAGATGTTTTGGTTTTTATCATCAAACTAGCAAGCTCTTGTTTGCTTGAAGCTCCAAAATCAAGGCCAACAATGCACTTCATATCTCATAGGTTATCATCAATGGATGCACGTCCGCCTACTCATGTAAAGCGAGCCTTGAAATTCCTGATATATATATATATATATATATATATATATATATATATATATATATATATATATATATATATATATATATATATATATATATATATATATATATATTACTAAAATTATGAACAAAAAAGTTGAAAGTTGAATTACGGCTTTACTCTTTCTATAAATGAAATTGTTATAAAATATTTAAATATTTGATTGTATAAATTTAATTAAATGTTAATGACTTTTAAACTTTCTAAGATTAATTCCTAATTAAATATTTAATCTATCAATATTTATCATCTATAATCTATATGTATATAATAATTGTAATTTTTTAAAAGAAAATATTTACCTAAATTTCTTTCTTTTCCTTTTCTATAACTTTTTCCTTAATCCCTCTCATGAATAATATAATTAATATGGATAAAGTATTATCCTTTATGATAAATAACGAAATGTAATGATTTAAAGGGTGCAAATCTACAAAATGGAGATGCACATGATAATGTCCTCTTGATTATTATTAAAGAATGACTCTAGCTTCACAAATTTAAATTCATTAATGCTTAATTACATGATAAGAACTTTAGTTGTTCTTTTTACATGGTTTGCTAACTTTAATTTTTTTTTTCATATTCTTTATTTATTTATTATTATTTTTTAATTACTTATTTAACTTTTATACTCTTAATATTCATAAATCTCATCTTTTCATATTCATAACCTCCAAATATTTAAACTAAAACTTTAAGATATCTTTTGATATTCCTTATATTCTATTTATATAAATTCAACTTCTTTATCTCATGAAACCCCTACCAAGATTATTAGGCTATTACTTTTATGCTATAGTAAAAACAGATGATGAAGACTCTTGAATTTTGATAGGATATGAAAGGAGTCGATACAAACTCAAAGAGTTATGTACTAATTTTGTACTCTTTTTTTTCATCTATATATACATCAATCTTATAAGAATAATGTCTATGTTGTATTTTTTCTTAAATATTCTGTTTCTTTTTGTCTTTTTTTCACTCTATTAGACTTCTTAATTTAGTTTTCTATGAATATTTTATTGTTGTAAGTCTTTGAATTTTGTAATTGTTACATTTTATTATTCATTACAATTTACATATATATATTTCCATGAGATTTTAGTTATTCTAACGTATCTATAAAATTCACATGAAACACACGTGCAAAACACGTCCTCAGAAACTAATATATATATATATATATATATATATATATAAAAGGTGTCTTTGCATGAAAATGAATAACCTTTGACACCAAATGGTTGTGAAGGAAAAAAGAATAACAAACCAGATAGCGCACACGCAGAGAGAGGATGAACTTCCATAGATGCATGGTGGAGTCTCATTGCTATGTGAGTTGGGTATAAGAAAACAGAGAGCAAGCTCGTAATTAAGTAGACCCAAGTTGATCGTTTCAATAAATTTCATTTGAACACTCAAATTACAACTTATTTTAATTGAACATTTAAACACATGATAAAATATTCTTATTAAACATGCATTTTTGTTTGGAAAACCTTTTGGGTGTATATTCAAGTGTCAATTACATAGATAAGTAAACCACTTGAAATGCGTCACATTAGCCAGAATAAACCGTAAAACCTCAAACCTGTTCCAGTTGAGGCCCATATGTATAATTAAATAGAATGACACATTTTAAGTACCTAAATGACGTTCAAAAGCACATGCAAAAAAAAGTTGAATTGGAGGTACCTAATAGGAACACTCTATCATGTATTCAAACTTCAGATGCTCAATAGTACAAGTTTCTGAATGAAATTTATTGATAAATTTAAGGGGTCGGCGGCGTTTTAAGCCAAATGAAAATGTGTCGTCAAAAGTTGCAGACATACATAGACTTCAGAAGAAGCAAAATGTGTCATATAATAGCAACACATAGGAAGTATAATTGCTAGTTCAGGCAACATCCCAAAATTGTATGATTGACACATTTCATACTTGCTACAATATAATAAGAAGTCTAACTAAATATAAGACTGGTTTCATAACTTTTATATACTCTACTATTTTACTACCTAAATATATAATGCTGTCTATTTGGCATGTTCGTCATAGGAAATGGGAAGAAGCCATAGAAGTTGATGAAGCTACACTGAAGCTCTTTCAGGTCCAAATATCAGGCCAGCAACGTCTCTACTTTGCATAGCCTATTTTACTTGTGACATTCACGTCTAACGGCCTGAAGAAAGGGGTGAAAAGTTAACCACAATAAGAAAAACAAAGTAGGCTAACGTTAATTGTTTATAAACATTGTTGTTGTGTATCTTTGTTCTCTACATATTAACTTATATGATACATACGTTTCTCTTAATCATTCAGTAAAGTTTTCGGTAATACAATATTCACGGAAGTCAGTATACAATTTCAAAGAGAGCACATGCTCTTTTGAGGTACAAAAGAGCAAGTGTTTGAAAGTTAAATCTAGTAATTGCAGTCTCTTTGAGTTAGAAAGAAAAATACTTACTAGAGCCATCGCTTTTGTGCAACCACATCCTTCGACTTAGCAACAGGAGGTCGTCTCCTCCTAGATTCTGCACTAATAGATGATGCCTGCTTTGGTTTCAATCTGGAGACTGAATCCTGTAACTGATTCAATGATTTCTCCTTCAAAGGGCTTACTGGTCGTGACTTTGGATGTCTAGCTGTTGGTTTCACTAATAAAGGTAAGCTCTCGACCTGCTCCTGTTTCTGGTTTTCCCTTAAAGTATTCTCAACGTGATAAACGCTGATGTCTTCACTAGCAAAAAGAGGTTGAGCTATTCTCCCAGGGGAACTGTCTGAATCTGAAGATGAAGGGCTAGTAGAACTGTCCATATCATAAAGGATGTTGTCAGTCAATGAAGGAAGCTTCACCCCCTTTGAGCTTTTTGAAGAGAAAGATGGTCTTCTAAGTCTTGTTAGATTTATAACCTGTTAAAAGACAAATTCAAATTACAAACCAAAAATGATTCACACTTCGTGTTGACCTAATAAATCAAATTACCAGTTGAATAAGTCAAAATAAATTTTTGTTTGAAGCATTAAGTTTAAGCATTCTGTTTTAAAGAATTTAAATATGCTCAAGCAAATATATCGTCAAGATTAGACTGTAATTCAGTTAACAAGACCATTTTTTTCTCTGACATCACAACATTAATCAGTAGGTATCATGATGGAGGACATTTACAATAAGTAGTGTAAATCACAAATTTGTAAAATAACTAGACAACATTTTGCTGCAAAAATTTCACTTATGCAGACACAGACTGCTAGCATTTGTTATGAGGAATCATTACCTTCTGCTCTAACATTAAAACATCTTTCTTGAGTTTTGTAATAATCATATTCTTTCTACGGATGATATCTTCGAGCTCTCCAATCCTCTGTTAGATCAAACCAATGGGACAATTATAAGTAACTGTAAGAGTGGTATTCACAACATTGTTTTGTACAAGAGCAGCACCCATATCTTCTTTGATATTGTATAAGGAAAAATACATGTTACGGTACCTTTGCACCAAAAGCTTCTGATGATTGAAGAAAAGTGGATAACTCCCTGATGGTGACATCTTTTTCTTCACATTCTTTCTGGAGATTATAAAAATCTTGTTCAATTGCTGAAGTGTTCAGCTGTAAGGAATAACATATGTTGCAAATTAGACCATAATAGTCAGGAACTATTTTCTTGTCTCTCTAAATTAGTTCATGTAAACTTGTTTAGGTAAAGCATAAAAGCAAAGAACATAATTATCATACGTGGAGAGTAAAATATGACAAGACCTTGCTCTTGGTTGTTCACACTCACTGATCGAATTAGCGCCTTGGTAATGACTTATTCTATAGATAGAAATCCCTATGATGGGAAACTAAGGAATTCAACATGTCTATACCCTTTTTTGTCAACTAAGAATGTGCAACTTCTACTATCTCATCAGTAAAGATTTAAAAGACAGAGTTAACACGGTATCTAAATGGTGGTTACCAGCAATTATCTATTTGACTTCTACAAGCCGAAGTAGGTAGAAGAGAAAAACAAACTAATGGACAATTTGCAACAGATTGCAAATTTGTCCACTGCATCATCTAAACTGCAAGCATCCTACACTGAAGTTTATCTTCCCTGAAATTCTGATGCCACATTACCAAAATTCCACGATATCCAATCTCAAAAAGTCCATATTATCCATTTGAAAACATTTTCTTTCTCTCGGAAAAATCCATAAGATGAGAAAATAGAAATTCTGATGTGAGATACACAATTGGAAAATAAAAGATTCACATGTAAGCAAAGTTCAATGCTAGTTCATCGCATGATCGAAAAATCTAATAGATACAGTAATTACCTGAATATCTACAGAGGAAGTCACACTAGCAGCCCAATCCGACAAATCAGACATACGTCGTTCCTCTGGTTCAACCTGATTTGCTGTTGGAGGCATTTCAAATTTAGGCATCTCTTCTCCCTTGATCATATCCCTCTAGTTAAGAGGAAAGAAATAATAAGCATTGGTTTCAAGTCCAAAAAAGATTACAAAAATAAACTACGCCTCAGTTCCATACTAGTTGGTGCAACTATTTGACTCCTCTACATCCATTCCATTCTATTTGGGTCTGTTCATTCTACTATTCTTCGATATGATTTGCTGCTAGAGGCATTTCATAACTAATCACCTCCTCTTCCTTGATCAGAATTGACTTGCAGCGATATAGAACAAGGACCTAATGGAGCCTGTCAGGATTGTTTACCTCGTAAAAGTCGTTGGACTGATTCAAGTGGTGCCCACAAAGAAAATAGTCATATGTATCTGCTGCAGTTTCTGGCTGATCCTTGAAATAGTTAACCTGTTCACATAATGTGTCCAGCTTCTGTTGCATGCCTAAGAGCACTTGATCCTGGACAAAATAAAAGAAGAAATTCAAATAGCAAAATAGACTACTAAACTCATGCAAACATAGTTTCCTTCCCAATTTAAATGACATTTAACATTTGGAAACGTCATCTCTATGGAACGCTTTATATTATCAATGTAGTATATGTTTTAAACCATCAGTGCGGAGAATTTAAAACTCCTTCATTAACAATAATATTTTATACACTTCCACGACTTTGAAGAATACGAATACATTTAACTACTCAACTTTTAAATCTGACTAAATGTTTTCTCTATCAAACAGAACTTTCAACCATAAACCTCCTACAGTATTGATATACGATACATTAGTGAACCAACACCTCATCATCTAATTTGGAACAAAAACACTACTTGAATTCAGTAAATAACTTTTTAAAACTTTTGGATAATAATATTTTCACGGAATGGCCTGGGATACCCTTATACTTGGCTCAGATTGTCTATCCTCACGAATTCACCAACTGAACACTTAAACCCAATGAAACTCAACCTTATCCTTTGCTCAGACAAAAATTAAATGGGAAAAACAGTGAGTATATTTACGAGTGTCCTGTAGGTAAACTCGTAAGTAGAAGGCTAACATTATCAATTCGAGCCAAGTAAAACTGCTTCCTAGAGAAATTAGTGAATTTATTTTGCATAAACAAAAGAACTAAAAGATGAAAATAACCAAATCCTAATGCAAGAGGAAATAAAAAATAACAACAACATACTGAATTTAATGGTTAGGGTAGAATATACGAAACTTTACCTCTACCTTGTTTTTTTCCCGCATAGATCGTCAACTCAAAGGGCAAGAGGAAATAGAAGAAAAATGAAAAACAGGATTTTCTGTAGTAGAAATGATTAACTAAATGCCCAAACCCAATTAAATTACCAGTCAAAAAAAGCGAAAAATTCCTAAAAATTAAATTATTAATGAAAACGAGTAGTAACAGCAGCATTAAACAGTTTAACAATAAATAAAACAAGTACTTAACGCAATAATGTAAGTACACAAAACCTCATTACCAAAAATAAAAAACAACTAACCCTAAGTTCAACAGATTTCTTCAGCCGACAAATCTGCTTATTCTTCTTTGAATTCGCAGCAGCAACGGCAACAACAGCAACTATAAGAATCCGATGAATGGGGCTAAAGAGTTCCCAAGCCACAGCTTCTTTAGGGTTTAAACCACCACCAATCTTCCTAGAAGAACTTGCTTCCTCTGCACCGATAAGCCTTCCTTGAAGAGACATCCATGCAAGTTGTCTTTTAGCTTTTATAGGTTGGCTCGGCTGAGAATAACAGCTCGAAAGCCGGCGAGGAGAAGGGGAAACTGATGAAGTGAAAGGTGATAATGAGACTAAATTCGGTGGCGGCTGACTGAAAAAGGCTGAGGCGGGTATAAAAGCTTCATCTTCTTCGGCTGAATCCATGGAGGCGAAGATACAGGGGAGAAGAGAAAGAGAAGGGGAGTGATTGAAGCTATGTGTTTTTTTATTAAAATGAATAATTTTATTATTTTTTTAGTGTTTTGAATTTTATATTTGGGAGGGAATAAAAGGAAAATGTGTAATAATTTTTGGATTTAGGTAGCCGTTGAAGGATTTTGAATTTTTAAAAAATGTTTGGCATTTTGCTAAAAATTCTTTTATCAATTCATTTTATAAAAGAATTGCCTATTCATTTTAAAGAATTAATCGTAAATATTTTAGATTTTAAATGGGAAAGATAACTCGAAAATTAGAATTACTACTTTTGAATATATAAAGCAAAAAATCACATTATATAGTGGTCAATCTATCTTATATGTAAAAGAAGATTTTTAGTCTGTCTAGGTGGCACATCTTAAAAAGCACGAATATATTTATCTTTTACAAACAAATTTTGGCCATATTTTCTCCTTAAAATAGATAAAATTTTGATAATGTCATATGTCGATTCGATAATGTAGGCTTCTCTTTTAGATTAAATATCGAATATTATCTCAAATTTTAGGAGTGTACAAAAATCGAAATAATCAATAAATCAAATTTAAAAAAGAGGAACTTACATATCGTCACTCAAAAATAGTCTAATAACTCTTCATAACTATTGTTTGATAATTACAATTCATATCTACATGTTATAGAGGAGAGAGAGGTGGTTGAGACTAGGAAAGAGAGGAGAGAGGCAATTGAGAGAGGGCAAAGAGTGGAAGAGATGTGAATTACACATGTATTTGTACATATGGCAAGCGAGATTGAGAGAGGGAGGAGAGAGGTGAGCAAAAGAGGGAAAAGGGTGGGAGAGAGGTGAATTATATATGTGTATCGTTTAAATAATTATATATTATACATGTGTATTTGTATATATGGAAAGCGAGATTGAGAGAGGGAGGAGAGAGGCGAGTGAGAGAAGGTAGAGAGTGGGAGAGAGATGAATGATATATGTATGTCGATTAGATATTATATTAACATATGTATTTGTATATTCTCGCAAATTACACATATACATACGTGGCTAATTATACAAACTCGAAGTCAACCTACGTAATTAATGTTAATGTTAGTCGCGAGTGGTAATTATAGTAAACTATAACTATGATGAGTAATTAAGTAGTATAAGTTTGCTTAACTGCGTATTTTTCCTTTTAAAAAATGATACTGGCGCGTTTTAATGTTGTACTAACGTAGGTCCAAAGCAGAAAATATCACTAGTGGGTTGGACCGTTACAAAATTGTATCAGAGTCATTCATGTATCAGCCTTGTCGATGTGGGCTAGAGTTCAACTGCATTTGTAACGACCCAATCTGCTAGTGATATTGTCCGCTTTGGACGTAGGCTCATACGACTTTAAAATGACTCACTTGTTGGTAAGACTTGCTTACTTGTTCACTATATCCAAGTAATTTCACATGAGATAAGTAGATAAATTTCGCTTGTATCCCTTTATCACATTCGTCACTCTCCTATACATATAATATTCCAGTTACATGTGAATTATATAGAAAAAATACGAATACGTGTATATAATATGTATCTAGTGTGGTTTGCATGTATCTGAGATACATGACTATCTAGCTCGCCTCTCTCCTTATACATCTAGGTGTGCTATCTTTCTCAATATATGATAAGAAACTCTTAATCAGTAGAAAAATACATAATAATTACTTAAAAGTATAAGTACAATTAACGCATAGGCAATATATATACATATAATAAACTAGTATGCAGAAATTTAGGGAAAACTACATAAATAACTAGGCCATATCCAAGATAATTTCAAGTTTATACCCAAATTTAAAGTAATTCATGAAAAACTCATTCTCTTATAAATAATTACAGTCTATATCCTCAATTCATTAAGGGTTATAATTTTTCTTTAACTAATACTAAATTAGTATCATATATTTATTGGTATCATTAAGGTTTCTTGTTAAAAAATTACTTACTATGATTTAGTTTCAGTTCAACGAAATTACCAACCTTACGATATCAATACAGTATATGATACTGATTTAGTATCAATTATGCGAAATTATCCGCGTTAATGATACCAATATAGTATATGATAATGATTTAGTATCAGTTAAATAAAATTAATGACAAAAATATATAATATAATTATTTAATGAGATATAAATGTAAAGAGATATATATTTGTAATTATTTTACTTTTATAAAGTATTTACTTATTTTGCGCGTAAATTAACTCTCTATCACCCTCCACTTTAATTTATGACTTTGACTGCATGTTTCCCGTGCCTACTATATTAGTCTAGTGTTCCATTGCCTAAAACTTTATCAAGCATTGTAAATAAATACTTGCGTCTTAAAAATATGTATATTAATGTCTAATATAACAAATTAAATATATACGAAATAATTTGTGTAATAATTATTGTATAATTAAATTTTATACTACTTATATTCTATATAATTAAATTTATATCACTATTTATTATTTTTTCCGTCTCATTTCATATATCATTTCTTTCTAAAAATAACTGGACCACAACATATGTTCATTTTATAAAATTTATGCATAAATTATCATTTTTGCCCATTATATCATGATATGATAGATTAAGTAATTAATCTTGAAAATGTATTTAGTTCGACTAACCTAAGAAACTTATTAGTAATTAATTTCATTAAGAGAGTAGTTCATTCATTAGTTAACTACTTCTTTATTCACTACTTATTCTATAAAATTCGATTTTGAAAAAAATATCAATAAATAAATTAAAACTAAAAGATGAAAAAAAATTATGAACACGAAAGATAAAATGAATGTTACAACTGTATAAATCATCTCTAATGTAATTAAACAGGAATTAATGAAATATGAAATAAAAATAACAGACATTTCAACAAATTAATATTTGTGTTTTCACTCTTCCGATAATATATCTTCTTCTGATGCAGTTTGCAGCCCTTCAAATGTAACTCTAAAAATGAATCAAGTATAAAAAATATCAATTAAACAATTAAAATACAAACAAAATGTTAAAAAAAATATATATTTCTTCTTCAGTATGCACCTCGGTGTTTAAATCACAAAACAAATTATTTGTCGACCTAGAACTAAAATTTTATTTGCCGTCTAATTTCATTATCAATGACATCAAATTCAACAAGAAAATTTAGATCAATTTGAAGTAATGAAATTTGAATATTTCGTGATGTTGTCATGTTTGCTTTAAAAATTTATATATAAAAATATAAAAAAATATTTTATACAAAATATATAGAAAAAATTGAGGAGAAAAAACTTGATTTTTTTAAAAAAATTGGACCAATTGGTGAAAAAAAAATTGGCTCTAAAAATTAAACTCTAAAATTTAAATAGTCATCCAAATATATTTATATTTTTAAAATCTAACATATTCATCATATATTACAAATTTATCTTAAGCAAAAATCAAATAAGAATACAATAATAAAATTATCTCATTTCTTAACGCAAGTGCAAATAAAAAAAGGTTACTAATATCTACATAATCAGTTAGCAAACACACTTTAATACACAAACTTAATTAAAAGTGTATTATATTTCTTGACATAAAACAACACATTTTCATTGTTTAAGATGCAGGAACAGTCGCAACAAGGATTATATAGTGATAAGTATTCGTCATTTTGTAATATCATTTTTAATTACAAATTTTAAATTTGAAATCTCAAATTTAAATTATGGAATAAAAATTAAAATAAAAATGAAGGAACAGTGACAAGTGACAACACACCCTAGGAATTTTCTGATTTACTTTTTCCTTTTGAAGTGGACTCCTATTAGGGTGTGTTTGATATAAATGAAAAGATATTTTCTTTCATATTTTATGTTTGGTTGGATAATATTTTTAAAACATATTTTTTCTTTATCAAAATAAGCTTCTTAAAAAATGAAAAAATTAATTTGTTTTAGTAGAAGAAAAATTAATAAATTTTATATGTGATGTTTTATATTTATTGCATTTTTCAGGATCGTTCAACCATCTAACCTCTGTATTTTCGAGACCCCATACAATACCTCTATTTTTCTTTATTGGAATACATACAAATACTTTTAAAATAATATATTTTTTTTATTTATTTATCAAAATATTAAAAATAATTAAGAAATAAAAAAAACATTTTCTCACACCAAACACGCCCAAATTAAATGTCTCTCTCTCAGACACCTACCCCATTGGTTCTTCGAAATATTTTAGAGAAAAGGGTCTGATATAATTTTAATTAGTGGTGGCAAATGGGCGGGTTGGGTCAAGTGTTGGCGGGTTGAAAATTGGTAAACATAAAATGGGTAACCATTCGATCCGCCCATATTTGATATGGGTAAAAATGGGTTGGATAATAAATGGGTTAGATAAAATACTAATTTACTCATATTTTACCCATATTTCATGAATAAATAGTTCTTTACTAAAGAATTTAATATGGACAAAATAATTGTGTAAATTAGGTATATAGCATTTTCTATAGTAATATTCTCAAGTTATAACATTAGAGTTTGTATTTCAATGTATAACATTTAATATCTCAAGCTATAGCATATTATTAAAAAATATAATGTTAATTTTAAATTATTAAAAAGATTTGTTTAAAAAAAGGGACAAAATATAAATGGGAAATGACATCCTTTACTAATTAAATTAAATATAATTATTAATTAGTTTTAATTGATTAGCACGTTTTAAGGAATTTTAAAAAATATTCAGATTAGTTAATTGCCTTAAATCTCTCCAATTAGTTTAAATGAAATTAAATTTTGATTTAATTCCTTAAAAAGCTCTAACAAATTGACATCAACGTACAAGCTGTCCCCCCCCCCCTCCCAATTTTCACGATTATTTTAGATTTGCAGAATATTTCATTTCATTTTTTTAGTAATTGAATAAATTTTGGCGTTAAAAATATATTTATTTGCTGTGATGGAGAATATTGTGTTTCGATATTAATTAAACATAGTGGAAAGTGAAATTCATCAGGTTGATTTTAATTATGATTTGTTGGTTTTAATTATGAATTGTTCGTTTTAATTATGATTTGTTGGTTTTTAACATGGAGAACATTGTTCGATTTTTTTTATTATTGTAAGATCTGAAATATAGATCGTATCTTTTTTTTTGTTAGATGAAACAGTGTTTTGGTATGTATATAGTATATAAAAAACAACACGTAAATGTATATGCGTTTGAGTTTTAATAAAATTGAAGATTCGCGTAATACTTGATTTATGAAAAAAATAGAAAAAATAAATTTGATGGTACAGTCTGTTTAGTAACTAGTCAAAAAGTAAGTAGATATAATGAAGTGAACCGGTGAAGTATGAATATTGTATTAATAGTTTATGAAACTTATATGAAACTTGTATCAATTGTGTATGAAATTTCATTTTTTGTTGAAATCAGAATAAATATTTCTCTTGAAATTAGAATATATGTTTCTGGATAAATTTTGTATGAAAACTGTATTTTTTTTGTTTAATTTAAGTAGTTTATATGTCATTGAATTGTATATTAAATGTGTATGAAGTGTGTATGGATTATTTTGCAATTATATTTATTATGTTGCACTGAATGTTATTTTAATGTTGTGAAACAAGTAAATATGTCGATTTTCAGATGGAGGGCATCATATATGATGCTTCTACTCTTTATAGTGGTTTAGTTAATGTTATACAAATATAAGTTCTATTGAGATAAAATATATTGTTAACGATATGTGTCCACTTATTAATATTTATAATGATTTTGGGGTAAAGGTTTTTCTAGATCAAAAGAAGGTGAATTTGGATTTCTTTACAAAATATTCATTGTGCATCTCTTTGAGGAGTTATTATTGATAGAATAAATTCTAAGGTTAGTTTAACACATACTAACGTTGATTTATACTCCAACAATTCTATCCGTTTGGTCGGAATGAATTTAGACGGAGTTGTCGATGAGAGTGGTGAAGGAGATAATGATGTAATATGTGACCATTCCAACCTATTTGTAGCTTATAATTAGATTTATAATAATAGGGAAACACTTAAGGAGGTATGAGGCATGTTGAACTTGTGAAAAAATTCAGTTTTCGTGTAGCGCGTTGTAATGCATCTAAGTAAGTGCACATCATTGTTTTAAGTTATATTTTTTATTTGATTTGTTTTGCTGTATAAAACTTAAATGTATATTTTCTTATTTTTTAAACAGTTATCACCTGAATTGTATTTCTGATACTTATTCTTGGATGATGAGGGCATCTAGTTTGAATAAATCAAATTTATTAAAAGTTAGGAAGTATAATGCTCAACACACTTGTTCTGTTAGAGATAGAGTCTATGCAAGACGTCAGGAGATAAGTGACGTTGTAGCTGTCTTGATATTGGTGAAGTATATTGATCCATCTACGGTATACACTCTAAAGGATATAGCTGTTGATATGTGATTCATAAGCACAATGAGGAGGCTGATAAGACAACATCTGATCTTACAAAAAAAATATGATCTTTATCTACAGAAAAGTATTGCTTTGTCTTGCAATATGAGGATATGTGTTTTACTCTATTGAATAATAAATAATTGTATTTTAGTTCCCAATATTTAGTGGCATGTATATTAACAATATCAGATTCAACTTTTAATTAGGTGATACCTTCAACTATGAATCTGAATGCTGTAGCCGAAGGAGCAAAGAAGTACATAGTAAACTTGAACACAAAGATGTGTAGTTGCGGGAAATTTCAACATTATGAGATACCATGTGATCATGTAATTGCAGTTCTCAGATACAGAAAGTTGCATGAAGTAGATTTATGTTCTGCTTTTTATAGCCTGAAGAATTTCAGAGATGTTTATGCCATTCCTGTCGAGCCTATCCCATGCGAGAGTACATGGGATATACCAATTAAATTTCAGAGCCTAAAACGATGTCACCTGATCCAAATAGATCAGTGGGAAGATCAAAATTTGAACGGTGGAAGGATTTTGCTGATGTGAAATTTAAGAGGTCAAAAATCACCTGCAGTAGATGTCGTCAAGTTGGACACAATAGAAAGACATGTTCAAATTATCCTATGCAAAAAAAAATGATTTCTTACTATTACATCTGTTTTTATGTTGTCTCGAATGTTATACAAACGTTTTATTTTATTGAGTGCAATTGTTATCATTGACATTTATAAATTTTAGTTTTGTAAAAATGACCAAATACAAATAACAATAAAACACAATTTTTTCAAATGTGATATACAGTATACAGTGTTCATACAATATTCATAAAATATTCATATATATTTCATAGTGCATGCAAAATTTATACAAAAGTCATACACATTTAATAAAGTACAAATATTCAGTGCATCATACTGCCATTTGTTTCTCTCCTATATATATCAAAGTATAATATGACATTCGTAGTTCATACAATGTTCATACATAAGAATAAATTAATTTTAATATATTTTGGTGTATAAATTATTGTTAAACTATTTCATACAAATTCAAAATGTATTTCATACAAAATAAAGTTTATGCATACAAAAGTTAATATATTATGGGATACAAAGTTAAATATATTTCATACAATATGCATACATAGATGTTACGTTATTTTACAATGATTAATATATGGCATACATAATTCATAAAAATTTCATACATAATATATTATGACATATAAAGTTAAATATATTTCATACAATATGCATACATGGATGTTACGTTATTGTACAATGATTAATATATGACATACATAATTCATACAAGTTTATGTATATAAATATAGTAATTAATTCGCCCAAAATAATGGTAACATATATAATTTATATAAAACAATGTGTAATTCATATTAATAATAAAACACTAGAAAGTAACATAAATAGTTCAATAGATCAAAAAAACATGTCATTCAAAAGAATGTAAAGGGTGCAATGAAATTTTCTACTTTCTATTACGGGGTCTTGGAGTAGGATAATTGGTGGTGTCCATAACTTATTCTTTTGGCGTTCGAGATCCACCATACTTGCTGACAACTATACCCGTAACTTCACTTTCGCTTATTGCGGCCTCTTTATTCTTTGATTTTGCATAATGTCAAAGTAATGTGGCATACCTCTGACGTTGATATGTTGAATCGATATCAATATCAGACATGTCAAAACCACCATTGCTGATATATTCAGCAAAAAGAAATGTATATAGACCACAATCGTTGTAAATAATGTGAAATTAGAAAAAATTCATAATAACTATATAATGATGTAATTTTAAATGAAATGAATATAGTATAGCAACTATACATACTTGGAAATGTCTTCTTATTGAGGAACATCTGTCACATGCTTGATACTGAGAAGTTCGAATTGAGACTTGTGTTGATATTTCGGGAGATTGTTCGCATACAAATCAAGCATTTTGCCATAAAAATTTGTGCTCGCCAGAAATAATGGAATCATGATTGCAAGTTTATCAACAGCTTCTTGCATTTTTTTGGTGTTAACAAATCCTCCACTCATCGAATCGTATACATGTAGACATCTAAGTTTGAATCGGAATACAACAAGCAACCAATGGAATTTCTCGCTGATATTGATAGGGATAATTACGTCGTCAATCCTATCCCAAATAATGTTAGCAAGCAACTTAAATCCTCTAATGCATTGTCCAACATCGTGGTCGGAGGCAAAACATCTCATGTCGCACTCTGACTGTCTCCATTGTTTCTCAATATTATCAATCCACGTCATAAACCAACAGTCAACAGTACTGTATGAAGTTACTGTCTAGGAGTATTTTGCCTTCTTTCGAAGATAATACATAATTGTATTAATATGTTGTTACAAATAAAAAAAACATAAATAAAACACAATCAATATTGCATACACAAATTATATATAAAAAAGGTATATACATGTTTTATACCCAATTCAAACATAAATCAAACAAATAAAAATATATATACATGTTTCATAACCATTTCAGTAGATACATCAATGCATATATATATTGTATTATATTAATGAAATATATGTATAAAACATTTTACTGAATTATGTATATTAATAGTTCAATACATACGTCAATGCATACACAATTCATACTATATTAAATTAAAATAATACATACCTCAATTAACATGGATTCTGACAAATACTAATTTACTATATAAAACTTATTCAAGTGTTGTAAAATAATTATTCATTATTGAATCAAATTATGTCTTACCCTGTCCTCCTAATGTCTGCCCGGTTGACTCATCATATGGAAAAAATTCTTTTCTACGATTTTGACAACGTTAAAGTCCATTTGAGGATGAAATGTATTTTTAGCCTTTGAATATGCTGCTTTCCTGCGAATATTACAAAAAAAATTGTATAAATTTTGAAATAATGAATTTTAATAAAATAAACTTTATTATAGATATTTATACATGCTGATATACCGTGGTTTCACGGTATTTTAATATTTTTTCCTTAATTAGTGTGTGTCCAAAAGCTTTTTTGTATTGATTTTTATGTAAGTTTCTCTTTATTTGCAGGAAATCTGTCTAAAGATGAACGCGAAAGTTTTTGAGCAAGAAATGCAGAAAAGTTACCACCTACGGAGCTTGTGACGGTCCGTCGAGCTTGTGAAGGTCCGTAGGTGGCATCGTAGTGAAGCTGCTGAAGGAAGATGGGGAAGTCTGACCTAAGTGTGGGATTACGAAGTCCGTCCTGCTGGTTCATCGTGATGATCAGAGAAGTAGTCTCAGTACCCAAATTCTAAGAAGTTTAAGTGTTATGAAACGGAGATCCTCGACGGACCGTCGTGTCTGTGACGGTCCGTCATACCTGTTCGTCGAAGGTAATGAAGATAGCAGCAGAAGGATTTGTAAAGTATAGGATGACGGGGAGGTCATGACGGCTCGTCGTGACCATGACGACCCGTCACGAGGTCCGTCGACTCGAACGCGTTTTGACAGATTTTCAGCAATTAGAGTCCTTCTTTTATGAGGTTTTTGTTTTTTTATAAATAGTTGAAAAAACCTCGTTTTGGGGGTTAGATTCTCTTAGGTTAGACTCTTTGTGGTTAGACTTTTTGTTAGTAGACTCTTGGATATTAGACTTTGTGATTGTTATAATTTTGGAGAATCTTTAGTCCTTGATTAATTTCAGTAATTGATACACTTTTTCTGGAATTGATTGTTGGTGCGTTTGTTGATTAATCAAGTGAATTTCTGATTTTTATTCTTTCTCATTGAAGTAAGTGCATGAATTCTTATATTACATATATGAATATTGTGATTATGACTATGGGTAACTAAACTCCATAACTAGGGTTGTGGGAACCATGGGTGAATAATGAGGTAAAATCTAACTAAAATAACAATTCTAGAATAGTGTCTTGCATGTATTGATAATTCATTCGTTTAGAAGTCTTTCTAACGGATGGCCAACGTTAGAACTTGCCTTAATGCTAATTGCCGGACCAAGGAGGTAGATAATAGGAAAAGAATTATCAACATAGATTTAGTGTATACTATCTAATAGGCTAGTATTGATTGGTAGGAGGTAATAACTTAGTCAAATATCGAATACAATGCTTAATATGAGGTAAAGGTAAGGGTTAGTATAACAACACACGTAGCCGGACCAAGGTGCGGAGTGAAATTTTCTAGATGCCGGACCAAGGATTTAGAAATACATAACTTATCACTTTGCGTGCAAGATACTAGGAAAGAATTGTTATAGTTAGAATTATCAAGTTAGAAACCTGTAGGAACACTTAAACCCTAGTTAATTTTATTAATTGATTAAACTCGAACATTTGAATCTGTTAGTTGTCTACTTTAATTTAGTTACTTATTTTCATTCATTTAGAAATAAAAACCCCCCTTTTATTGTCTTTTGTTTTCTAAGGAAATAATTGACTAAATAATAGTAATAATTGATTAAAGTTAAGTCTGAACTATTTTCCTCGTGGAAACGATCCCAACCTCATTAGTTGTGTTCTTTACTTGATACGACCACTTTTCTTCTTATTTGAGAAGTAAGTTTGAGCATATCACATGCCACACCTGTTTGAAACATCTTTGATAACCATTGGTTGAACTCCTCGATCATGTCATCTGAAACATCAAATCCATTGTGATTTTGGAATGGATGTTTGATTATGAAGAATGTAGGTACTCTCTTTGAACTACTTTCGCCTTCCGACAGTCTAATATAAGGAGAAGAGTATTTGCTGGGATTCTTATGTCTTTGTTGCATGTTCGGAGTCGTGGTAGCATTTAGAATTGGATCGAGTGCAATGATTTGTGTCATGGTAAAATCAGGATAATCATCCAACGTTGGTGGTTCTGAAGTTTATGATACAGGTACGTCAGCGTTGGAAAAACCACCAGTTGACTTTTGAGCTTCATGTACATAAGATAAAAATCGTTATGTAAAAATAAATTTTTAAATCAAAATAATTTTCATTATAATGTGTATATCATACCATCAGTGTTTGACATGTGGACGTGTTCGTCCATTGAAACAGATGGCATATCTGTTGGATCTTTATCAGATTGTGTAGCATTATGAGTCACATCGTCCTAATATTAATTTTCAGCCAACATTAATATAATCTGATTTTTTTGTATAAATTAAATTAACAGAATTCATACATATATGAAAAGCGTGTTGTCATGCATTTCTATAAATCTTTTATACATTGTTCATAACTATATATAAAAAAGTCAGTTTCATACACAATTGATGCCACGAATTAAACAATGTTCATATATGTAAAAATTCATTTTCATACACATTTAATACATCATTTATACAATATTCATATATATTATAAAAATCCACTTTCATACATGATTAATACAATATGTATACATTATTCATACATATATGTAAAAACTGTCATACTTAATTAATACAACGTCTATACATTATTCACACATATATATGAACTAGTTAACATGTCCGTGCTTCGCGCGGACCTCATTATATTTATGAATAATTTTTTTTAATATTTTGAGTCAAATATTATCATCATTGAACCCAATAACTTATATTTTTCAACTTGGTGTTCACTATCTATGCTTTTAGTATTTTAAATATAGTTGATTTCGTACAATCTATTTGGTATGTTATCTTTAGAAACATGTAAAGAAAAAAAAAATTCATGGAAATTTTCTTTTTCTAAAATATATTTTAGGAGAGAGTTAAATTATACTGTGTTCATAAAAAAAATATTAATGAAAAAAGTTACTCTAAATAAATTGCTTAGAAAACATATCGCGTGTGTGTGCGTGTGTGTGCGTGCGTGTGTGCGTGTGTGTGTGCGTGCGTCCGTGCATGCGTGCGTGCGTGTGTGTGTGTGACAGTTTAAAATTATTACTTGTTGCAACTAAGTAAGATAAGAAAAACTACATAACTTGCACATTAATTACTTTAGGGGGTTATCCACATGAAAGGTTTTGAAGTCATGAATATTATTAATTAACAATTAAAAATAAAAAATACATATTTAAAAAAAAATGTCAATTGTGCAGAATAATACTATTAAGTAATTATTTGAAGAGGAAATTTTAAAAATATATTTTACAATATCACACTGGTGAAGAAAAATAAAAAACATGCTAAATAATTTAGAGAAATGATAAATGTGATTGGAGGTGATAGAAATGTACCACATCATCTTATTTATTTCTAACATTCTAACTTTATATGTAAATAGATATATTGGTTGTATGTAAATAATAAAGAGAAAATAACTTAAAATATTTTTTTAAAATTGTTATTCTGAAATTATAATCAGAAGAAGGTCAAAAAAAAAAGGAAAAGAAAAATTAATCTATTAGGATTTGAAATTAATAAGATGTGAGTTATGGATGATTATTATTTACTCCTAATAAAGTAGTATGTGAAAAGTTTTTGTTGTAAATGTTCCTCTATTAATAAAAATTATTTTTAATTAATTGAGTAAACTACTTTTACAAAAAATCAATTAATTTAAATAAGAAAAAAGGTCAAAAAAAGAGAAGATAAATGTCACATCACTTTTTTTTTATATATCTCATTTTCAATAATTAAGAAAAGTTAAATAAATTACACTTTTTAGTTTTAATATAATTAATGTGACTATGGGAAATTTTTTCTTTATTCTTTTCATTATATAATTTATTTATTCATTAAATTTTTTAAAAGTACTAAAAATGATTAATTTATTTTTTGTTTAGTCTATAACTATTTTTTAATATGATAAACTATATCATATTATTTTTAGGGGCATCAATATGCAATAGCTATAAGAAATGTATCATGTGCAATATTATATTTTTCATCTGTGACAAACTGAAATATTAATTAGAACTTGAGGAAAAAATTACATAAAAATAAAAATACATAACTTTTCATCTTCATTAATAATAATAATAATAATAATAATAATAATAATAATAATAATAATAATAATAATAATAATAATAATAATAATAATAATAAGAAGAAGAAGAAGAAGAAGAAGAAAAAGAGCAAAGTAAAATGAAGAAAATAATGTTAATTGAGCTTTTTAATGTGTTGAGTTTCATAATTTAATTTTTGTTGAATAACATGAAATTATATATCTAATAAAAAATATAATCAAAACAATACATGAATGAATTAATCTTCAAAATATTTGGAAATCATTCAAACATTTTTACTAATATGACCATCTTCTTGATGAAATCTTGAAATAATTATGATTCCTTCTTCATTTTCATAAACATGTACCAAACTAATGCAAACATCGATTTGATGAATCTTGAAGAATATATCTATGATCTTTATCAATATGAAGATCATATGGTGAACTTATTAAGTACATGATTGATGAAAAAGATGAAGAAAAAAATGTAAAAGAGGAAAAAACTATACAAATAAAAAGAAAGAATGAGAAAATAAGAATAATCATTGAACATAGATAGTTGTTATTTATAGTTTGTGTAAACCATAAGAATAATTAAAAATAAGTTGAAGAGACATATTATTTAAGTAGGGAATGTAAATAGATGGAGGTTTTGTTGTAACTTATTAGGCATAATTAGAATAATAAATATGAATGAATTTTTTAATTAATAAACCAATTATTTATTGAAAAAAAATTATACAGAGGAAAAAAAGAAATTGAAATGGAGGCCATAGAGAGGTGCCACATCAGCTCCTCTATGATCCTCCTTTATATATATATATATATATATTGATTTTTTTGTTATTCATTTAAAAGGCGTACACTGGTCATAAATGTAAACACAAGAGACATAATAAATCAGTACATACAATGATCATACAACATTCATACACATAAAATACATTGATTCATACCTGTTGTTGTGCATCTGCTGTTGGTTGACCTCTTGACAATCTAATCTCTTCATTTATCAGCTTAGTCGAGTTATCGACATATGTCTTGATTTCAACCATATGCTTGTCAACCTTATCAGTGTATAAAAATAAAAATTAAAATAATAAAATAAATATAGAGTAATTAACATTTCATTAAAATTAGATTGGAACTAACAATAACTTTGAAATCTTTGAGCTCCGTCTTAACATGTTCATTATAAGTAATAAGTTTTGATATGTATAGAGTAATATCTAACAATAATTTTAATTGTAAATTTGTATTTCTACCTCTGTAATCTGAGCTTTCAACTCTGAATATTTTTGTTCAAAATCAACGTCATGATTTTTCGAGGTTCCTTGCTCTTTCGAATCATGGTGACTGAGAGATTGATTTAAAATGGTGTCATCTATGACATTTAACTCTTCTTCAGTAAAAATCATATTTATGAATTTATGTTGCATCAAAAAAAAAATATGAGAATGTGTTATAATTTATAGTTACTTTAATAAAATTCAATAGAAAACTACCTGATTTCCATGTGTTCTGAAAATCATTTTCTTCAAATCGTCAACAAAAAAAGTCATTCGTTGTCTTCCAGCTCAGGATACGCGGTGTGCGATCTGAAGCATGGATAGCAATTGTGTTGTCAAGTGGATGACAACACTCATAAAATCATACCTGTAATGCTATATGAAAGTAGCTGAACTTAAATGACGAAGAATTATTTTTCAACTTCTGACTGCACACTTTAAGTGTTAAATTAAAAAACTCATTCGCCCATGGAAATGTGGCATAGTGGCCAGACTCAACTAAATCAAAATATAATTTAGAAATTATTGTTTTGAAGGGTCTGAAACAGTCAGAAATGAAGAAATGAAATACAGAATTCCGATTTTTAAATGGTCATCCTCTTCCCACAAGTTTTCCAATCTGAACTTGTGGTAAAAATTTGACTTGGGGACTTTGTCCATATCCCCAAAATTATCTGCAATAATCCTATTTGGAACAAAAGGTTCAGAAACAAAATCAGAAATTGGTCCAGATTTCAGACCGATTTTACAGCTACAAATTTTTTTAATTCAAACCTTAACTCTGTACCATTTACGTTTATGACAAACATGATTGTCATTTTCAGTTTCAAGCAGAAAAATATGGCGTAACAACTGACATTGAATTTTAATATTGTGTAAATCATAAAAAAATCCTAAAGGTATTTTCTGTAATAAATGTTGAAACTTGTCTTGACCGAGGAAGGTCAATAGATCAGCAAACACATTCATGTTATTACATGAGGACAAATGTGTTTGTACCTTCTTCTCCTATAAAATTGGTAAAACTAAATTAGTACTTTTAACTTAATATATAATTACATAACAAATCATAGATACACTTCTATATTAATGTACTTTCGATGCAATTCATACAAAAATCATACAAAATGAATACATCAATTCATACATCTTTCATACAATATATAATTTCATATAAAAAATCATATATACACTGTCATACTAAAGAACAGTCAATACAATTCATACACAATTCATACAAAATAAATACATCAGTTCATACATAATTCAAACAATATTAATACATATTAGATTTTTAAAAAAATTAAAAGTGATCGCATATAACATTGTAAATTCACTTCATACACGATTAATACATAACTTATATACTATGCATACATAAAAAAAATTGTCAATTAAAATAATGAATAAACACCTATACAATACAAAAATATCAATTCATACAAAACTTATACAAATTTCATATATTATACGATTGTCAAATAAAATAAAAAAATAAACTAACTACATATAATATTTTAACTAAAATTTGAAAGAGTTTTTTTTACTGACCTTGACATATTTTTTGGGTTCGCACATGCGTTGTATTTCTGAATCCTTCTATGAGGACGTTCTTGTCGACCGACCAATTTCAGTACCTTTTGATTTTTTATTTCTTAATTCGTCAACAAAGTCGGAATTCTGACGATGCTTTATTTTCTTTTCCCTTCCTCTTTTTCCCTCATTCTTTTGCATCTTTTTTTTCAGTCTTCGATTTACCAGAACTAGCAGTCTGTTTTCCGGTTGATTTTTATGGTTGAGTTTGTGTCAAGATATTGAATGAAAGTGCATGAAAGTCATCAGATGATGACTCCTCAACCAATTTTCTACTTTTATTGGATGTTCCACTGACTTTCCTCGATATTCTTTATTATCTTAACAAAAAGTAAAGTAATTTGTAAAGATGATGTTTTTCCGAAATCGATCTGTGATGGAAATGTGGATGAATCCGTCGTAATGGGGAAGATGATGAGTGATAGACGATTTACAGATTTCTGGGGAAGATGATGATTTGGTACGATTTTGGGGAAAAAGAAGATTTAGGCTGTTGGGTAATTTTTCGATAGTGATCGGGTATAGGGAGTAGTGGGGGTGGGTAGTTATTGGACAACGGTAAAGTAGGTATTTAATTAAAATCAAATCCCTAATATTTAGATTTTATTTTTAAAATATAACATTATAATTTGATTTAATTAATAATAATATATTATTTATTTTAAAAACTGTAAAAGGTAACTGTAATATTAATATGTAAATATTTAAGAGTTTGTTTTAAAAAAGGGAACTGAAATATTAAAAAAAATATTTAAACATATTAATTAATTATTATTTATATAATTACTTATAATTTACTTTTAATTAAATATATTTTTAATTAATTTAATTGATATTGTATAACTTGATAATAATAATATGCTATAACTAATTTATTTAAAAGAGTATGTTTATAACTTGATATATATAGTCTTAAATGTGTATGTGATGTGTTATTTTTACAAATTAATTTAGTATTTTTTTTAGATGAAATATGTTGAAAATGCTTCATTTACTTTTATTTTATTATAAAAGTAAAAAAAAAAACTTTAAAAAAAATTCGGGGCTAGGGGTGGGGGATGTCACGACCCAAAACGAGCCGCGAGTGGCACCCACATTTATCCTCTTATATGAGCGAACCAACCAATATAAACCCCAATCATTTACCAATATTTCGACCATAATGAACAACATATAATGCGGAAGACTTAAAACTCATTAATATAACCAATAAATAACTTCTAAAATTTAATACTTATTATTCCCAAAATCTGGAAGTCATCACCACAAGAACATCTATCCTCAAATTACTAAATCTAAGAGTATCTAAGAAGCTAAAATAAGTAAAAGGAATGGTCCATGTCCGAACTTCAAGACATCAAGACTGAAGTAGAGAATCCAGTCTGAGCTAGGAACAATAGCTCACCCTGAAATCTGATATGCTGAAGACTGGCTAGAGTTGCGGACGAGTCGAGGTTGATGGCACGTTTGCTGTATTCCATAAATAACAAAGAAAAAGAATACAAGTAGGGGTCAGTACAAGGAACACGTACTGAGTAGGTTTCATCGGTCAACTCAAAATAGAAAGCAATATATATCAAATAATAATATAAAATCAACTACATACTCAACAGGTGACAACAACAAGTACCATAACCATTGGCCACAACACCCAGCACATCTATGAGGACTCAAGCCTCCACACCATACTCATTTGGGGAATGGTTCTTTAAAATTTGAGTATATTAACATAATTTAAGATTCATTCTCTTTATCCTCCTGGTGTCGGAACGTGACACTCCGATCCCCTACTACTACGTGTCGGAACGTGACACTCCGATCCCCTTTATTCTCCTAGTGTCGGAACGTGACACTCCGATCCCCTACTACTACGTGTCGGAACGTGACCCTCTGATCCCCATTATTCTGCTGGTGTCGGAACGTGACACTCTGATCCCCTACTACTACGTGTCGGTTCGTGACACCCGATCCCCTAATTCTACTTGTCGGTTCGTGACACCCGATCCCCTAATTCTACGTGTCGGTTCGTGACACCCGATCCCCTAATCTCATTACTTTAGTTCATCAAGCCTTCCTTTATGTCAAGGTATCATCATTAATATAGAGATTTTAAGGTTTAAGATTTCCACCGTATCATCATCATTATAATCCATCACCATTTACATAATCACAACATGCCACAACACAATTAAGCATATAGAAGACTTTACAATACCACCCAATACATATCAATCGCTATTTAGAGTTTACTATGAATAGCATAAACCATAACCTACCTCCACTGAAGAATCGTGATCAAGCAATCTACTTCTCCAAAACCTTTTCTTTCCTCTGCGTTCTTCTCTTTCTCTCGCTCGTTTCTCTCTCTTTTTCTTTTTAATTTTCTCTTCTCCAGATTCTCTTTGTTTTACCCTAATTACCATATAATTCATTATGATGAAAGTACCCCATTATTTATTTCCATATTATCCTTTTTAATCCTCAACTAAATAACTTATTAACATTAACCCTCTAACTTTATAATTAAAATCATGAATAGTCCAAAACATCCCTTTTAAAACTTTAGCAGAAATCCGACCCAGGTGGAATTACGCACCCTGTGACGGTCCGTCCTGCAGGTCTGTCACAAAGTTCAAAGAGTTATTTTCTGTGGAAAGGTTTGTGACGGTCCATCGTGTCTACGACGGTCCGTCCTGCAGTTCCATCGCGAAGTTCAGAGAGTCGATCTCAGTATCAAATTTTCAGAATTGAAGTGTTTTGGAACGAAACCCCCTCGACGGTCCGTTGTGCCCTTGACGGTCCATCGTTGGATCCGTCGACCCAGTCAGTTATTATTAGAAATAAACTCTACTGCTCGAATCGACTAAACAGGTCGTTACAACAGATACCAATTTACCCATCGTTCGTCCTCGAACGATCACATGAAGGAAAACAAGGGCGAAGGAGTACCTGAATCTGTAAAAAGGTGTGGGTATCTTTCTTGCATATCAGCCTCCTTCTACCAAGTGGACTCTTCAACTGGCCGATTCTTCCATTGAACTTTGATAGATGCAATCTCCCTTGATCTCAACTTGCGGATTTCTCTATCTAGAATAGCAACAGGCTCCTCCTCATAAGACAAATTCTCATCAAGAAGAACTGAATCCCAACTAATAATGTAGTTTCCATCCCCATGGTATCTTTTCAGCATAGACACATGAAATACCGGGTGCACTCCTGAGAGTCCTGGAGGTAATGCCAATTCATAAGCCACCTCCCCCACGCGCTTCAGCACTTCAAATGGACCGATATACCTCGGACTAAGCTTACCTCGCTTACCAAACCGCATCACCCCTTTCATGGGTGAAACCTTCAGCAAGACTTGTTCACCCTCAATGAACTCCAAGTCTCTAACCTTTCGATCTGCATATTCTTTCTGCCTACTTTGCGCCGCTAAAAGCTTTTCTTGAATGAATTTCACTTTCTATAATGATTCCCTCAGAAGATCAGTACCCCAGGGCCTCACCTCAAATACATCAAACCAACCATTGGGAGACCTACATCTCCTCCCATATAGCGCCTCAAATGGGGCCATATCAATACTTGAGTGATAGCTATTATTGTATGAAAACTCTGCTAAAGGTAAGAAGTTATCCCAATGACCACCAAATTCTATCACACATGCACGAAGCATATCCTCCAACACCTGAATCGTTCGCTCAGACTGACCATCGGTCTGAGGGTGAAATGCAGTACTAAGGTCCAACCTAGTACCTAATTTAGCATGCAATGTTCTCCAAAACTTAGAAGTAAATTGTGTACCTCTATCTGATATGATGGAAAGTGGAACTCCATGCAATCGAACAATTTCTGAAATGTAGAGTTTGGCTAACTTCTCTGCATTGTAAGTCACCATAACCGGAATGAAGTGAGCAGACTTAGTTAATCTGTCCACAATTATCCAAATAGAATCAAACTTACCCAATGTCTTTGGAAGACCAACCACGAAATCCATTGCAATTCTTTCCCACTTCCATTCAGGAATGGGCATTCTCTGAAGTGTTCCTCCGGGCCTCTGGTGTTCATACTTTACCTGCTGACAATTCGGGCATTGGGCAACAAAATCAGCGCTTCATTCTACTCCACCAGAAATGTTGCTTTAGGTCACGGTACATCTTGGTTGCACCAGGATGTATAGAATATCCTGAACTATGAGCCTCTGTAAGAATTGTGTGGATCAAATCATCAACACGGGGCACACATACCCTTCCATTAATTCTAAAAACGCCCTCCTCATCCATTATTGCCTTTTTAGCCTCTCCTCGCAACACCATATCCCGAATTCAGTTCAGCTTCTCATCGTCAAACTGTTTTCCCTTAATCTTGTCAAGAAAAGAAGATCTTGCCTCTACACAGGCCAAAAATCCTCCTTTCTCTAATATTTCCGGCCTCATAAAGTCATTAGCCAGAGTCTGAACCTCTCTAGCCAATGGGCGTCTAGAAACTTGTAAGTGGTCTAGACTCCCCATGCTCCCTGTTTTTCTACTTAAAGCATCTGCCACCACATTAGCCTTTCCTGGGTGATACAATATAGTAACATCATAGTCCTTCAGTAGTTCCATCCATCTCCTCTGTCTCAAATTCAAATCTTTCTGAGTAAAGACATACTGTAAACTACGATGATCTTTATAGACTTCACACTTAACCCCATACAGATAATGTCTCCATTGCTTTAATGCAAACACGACTGCGGCCAACTCCAAGTCGTGGGTCAGATAGTTACGTTCATGCACTTTTAATTGCCTTGAAGCATAAGCAATCACATTTCTCTCTTGCATTAGCACTGCACCCAACCCAGAATAAGATGCATCACAATAAACAACGAAATTCTTGCCTTCCACTGGCAAGGTAAGAATTGGTGCAGTAGTCAACAAGGTCTTGAGGTTCTGGAAGCTTTCTTCACATTCGTCCGACCATACAAATGGAACATTCTGCTCAGTCAAATTTGTAAGTTGGGAGGCAACAGAAGAAAATCCCTTGACAAATCGACGGTAGTAGCTATCTAAACCAACAAATCTCCTTACCTCTGTAACATTGGTAGGTCTTACCCAACTCTTCACCGCTTCAATCTTAGAAGGATCCACCATCACCCCATCCTTAGAAACCACGTGCCCCAAGAAGGACACTGAATCTAGCCAAAATTCACACTTGGAAAATTTGGCATAAAGCCTTTTCTCCCTCAACAATTCCAATACAATTCTCAAATGCTCCTCATGTTCTTTCCTGCTCTTTGAGTATATTAGTATATCATCGATGAATACAATGACAAAGAGATCCAGATATGGCTTAAAAATCCCGTTCATCAGGCTCATGAACGCAGCAGGGGCATTCGTTAGTCCAAAAGACATTACTAAGAATTCATAATGCCCATACCTGGTTCGAAAAGTAGTCTTTGGCACATCTGTTGCCCGTATTTTCAATTGATGATAACCAGACCTCAAATCGATTTTTGAGAAGGTACAAGCACCTTGTAACTGATCGAACAAATCATCAATGCGAGGAAGAGGATACTTGTTCTTAACAGTTACCTTATTTAGTTGCCTGTAGTCTATGCACATCCGAAAACTTCCATCCTTCTTCTTCATAAATAAAACAGGAGCACCCCAAGGGGATGCACTTGGTCTAATAAAGCCTTTACCTAACAACTCCTGAAGTTGGGCCTTTAACTCTCTTAACTCTGCTGGAGCCATTCTATAAGGGGGTATGGAAATGGGGCGAGTACCCGGCTCCAGATCAATACAAAAATCAATATCCCTATCTGGTGGCATACCAGGAAGGTCTGCAGGGAACACATCCAGAAACTCACGGACTATCGAAACAGACTCAATCGAAGGTACTTGGGAAGTTTCATCCCTGAGATGGGCCAAGAAAGCTAAACAACCCTTACTCACCATTCTCTTAGCACGAAGAAAGGAGATGATTAGAACTGGGGTGGAAGTATAGTTACCCTCCCACACTAGCGGATCTGTCCCAGGCTTGGCCAATGTCACAGTTTTAGCATTACAATCTAAGATTGCAAAATTTGGAGAAAGCCAAGTCATACCCAAAATTACATCGAAATCAACCATCTCTAGAATAATCAAGTCCACATGAGTATTGCTCCCCACAAAAGTCACAAGACAAGACCTATACATCTTCTCAACTATCACAGACTCACCCACAGGAGTAGAGACCCGAATGGGCATGTCAAGCAATTCAGAATGCAAATCAAGACCAATAGCAAATGAGGAAGATACATATGAAAATGTGGATCCAGGATCAAATAATACAGAAGCCATGCAATCACAAACAAAAAGATTACCTGTGATAACAGCATCAGATGTCTCCGCTTCAGTCCTCCCAGGGAAAGCATAACAATGGGCCCTATCACCTTTCTGCCTGTTGCCCCTACCATGTTGCGCTGCAGTAGCTCCAGTTTGCCCGCCACCCCGGTTGATTGGTGACCACCATTACCTTGGCCACCACGTCCTCCAGAATGACGGCCTCTTCCATGACCACCTCTACCTCTGACTATTGGGGGTCTGTAACTCTGTTTTGGACAATATCTCCTAATATGTCCAGTCTCTCCACATCCATAACACTCTCTGGGTTCAAGCATAGGTCTCTGTGAGAACGACGAAGTCTGGGGATAACCTCCAAACTTAGAGGAATGTTGGTCGGTCTGCGATGAACCCCCAGCTACAGCCTGCAGTGAAGACTGAATGGGTCGGGCTGGGTAACCTCCTGAACCCTGCCCTCTGGTGTAAGAACCATTAAACTCACCTCCCTTACGAAACTTCTTAGATGTCGAGGCCATGGTGAAATCGTCTGGCTTCACCCCTTCCACCTCTATCACAAAATCAACCACTTCTTGAAAGGATTTTGCTGCAGCAGCTACCTGTAAAGATGGAATCTGCAAGTCTGATCTCAATCCCTTCACAAAACGGCGAATCCGCTCTTGTGGACTGAAGCAAAGCTGGGTGGCATACCTGGATAGTGCACGAAACTTAGACTCATAAGCAGTAACAGACATCCTGCCTTGCTCTAAGCTTAGGAACTCATCTCTCTACCTATCCCTCAAAGTTCGGGGTATATACTTCTCCATAAATAAACTAGAGAATGATGCCCAATTCATAGGTGGTGCCTGTGCTGGTTGACACTCAACGTATGACCGCCACCACATTTTGGCGTTCCCCTGAAACTGATAGGTCACAAACTCAACGCTAAATCGTTCCACTATGCCCATCTTATGTAGCAACTCATGACAATCAACCAGAAAATCATAAGCATCCTCAGATTCAGCACCCTTGAAGACTGGAGGTTTCAACTTCAAGAATTTAGTGAAAAGTTCATGCTGATCACTCGTCATTATAGGTCTTGTAGTCAATCGAGGAAACGTGCCTATTTCCAATGAGGTATCCATGCGGGGAGCCACAGCAGATGCATGTTGTACTCCTGGAACCTGAGGTGCTGGTGCAGAAAACACTGGAGGTGTCTGGCCCTGATCAGATAACCCGCTAAGATAAGCAAGAACCTGGTTAATCATCTCTGGGGTAGGTTGGGGTGGTAATTCCTCATCTTGCGCTTTCTCATTTTCCCCTTCCTCACCCTCTCTTACTACCTCACCAGTCGGTGGAGGTGTCACTGCCCTAGTACTAGTTGGACCAGGTGTTTGTCCTCTACCTCTAGAGGACGTCCTCCCGCGACCTCTACCACGGCCTCTTGCCACTGCTCCTCTTCGAGCTACAGCCCCAGTGGCTGGCTCAGACGCATCCTGTCTTGCCGCTGTTGGTGTTGGCACAGTTGTTGCTCTAGTTCTAACCATCTGCGAAATAGAGTGAGGATGTTAGATACCAATTTGTATCACCTAGATACCAATTGGATCCAAGTAATAGCACGAAAGAAAGAATGGAATTTTCCTAAAGTCCTATAGCCTCTCAAAGAAAAGTAAAGGCATCCCCCTACCGTTCCTTAAGACTCTACTAGACTCGTTCTTGTGTGATGAGACCAACGAACCTAATGCTCTGATACCAAGTTTGTCACGACCCAAAACGAGCCGCGAGTGGCACCCACATTTACCCTCTTATGTGAGCGTACCAACCAATCTAAACCCCAATCATTTACCAATATTTCGACCATAATGAACAAAATATAATGCGGAAGACTTAAAACTCATTAATATAACCAATAAATAACTTCTAAAATTTAATACTTATTATTCCCAAAAGTTGGAAGTCATCACCACAAGAACATCTATCCTCAAATTACTAAATCTAAGAGTATCTAAGAAGCTAAAATAAGTAAAAGGAATGGTCCATGTCCAAACTTCAAGACATCAAGACGTGAAGGAGAGAATCCAGTCTGAGCTAGGAACAATAGCTCACCCTGAAATATGATATGCTAAAGACTGGCTAGAGTTGCGGACGAGTCGAGGTTGATGGCACGTTTGCTGCATTCCATAAATAACAAAGAAAAAGAATACAAGTAGGGGTCAGTACAAGGAACACGTACTGAGTAGGTATCATCGGCCAACTCAAAATAGAAAGCAATATATATCAAATAATAATATAAAATCAACTACATACTCAACAGGTGACAACAACAAGTACCATAACCATTGGCCACAACACCCAGCACATCTATGAGGACTCAAGCCTCCACACCATACTCATTTGGGAAATGGTTCTTTAAATTTGAGTATATTAACATAATTCAAGATTCATTCTCTTTATCCTCCTGGTGTCGGAACGTGACACTCTGATCCCTACTACTACGTGTCGGAACGTGACACTCCGATCCCCTTTATTCTCCTGGTGTCGGAACGTGACACTCCGATCCCCTACTACTACGTGTCGGAACGTGACACTCCGATCCCCTTTATTCTCCTGGTGTCGGAACGTGACACTCTGATCCCCTAATACTACGTGTCGGTTCGTGACACCCGATCCCCTAATTCTACGTGTCGGTTTGTGACACCCGATCCCCTAATTCTACGTGTCGGTTCGTGACACCCGATCCCCTAGTCTCATTACTTTAGTTCATCAAGCCTTCCTTTATGTCAAGGCATCATCATTAATATAGAGATTTTAAGGTTTAAGATTTCCACCGTATCGTCATCATTATAATCCATCACCATTTACATAATCACAACATGCCACAACACAATTAAGCATATCGAAGACTTTACAATACCGCCCAATACATATCAATCGCTATTTAGAGTTTACTATGAATAGCATAAACCATAACCTACCTCCACCGAAGAATCGTGATCAAGCAATCTACTTCTCCAAAACCTTTGCTTTCCTCTGCGTTCTTCTCTTTCTCTCGCTCGTTTCTCTCTCTTTTTCTTTTTAATTTTCTCTTCTCCAGATTCTCTTTGTTTTACCCTAATTACCATATAATTCATTATGATGAAAGTACCCCATTATTTATTTCCATATTATCCTTTTTAATCCTCAACTAAATAACTTATTAACATTAACCCTCTAACTTTATAATTAAAATCATGAATAGTCCAAAACACCCCTTTTAAAACTTTAGAAGAAATCCGAACCAGGTGGAATTACGCACCCTGTGACGGTCCGTCATGACTGTGACGGTCCGTCATGACTGTGACGGTCCGTCCTGCAGGTCCGTCACAAAGTTCAGAGAGTTAATTTCTGTGGAAAGGTTTGTGACGGTCCGTCGTGTCTACGACGGTCCGTCCTGCAGTTCTGTCGCGAAGTTCAGAGAGTCGATCTCAGTATCAAATTTTCAGAATTGAAGTGTTTTGGAACGAAACCCCCTCGACGGTCCGTCGTGCCCTTGACAGTCCGTCGTGGGATCCGTCGACCCAGTCAGTTATTATCAGAAATAAACTCTACTGCTCGAATCGACTAAACAGGTCGTTACAGGGGAGGGTCGAGGGTGGGAGGGACGATGGCTGGGGTGTGGTGGGTCCACGGTAGGGTGAAAAAGTAAATATTTGAAGTTGAAAATATTTTTTAGAAACAAACTTAATTTTTTTTTGGGTGGGGGTGGGGGTGGGGGTGGGTGGGGGTGATGGGGGGACGATGGTAGGGATGAAAAAATGAAATTTTGAAGTTGAATACATTTTTAAAAAATAACATTGAAAATTCACTTCATACACGATTAATACATAACTCATATACTATTCATACATAAAAAAAATTGTCAATGAAAATAATGAATAAACACCTATACAATACAAAAATAGCAATTCATACAAAACTCATACAAATTTAATATATCATACGATTGCCAAATAAAATAAAAAAATTAAAATAACTTACATATAATATTTTAATCAAAATTTAAAAGAGTTTTTTTTACTGACCTTGACATATATTTTGGGTTTCTTTGTGCGCTGTATCTCTGAATCCTTCTTTGAGGACGTTCTTGTCGACCGATCAATTTCAGTACGTTTTGATTTTTTATTTCTTAATTCGTCAACAAAGTCGGAATCTGATTCTGACGATGCTTGAATTTCTTTTCCCTTCCTCTTTTTTCCTCTTTCTTTTGCATCTTTTTTTTTCAGTCTTCGATTTACCAGAACTGGCAGTCTGTTTTCCGGTTGAATTTTGTGTTTGAGTTTGTATCAAGATATTCAATGAAGGTGCATGAAAGTCATCGCATGATGACTCCTCAACTAATTTTATACTTTTACTAGATGTTCCACTGGCTTTCCTCGACATTCTTTATCAACTTAACAAAAAATAAAGTAATTTATGAAGATGATGTTTTTCCAAAATCGATCTGTGATGGCTATGTGGATGAATTAGTTGTAATGGGACAAATGATGAGTGATAGACGATTTACGGATTTCTGGGGAAGATGATGAGTGATAGACGATTTACGGATTTCTGGGGAAGATGATGAGTGATAGACGATTTACTGATTCTAGGGAAGATAATGATTTGGTACGATTTTGGGGAAGAAAAGATTTAGGCTTGTTCGGTAATTTTTGGATGGTGATCGGGTAGAGGGTGTAGTGGGGGTGGGTAATTATTGGACAACGATAAAGTAGGGATTTACTTAAAATCAAATCCCTAATATTTAATTTTCTTTTAAAAAGGTAACATTATAATTTGAATTTAATTAATAATAATTTGTTATTTATTTTAAAAACTGTAAAAGGTAATTGTAATATTAATCTGTAAATATTTAAGAGTTTGTTATAAAAAAGGTAACTGAAATATTAAAAAAAATATTTAAACATATTAATTAATTATTATTTACATAATTACTTATAATTTATGTTTAATTAAATATATTTTTAATTGATTTAATTAATATACTATAACTTGATAATAATATGCTATAAGTAATTTATTTTTAAAGAGTATGTTTATAACTTGATATATATAGTCTTAAATGTGCATGGGATGTGTTATTTTTACAAAATAATTTAGTCTTTTTTTAGATGAAATATTTTGAAAATGTTTCATTTAGTTTTATTTTATTATAAAAGTAAAAAAAAAAAACTTTAAAAAAAATTCGGGGTTGGGGGGGGGGATGGGTGAGGGGGAGGTGGAGGGTGATGGGGGAGGGGGGGCGGTAGAAGGGATGAAAAAATGAAATTTTTAAGTTGAATACATTTTCTAAAAATAAACTTAAATTTTTATTTTTTTGGGGGGTGGGGGTTCGAGGGTAGGGGTGAAAAATGAATTTTTGAAGTTCAAAATACTTTTTAAAAATAAACTTTAATTTTTTTTGGAAAGCGTGAGTTGGAGGTCAAGAGTTAAAATATTAATAGGGACCCATATATGAAAGTTTTGAAAAATCGCTTCTAAAATTTGGTAACATAAGGTTTTTTGAAAATTTGGAGAAAACAAGCAATACCCATATTTGATCCGTAGTTTACCCATAATATACCCATATTTTAATGGGTAAAATATGGGTATAATCCCAAATATCACTCATAATTAAAATCACTCTTTCAACCTATATTTAATGACTATTTGGGCGGGTCAATGAAAAATGGGCTTAAATTGCCAGCACTATCCTCAGTTATGTCATTTAGAGCTGATATACCCCTCATTATGAAAGTGACTCGTATATGCCCTTACCATCAAACAAACGACTCACATATACCCCTGCCGTTACAAAATGGCTCACATATACCATTCATTTAACGGAAGTTTTAAAAAAAAAATAGCTTTAAACTTATATTTATTACTTTTAATTTTTTTAGAAAAATTATTTAAGGGTATATATGATTCTTCTATCAAAGTTCAAGGTATATTTTTATTTTTTTTCATACATAAATTATTTTTGGACTTCTTTTATTATAATTATTTGAGTTTCTTATTCTTATTATATTTTTATTTTTTCATTCCTTAGTTTAAAGAAAAAAAATTTAAACTATCTTTTTTGTCTATATTGTAATTTGATTTTTGTATTCGAAAAAAATATTGATCATCTACAATAAATTTTACAAGAATACTAGTGAAAGATAAATAAATTTGATTATCAAAATAATAATTCTAAATTAGTCATTGAAACAAAAAAGAAAGTCAAAAAAAATATGTTTGACGAGGATTAAATTTACTCATATGGATTATATTTTATAGAAAAATTAATAATAAAAGTTAGATTAAAATTATTATTTTTTCATTTCCGTTAGAGAAAAAGGGTATATGTGAGTCATTTGTTTATAAGTAGGGGTATATATGAATCACTTTCATAACAAGAGGTATATCAACTCTAAATGACAAGGTTGAGGGGTATATCATACCTTTTTCCCAATATTTATTATTTTTTCTCAATTTGTTTTGTATACTATTTTTTCAGTTAATATTAAATTAAACAGATACCATTTTATATTTATATTCATATGTTTTGATTTGTTTGTAGTATTTTTTTAAAAAAATCTGTTTCATGAAAATATCTATATCTATTTTAGACAATTTTTTAGTTCAACTTTTGTATGACATATTTAAAAGCATAAAGTTGAAAATATTTTGATACACTCTACGTTTAATTTATGACAATCAGATTTAAAAGTGAAAAAATTACATAAATTGATACAATTTAATAAATATTTACTAATTTTAGCGGTATTTTTATTTATTACCACTTATAGCAACTTCTTTGATTTTATTCTTTTCTCTGTCTCGCTCTTTCTTTCTCATTTTCTATGTCTCGCTCCCTTTTGTTTCTTTCTTTCTCCTTTTCTATGTCTCGCTCCCTCTTTTTTTTTCTCTTTTTTCTTTCTTTCATTTTTTCTTACTTTCTTTCTGTTGTCCTTTCATTTTTGTGTTTTTTTCTTGTTGCTCTGTCTCCTCTTACTATTGCTTTTTTCCCCCGTAAAATAGTCAATGATTCTAGATTTTATAAAACTTATATCAATAATCAATTAGAGAAGTAATATAATCGTAACAAATGAAGATGCATAAAAAACTGCAAAATGAATTAAATTAAAATTAAAAATGTATTACAAACATATTAAAGTTGAATTATTAGAATAGAAGTAGTATAATCGTAACAAATGAAGAGGTATAAGAAACTGCAAAATAAATTAAACTTGAATTAAAAATATATTACAATCATATTAAAGTTGAATTATTATAAGAGATTTAAATATGAATGCAGAATGTAGAAAACAAAAGAACATTCTTTGATCTGCATGTAAACTGAATAAAACTTGTAAATGAATTAAATAAGTAACCAATCGTAACAAATCAATCAATTAATTGCAAAATGCACTAAACTTGTATTTAAAAATGTATTATACAAATATTAAAGTCGAGGTAGAAGAGATTATTAAGCATGAATAAAAAAAATGCAACAAATGAAATATTAGACAGTGATTTAAAGAGTGAATTTAACTTGTATCAATAATGAATTAAACAAGTATCCAATAGGAGCAAATAAATAAATAAAAAGTTGCAAAATGAATTAAATTTGTATTAAAATTGTATTACACTGTGTTAAATTTGAATAAGAAGAGAGAATTAAAAATGAATGGAAATCGTAGCTAATGACTGACAAAACAATGATCTGTAGAGTTAATTAAACTTGTATCGATAATGAATTAAACAAATATCCAATAGTAACAAATAAATAAAAAAATCTGTGAAATGAATTAAATACATTAAAATTGTATTACACAGTATTTAAAGTTGAATTAGAAGAGAGAATTAAGAATGAATGGAAACTGTAACTAACGAAAGACATGACAATAATCTATAAACTGATAAGTTATATCAGTAATGAATTAAAGAAGTATC
Source organism: Solanum chilense (assembly GCA_032847665.1). Classification (NCBI taxonomy): domain Eukaryota; kingdom Viridiplantae; phylum Streptophyta; class Magnoliopsida; order Solanales; family Solanaceae; genus Solanum; species Solanum chilense. Next base: position 47,871,237 of record CM064973.1, read on the forward strand.
CAATAGTATCAAATAAATCAAAAAAAATTCAAAATGAATTAAAGCTGCATTAAAATTGTATCATCTAATTCAACTTTAATATAATTGCAAGACAATTTTAATGCTATATTTAATTCATTTCAATCTAATATTTCTCCTAAAATCAAAACTTAATCAAACCCTCTTAAAATTGAGATATGAACTCCAAATGACATTTCAATAATTTATAGGAATTACCTATTCAACTTATCACAAATTTATAAAATGTAAATAACGTGAAACATTATAATGACTATCAATGGTGAACTCTTACTTCTGTAATTTTAATGATTTGAAATTGTTGCTTTAAAATGTGATTTTATACAAATTTGCGGTCTTTTTGTTCCTTTTTTCATTTTTTTTTGGGATAAAAATAGTAACATGGACATAATGAAATATGAAAAATTGATTTGTTAATAAAATAAAAATTGAAAGAAGAAGAATTTTTTTTTAAAAAAAAGAAAGAAGAATACAAAGATAGTAATGATAGAGAGAGAAAGATAAGAAGAATTTTTTTTTAAAAAAAAAAGATTAAGAGGCAAAAGGATCGAGAAAGAAAGTGACTGTACATTGTTCATAATTTAAAAAAATTGTTATATTTTGTTATAAAAATTAAATTGACATAAATGGTAAATATTTTTTAAATATAGCATATTTATGTGATTTACCCTTTAAAAGTCTTCTTTTAATTTTTAAATTTTATATCAAGTTAAAATCAGATAAACAAATCAAAATCTAAAAAATATTTACTATAATTTAATTTAAATCTTTTAATATTTCACTCTTAATAAAATAATTTATAATTATGTAATAATGATGCTTTTTAAAACTATATATAAATTTCAGTTGTTGTTTTTCTTTAAAAAAAATTATGCAAAATAAAACACAATTACACAAATTGAAACAGAAATGTTACTATTGGTTTGATACGCCACCCAAAAAAATGTTATTATCATCAAACGGATCCTAAAATAGTATTCATTCATGAAATCAAATGAAAACAAAATATATCGTCCATTCACTTTTAATTATTATGGTGTGCTTTTTGAAAGTTAATTTGACTAGTGATAACATATCCTTCGAATTTTCTTACTAATAACTTTTCGGTTTATTTTTATTTGTTCATATAAAATGTTTTAACATATTACCATCAAAGAATCTGATGCAACAGATGAGGTTGTTTCTGTCTTAATCAAAATCTTCAGGTTTGAACCCTGAATATAAAAAATTCTTCGCAGGGAGTATTGTTGTTCAAAATCGAATTGAACTTGATAATCCAAACCAAAAATAAGTTATTGATTAATCGATAATGTGTTATTAGTTTAGCAATTTCGATAATGGTTTTTATGTTTTTTTATTATCAGGTGATTAATTCTTTACAATTTGAAATTTCTCTTAACAGATTAATTGATAACCCGATATTAAATTAAATAATTATATATATACCATTTGGTATATAAAGTCCTCGACTTAATGTGTAGTTTCATAATTTTATCACTGTCTGTCTCAAACTCTCGATTATTCTAAAATCTGATAGTGTTTGCTTTTAAGCAAGTCACAATTGTCAATTCAAGTGCATGATTCATTTTGTTTATTACCTGATTTCTCAATGATCTTTAATTATAATGTTTGTGTCATATCTTAACGATTAAACCGATAATGATCAATAACCGATAAATCAAATGATAGTTCAATATCTTAATAGCTCTATAGTAGTTAGCATGTCTATAGAACGACAACTGATAGTTCTAACTGATAAACTTTAAATCGAACTAACTCGATCGATATGCAACCCTAGCAAAACTATCCCCTCTTCGAATGGGGCCCTATCCGGTGCTAATCTAGATTAGTCTATCACCGATGCGAATGTCAAACACTAAGTAAAATAAATAAATAAATAAAACATCTTAGCATCAAATTTCTCAATCTTAAAACAGAAGTAGGGGTCATTGACACACACAACACAAAAAAAAATTATACACTTTTGTTGTTGTTGTGTTTCAGAGTTTCTTGACATACCAAATCTTGAATTAGTAGAAACTAGGATGGTATTGTTGCGGAGATCATCAATATCATGGCTCTCATTCCAGAGACAAAATTTTATCATCATGTTTGGTTGTCAGATTCGAAATAACTTATTCTATCAACTGTATCACAATGATCAGATAAGTTATCTCATATACATAGTAAAATAAGTTATTATTCCAAGATAATTACTTTTAGAATAACTTGTTTCCAACCAAACGACCCTTAATTATTTAAAGTTGAGCTTTCAAAATAAGTTCTTGAGATGGATCACTTTAATTATCCTTCATAGCGGCAAATTTCGCACTAAACCAAATTATTAAAAAAAAACAGAAATAGCTAACCTATAGTTTTTTCTTTTCTAATGGTTCTTAAAGTATCCACGTCCGACAACTAACTTGTGCTAGTTGTGACATGGTATAGTGAATTTTGCGATAGTTTGGTATAGCGTAAGGATAGTACTGAATAAAATGTATTAATAATGATAAAATTATTAAATTTATAAAGTGATATAAGTTATAATTTCTTGAAAATTTCAATCGCATAAAAAATAACAAATGTGAAATCATATATATGAATTTTGTAATTAGTGTAATTTATATCCTATCCTCTTCTAAAAGGGTTTTCTTTAGGAACTTGCAAATATTATTAGACAATTTGTGACAAGTAAATTTAGTAAAACCATCCAAATTGAAATGGTAGTACATCTATAAATGCATTTGAGACAAGGTCAACAAAGTAATGAAATTTGGTATTAAAAATATGATAAAAAGAAGAAAAAAAAAGTAGTTAAGAAGTGGAAAATTGATAAAGTGCAGTTTTATGTAGGAGTAGGACATAGATAGGTTTGGGAAATAAATTTATGGAACATGTCAATTTCCTCACCAAAAAGGGGCCAACACAATTTAAAACTTTCACACTAGCATTTTACTTGACATTTGCTAATTTAATATATTTATAAAAAAAATATTTTACTAAATTGTTCTTGCTAATTATGTTTTAAACTTTTAAATTTAATCATTATTACTTTATATAGTGACTTAATAATTGTTGAATTAGAGAGTGACGAGTACAAAACACAGTAAGCATATTATTAATAGTAAGAGATACCACCCTCTAGATCAGAGTTCAAATTCTACTAAAGCTTGTTTTTATTTTAAATATAGCATAAAACTCGTATTTGAGCTATATTTTTATTGTTGCACTCAAAGTTTTTAAATCTTGTGTTTGCCTCTGCCTTGAGTAATAGAGATCCTAAGATCTAGGTTCAAGTAGATTAAACAAAGTCATAGATGACGGTTCAACATTGTCAAAAATCATTTTATGATTTATTCTCATGATGAAACAATTTTCAGTAACCAGGATAAAGGCATTAAAACTTTTTAATAATTTCTAAATTTGATACATGCTATATCAAACAGTATATCTACGAAATAACACATTTAGAAATCATCTATATAGGTGTAAAGTGTAAGCCGCTTCAAGGAGAATCCGGTAAGGTCAATTCTCTAAATAGTTATTAATCAAGACGTGTTCACGGTTGAAAACAAACAAAACAATGAAAATCAAAAAACAGTTCAAGGGTTGATTGTATGACTTATGTTGTCTAGGTATAACCAAAGTCCGATGATTTAAAGATATCAAATCTATCAATTGACCAAGCATATCCAATATATGTTCACTATAAAAAATTCAAAAAGAAACCTACTTATTCTAGTGCAATTAATCCTTACTTACGAGACACATGCATTAACCAAAAAGGGCAACATTAATATATATATATATATATATATATATATATATAGTAATTATGTAGATTTTAAATTGTAAATCAAATTTAATTTTATACCGTGCTCATCAAATTACTTGTGCAAGATTTAATACATGTATAGTATTTCTCCTACACAACTATTAAATAACATGTATGAGAATGAGACCGTCAAAATATCTCATGTGATTAGCCATTCCATATATATATTAAATAATTATATCACATTATTATAATACAAAAAATAAAATAAATAGTCTTAAAACTAATCAACACCTCAAAAAAATCAAATATAGAATTAAATGATCTTATATTTATTTCAAAATTTTCATTTCTTATTCTTCGTACCAACCAACCATTAAATTCTAACCTATTCTATTTTTACTCTGATAAAGCTCTTTTATCATACATTTTTTTGGACAAGAGACAGAGAAGGTTTCAGATAAATCTTGCTGCAGCTTTAAAACAAACTTGAAAAGAAAGACAATAATTAAATTAAAACAAAGAAAAGAAAGGGCCTACAAGATTGTGATACCTTTTTTTCTCTAATAAAGAGTAATTGAACTTTTGAATGGTGGCACACATATTTATCCTATAAGAGAATCAAACAACCTTTCACCCAAAGTTATTTCTTTCCGCCCACACACTAGAACTCCGATTAGATCAAAATTTTCAGATACTCCTAATAGAATTTCTCCATATCGTATATTTTCATTTGTTCATCCTACTAAAAATAAATGTTTATTTTTACTAATTCAATTAATAAAACCAAAAAAATTATTTATCACCTGAATTTATTTTTATCATTTACTATGATAAATTTATTATATTAAAAGAGAAATCCTCAAAGAACACAAGTTCCAACATCTCAAACATGCTATACCTATAGACATAAAAAGCCAAGTAAAAAATAGACTAAAAGTTTATGTACATTTGAGGTTGTGGTGGACATAATTATTCATATGAGCAAATGACTTAGTAATTGAGGTGAGCAGAAGCTGATTCAGATATCACGTTTATAAAATAAAAAAGTATATTATGTTATATCAAATGAATTTGCTTCTATATTTTTACCCACCAAAATGCCAAATTGCCAACCCCATTATCTTCTTCAAGTATTTAAGGGAATCCACTTCTGCTATCTGATGTCATTATCAGTTCCCTTTCATCCTAACTTCACCTTTTGATCTGTAAGTTTTTACTTATTTATGCACGTACATTTGGCGCGCCTTTCTGCTAGTATCTGCAAAGAACACAAAGTAATAAGGAGTGTTATTATAAATCCCGTCGACTCGCGCTCATTGTGATCTGTAATCTAAAATTCTGTAGGATATACCTTGACTTGTTTCTCCAGCTCTTTAATGTAATCTACTGCAAAATCCAACATATCTGCTGTGTTTGTTTGCTGCAATTAAATCGAAATAGCAAAATGAATACGCGTAACATTTCTACTGTACCTCATTTTGGTGAAATTAATAAGTTGGGATTCTACCTTGTCCATGTTGGGAACAAGCTCTTGCAGCTTCCTCATTCTGTCGCTTATTCGTGTTCTTCTTACCTGAAATTATTACTAAAACTGTATCAGTACATGCTAAGATCCACGCATGTGAAAAGCCGGAAGGATCAAACTAACTTTAGCACGGTTTGAGAAAGTTCAATTTTGGTTATACACAATACAGTAAAAATAAGAGTACTCATAAGTCGTATGTCTTGAGTTTCTTGAAAATAACTGTCCAAATCGAAACATTTGGCATCCCTATTAAGACTGATGCATGTCAAAAAATCCGTAGAAGCTCTGTACTTATCTTACTACCCTGCCCGTCTCCCATGATATAGTTATTCGACACATCAATTAATCAAATCCAAAAGTCACAGTTTTAGTGAGCTGAATTTTAACAAGGAAACTCGAGTTTTTAGTGCTGAAGTGTTTACCCTTTCTGCAATGCTACGAGGGTGAGTGGCACAACCCCTCTTTGCCCTGACATTCAAGTGAACTGAATCTTGCAAGAGCTTCTCCATGGTACTTGTGGGCAAACTCAAATGATGAGATAAAGGAATTGGCGGGCGAGCCAGCCCTTCACTACTCTGATCATCAAAATCACACATGTGTAAGACAATGATTAAGCACGCCGACAACTCCTCTAGCAATAACAGATACCTGATTATGGGATGCATCTTCATTAGAGAATGGCTCAATCTCAATGTCTTCAGTTTTAAGGAAATCATCGGACAAAATGTGTGAATCTTCCCAAGAAGGCATGGGGAAATCTGTAATGCAGTGCTCGTCGTTTTTATGTTCATTCCCCGTGCTCTTTTCCTCTAAGACTTTAGTTCCAAATTCAGAGATTGGAGCCATAAGCCTGGGAGAAGCAGGAGGTTTCCCGGATGAGAATCCAACTTGAGTCTTGAAACTTTTCGGAGTCGACAATGAAGTTTCTGCAGCAGCATTAGTACCAGTTTTGTAACTCCCTATGCCTCGTATAGCACCATATTCTGTCAATTGCTGGAATCTTAGCAACAAACTTAAACTCTAAAGTCAGATTAAGCAGTTAGATATGATGACCACTATTTTTTACTTAAAACATATAAGCAAAATCCAAAAATCACTCTTTCTTCATCTTCTTGGCAAAGATTTATTAACATAAGAGACCTTCTAACTTTTACCTATACGATATTAGAACTCAACCATCAAGAAAATAATTTAATAGATAAATCTCCATCCCTACCACTCCATTGATTATTCGTCTTGATGTCTTTAGTGTCATAAAGGCAGGATATCAATCTTAACAAGAATCCTATTTGTACCTTAAGGTTATCTAGATTTCAATTCCCATCAGTAATATCAAAACACGAAAACTAAATGGAAACTCAACCTATTAGTTTCTAATCAAATTTTGATCCTTTACTTATCTGCAACAACTAGTGATGTTCTTCATTAACATGTACACACTATATCAATCCATAAGCATAAAACTAGTTAAAAGCACGAGTATACTCGTACATATCGAGGTTTCTTCACACAATCGCACAAGACAAGGTTCACAACAAACATTAAAACATACAGTATGAAGCTACAACAATGTTAATGCATACCATTTTCAATATTGATTTGAGCAAAGAATCCAGCAGGCGAACTATTATAACGGGTAAGATTCGAATTACCACCACCACCACTACTACTACCAGGTGTCAAACTAGCCGAATTTGCGAATACAAATGGCTTATCTGTAACTGCATTTAACTTCTCAATTTGTTGATGTTGGCTTTGGTAATTCAGTTGTGAAGCTGAAACATGATCAGTACTCTGTAGCAGAGTCTCTGGTTCCTTTTTCACAGGTGAAATGAAGTGTTGATTCTGATTTTGATAATTTGAAACAAGAGAGTAATCACTACTTCTATGACGCACTAACCGCGGTGCAATCTCTTGTTTTGGTACAACAAAATCCGATCTAACATTCATATTACTCGTGGGGTTTTCATGAATTGGTTGATTTGTAGGAAAATTCCCTGAGTTAGAGTTGGAGTTACCAATACTTGCTACAAATCTAGCAAAAACTTGCTCTATATCAGTAGATGAAGAAGAAGCAGTAGAATTTGGTAAATTGGAAAAATCATCTCTTGCATAACCACAACCCCCACCAGTAACAGGTGTAGTAGTAGTTAATAGAGTAGAGAAATAAGAACTTGGCGCAGATCGATACCTAGTTAAACCAGAAGTAATTGGTTGCTGCTCGACACGACTATGATCCATTTTTTTTCAAAAAAAGACCCAAAATAGAAAACACCCTTTATTATACTTTATCAAACACAAAAATTCAAGATTTTCACATAGATCGTACTAGTAGAAAAAACAGGAAAACCCCATGTAGCTACAAAGGATAATTTACATGAACAAATTGAGAGTAAAGATAAAGAAGGAAGAGTTATTAAAGTGTCATCGGAAAATGGAAAGCGGCAGAGAAGATGACGGTGGTGGCGGTGGTGAAAGAGTAGTGAAGCCAATTACAAACTTATTTCAGCAACAGAGCTCAGAGAGAGATCTCGGACTTTCTTTCTTGGGAACTTGCATTTGTTTTTCAACAATCTTATAATAAAATAATTCTCGAATATAAAATCGTCTTTGTTACGATTTTTTTTAAGTAAAAAATAGAAATTTCTAATTTAATTTTTTTTAAGTAGAAAATAGAAATTTTTAGTTTAAATTAAATTTTAATGTAAATATGAATTTAGATTTTTATTTTTCTATTACATTTTTTAAAATATAAAAATACTAATATTTATTACATTCAAAAAATGATATAATAAAATTGTCTGAACAAATATTATTTGTGGGAAGACTTCACCAACAAAAGTTTTAGAGGTACGAGTCTTTCCAAATACATATAGTTTTTGTTAGATAGTATTTTACCGTCCTATATCGAAATTTTTTTAAAATGTAAATTTAATTAAATTTTAATATTAATAGGGAACATCTAATAAAAAGATACCCTTTCCTCTCATATGTTTTTCTTTTTTTAAGAACAAGTGTAGCTTAAACACAAAAAAACAATATTTAATAAGAAAATGATAAATAAATATTGGAAACCATTAAAAGTATAGAGTAAAAAGATATATAATTACAATAATTTTTGAATTACGAAAATGACATTTATTTTAGAATAAAAACATTTTTTCAAGGTGAGAGTACTGACATTTCTTTTAATAAACAAATAAAATTTATTTCCTTTTTAGGTATGATACTTATGACTTCCCCATAATAGCCTTAAAGAAGGTAATTTATCATTCACGGGATGTTTGTAGTTGGACAAAACAAAAGACCCACAGATTGATATTATTTGTCTTTTACTAATGTTTTTGAACACCTTTTTAAAATTTCACTCATTTTTATCACAAGAGTACTTATCAAAATTGTCTTTTTTTATCACTATTATTAATTAACTTGGTATCGACATCACAGATTTCATAATATTAGTTATATTTTATTTAATTCATAAATATAATTTATTTATATAGTTTTGAGATAAGTGTTAAAAATACATCTAAATTATATTTTCTTTTAAGTTTCGTATCTAAATTATTGAAAGTTTGAATTTCATACCTAAACTATCACTTTTTAGTTTGAGAAACACACCTCTCTCTTTTATTTTATTCTGATAGTATATAATACACTCTCTCTCTTTTATTTTAAAGATTTTTAATATCACACTCCATATGGACAAAATATTCAACGTTGACAAAAAATAAATAAATTATTAGTATTAATTAAAATTAAAAATTAAAAAGCTATTATAAAAAAATAATATTTTCTTTATAAAATAAAATGTAAAATATTTTCTTACCGTACACCATTTTTTAGAGTTTTTTTATTATGTTAAATTTCTTTTTATAAAAGTATTTCGTTATTTACTTCATCTCCTCCCCCTCATCAAATACTAATTTAGATATTATTTTATTTTCTTAAAAATATAATTTTACCCATCCCACTTAATCCTCCGCTTTCAATTTTATTTTCAGTGTTAAGATATACATATTGAAAATATTTTTTACTTGTCGCCACAAGACTTTTTATATTTTTAGTTGTTTATGTTATATTCGGCACACTAATAGAATTTTTTTCTAAAAATATATGTACGTGCATATCTAACACAAAATAAGAAAAACGTAAAAAAAGAAAAATTAGGAGCGGAAAATTAAATAGAATGGGTAGATTTTTTAAAATAAATTAATATCTATTTCTATTGGGGGAGGAGGGGGGGGGGACGAGGGGGAAGGATGAAATATGAATTTTTTAAAAATATTTTATAAATGATTTTTTTTTAAAAAAAAAAGGAAGGGTTGTCGCGAAGGATGAGGGGTACGTGGAGGAGGTGGTGGAGTGAGATAAGAAAAATAATTTAATTTGTATCGATAGTAATTTTTAATTAATTTTTTATTATTTAATTTTTATCTAGATAAAATATTTTATCCATGTGAAACCACTGAGGTGTGTTTCTCAGACTAAAAAGTTATAGTTTAGGTATGAAACTCACGCTTTCAATAGTTTAGGTATGAAACTCAAAAAAAGTGAATTGTTTAGGTGTGTTTTTGACACTATCTCTATTATTTAAAAATTAATAATTCGCCAATGACACTAAAAATAATTAATTATGCTCCAACTTTCTCCATTTAAACCCTAAATAATTTATAAGAAAAATTGAATTTATGAAATTGAGTTGGGTTTATTTTTTTTATTAATAATAATGATGAAATAACATTCATATTGAGATACTAATTTCACTATTTTGATGAGGACAAATATTTAATAAGAGAAAATCAGGTTTTATTGTTCACCTTAAAGCTTCTGATTCTTTTATTAAAAATGTGAAATAAATTACTTGCTTCACTCAACAAATATTGTTTTTAATTATCTATCAAGCTTTATCTATGTTGAAAGAAAAAGCAGTTGCTTATATTTCTAAATAAATTATCATGCTTTCAAACAAAGTGACAAGGTGGCACATTAAGATCCTCTCTTTTGGAGGAATAAAAATTGTATTGATCGAAGTATTACTAATCTCTATATTATCTCACGTTATATCGAGTTCGGAGCTAAAAGATTAAAAAAATCATCAAACATTTTAAGATAATAACATAAGAATCAAAAAAATAATATTTTATCAAATTGAATAAAATTCAAATTTCTATGCGCCTGCCCTTATAATAAAAAAAGTTTTTTCTTTGCATTTTTTTAGAAGTTAAAATAAAAATTATTGCTTTTTTTCTTTTGAAGTTAAATTAATTAAAAATAATGTTTTCTCATTGCTTTTATTGTTCACGACCATATTAAAAAAAATGAAAGGGATCATTCAAGAGGGGGTTGTTGATGTTGGCCTGATCAATGTTTCTACTTTCTACTATCAATCATTTAGTTCATTGATTTCTTAGCTTCACAAAGAAAAAAATTTGTTAGTATTAGTTCAACAGAATCAAAACACAACCACTATTAACTTTATTCTCTATGATATATAGACGTTTAATTTGTTTAATTCAAAAATAGAAATTTGTACAAAAGATTTAAAATAAAAGAGAGAAAATGCAATATAAATAAATTTGAAAAAATACATAAAAACTTCTCCTGAATTTGGTCGGATAATTTACTTTAGTACTAAAACTATAAAGGAGTTTACATATATCTCTTGACATCTTTAAGTGAATTAAAAACTATCCTAAAATTAGGGAAAATGGTCTGATATACCCCTCAACTTTGTCATTCGGAGCTAATATAACCCTCGTTATAAAAGTGACTCATATATGTCCTTACCGTTATACAAACGGCTCACATATACCCATGCCGTTACAAAATGGCTCACATATACCCTTTATTTAACGGAAGTTAAAAAATTAGTTTTAAATTTATATTTATTACTTCTAATTTTTTTTAAAAATTATTTAGGGGTATATATGATTCTTCTATCAAAGTTTAAGGTATATTTTAATTTTTTTTCATACATAAATTATTTTTTGACTTCTTTTATTATAATTATTTAAATTTCTTATTCTTATTTTGTTGTTTTCTTTCATTCCTTAGTTTAAAGAATAAAAAATTAAACTATTTTTTTTGTATGTATTGTAATTTAATTTCGTATTCGAAGAAAAAATTTGGTCATCTACAGTAAGTTTTACAAAAATATTAGTGAAACATAAATAAATTTGATTATCAAAATAATAATTATAAATTAGTCATTGAAACAAAAAAAAGTCAAAAAAATATATTTGACAAGGATTAAATTTACTCATATGAGATTATATTTTTTAGAAAAAAATAATAAAAATTTAGATTAAAATTATTATTATTTTCATTTCCGTTAGAAGAAAAGGGTATATGTGAGTCATTTGTTTACAAGTAGGGGTATATATGAGCCACTTTCATAACAAGAAGTATATCAGCTCTAAATGACAAAGTTGAGGGGTATATCAGACCCTTTTCTCCTAAAATTATTATATCACTCTCACTTGTACATCATAGTCATGTCAGCACCATGTCATTAAACTATTTTTATTATTTATTTTCATAAAATTTTCTTTAAAACTTCTTAAAATTAATTTACACTAAGAAATGTTAATATATTAAAAAATATGATTATATATTAACCTACAAAAAATGACATGTGTATGATTTTATAAATTTTTTTAAAATCCTTCACACGCTGCTATTAGGTGAGTAAACTCATTTTATTTGCCACGGTTTTCCTTTAAATTGCATTTAATTCACTTCAAATTGTTAAAAATAAGTTATCTGATCAAATTCGAAAATTCTTGGAAAACATCATGTAAACCAAACTTGATTGTACTATATAATTTTGGACCACAATTTATTTGGCAATAAAAGAAAGGAGTCCTTCCTACCTAGTATCTACACGTAGTCCTTATTCATTGAAGTTGAGGAAATAGGGAAATACTTTTTACTCAAAATAGTACTTTAATAAATCTAAATATTAAACTTATTTTTGGTTAAATTTCATAAATGAAGATATATTAATGTTTTTTTGTTTTATTAAAGTCACATAATTATATATTTTTTCAACAGAAAATAACAAAACATATTTAAGCAGCTTCTGATTGTTCTGTCTGCTTCAGCTGCTAGAAGTAGGTAACTGTCCATTGATGCATCAGTTTTTGCTTCTTTACTTTTTGTTTCAATTTAATTTTTAAAATATTTTAAATTATTATAAATTACAATGATTAGTAATTTCAATTTATATGTATAAGATACTTTAAATCAGCAATATTTAGTACCTTAAGTGAAAGAAGGATATGATATATATTATTTGGAATGATGTGAAAGGTACCATAACTCAAAAAGAATTACCAACCCTAAATTAAATAAAAGACATAAAAAATTTAAATGATTTTTAAATTTTCTCAGTGCCATATATATTGGTACATAAAAAATAACCTATATTATTTGAAATTTACATAAAGATGCACTCTAAATCACAACAGAATTATATATTTAAAGATAAATATATTATGATTGACTTTCAAAAATTTATATAATTATATGTGCGATATAACTTGAATCAAAGTAACATATATAATTTAAAAATAACCTAAAATATATTATAAATCATAATAATCAATAACTTAAATTTTTTTAGAAAAAAGATATAATCTATCATTACCTTATAATTAAAATAAAAAATACATTATAGTATTAAAAGTTAAATAATAATATATTATAATTAAAATAATTAACAATTTTAAATATAAAAAATTTGTATTAAAAAAATTAAATAAATCGACAAATTATATCAATATTATAAATCGAAATAAAAAATACGCACATGCTCCCAATTTTCTGACCAACTTGTCAAAGAAGTAACTGAAAGCGAAATGCTGAAAAGTGTAATCCTAAAGAGAGATAAATTCAACATAAAAACATTTCTTTAGCGTCTAAAATATTTATATTTATATTATGCTGGGTACCATTAATTCCTAATGTTTTTTAAACGAAAAAAAGAATAAATATATTCTGAACTAATATAAATGTTATACATATATTTTTATTATATTTTTGGATGTTAATGTCTCTGTTGTCTAAAAATTAAAGTATATATGCACTTCATTCTAACGAAAGACTAAATAGGGATACACGAGACAATCTTAAATTTTGGATCGATAGATAAGATTATAACACATATAAGTCTGTTAGTATAAATGGTATATGCTCTAGTTTTTAGACGACACGAATATTAATATTTCAAAAGTATAATGAAAAATATCTATATATCATTTACGATAATTCAGAAATATTTTATCCTATTTTTCCTTTTTAAATTTTAGTTACAATAGTAACCAAAAAGTAGGCTTCAACTTTAATTTTTTTACGGGATAAAGTCTTTTGCAAATTTTAAAAAGTGGATTTCAAGATCTAAGGCCACAATATATTTCAAATTCTATACCAAAAAACTTTTCAAATCAGAACTTACTTTTAGATAATCATTAGTTACTAAATGAAGCCTATATACAATTTAAGATACTAACGAAATTAAATAAATTATCCCAATGAAGTTAATTTGATATAATGGATAGGGTGGTTGGACTAACTTTTCTTTTTCGTTTTAAAAATTTGATATCTGATATTTATATTAAAATTTTACTATTTCAAACACATTTCATGTAAAAAAAATTATTCGAAAGAAGACACTCTTTTTTAATAATTTTTTTAAATCAAAAATTTAAATCTGATACCTCTAATTAAAGAATTAATAGTCGATTTTGCTTTATCTAAAATAACAAATCTACATCTGACATATAAAGCCCAAAGATTCTTGATTTTTAAAAGGTGATTTTTTAGGTCATCAGATGGACAGGTGTATGATCTTTTTGGCTTCTTCTTATTTGTTTATATAAAGTAAGTGCACAGGTGTATGCTAGAGATATTCAATGTTTTATTAATTCATTAAATAACAATAAATTAAACCATTGTTAATATATACTGATTACAAAGTTAGATTTCGTAATCTAAGAAGCCAGACAATGACTAATAAGATAACAATAATCTTCCTTTATTATTGGAGATTAGAGATTAGAAGAGGATTTAAGCAATTCTTTATGGAAGCATTCTTATCCTTTTTTTCTATCTTTATTTAGGATATTTTTTTTATAGATGGTGACCTATAGGATGTGACACATATAAAGGTGGATATGGTTTGGGCTAAGATTGAAATTTGATTTTGTTTTTAGTATTTAATTTGAATTGTTAGATTATGACTTGAACTTTAAATGAAGGGACAATTAAAGAAAACACAAAAAGATGTGTGGATTAAAGTTTAAGAAATTTAAATTGTTGATAGTAGGGAACTAAAATCCTCACTTCTCAATTGATTTCAACATCTAAAATTAAGCCTACTCAATAATAAGCAAAGAAGTTAAACTAATCACTTACTAATTTCTTAAAGGAGTTGCACTAAGCACTAAAGTAGCACTATTATAATTTAGCAGTATATTCAATATTCAACCTAAGCCAAGTCTTCAACATAACAAAGGACTACTATTTATACTTAGACAATAAACAAGTCACTCTCCTTTATATATAATTTTACCCTAAATAAGTTGGTTGGCTTTTTTGGTGAATTCTTAAATATAATTTATATTATGAGATGATCGTGTTACACACATAACTTTTTTTCTTCACTTTGATTGATCTTTCACACATTGCAGGAATTTTTTTGATATCTTTCAAGCTCCTCTAGAGCTTTCTTTTTCATAAAACATTGTTGGTACGTCGTGGTTATCTTTTGTTTGACTATGTGTTAACGGTCTTGAGGAGTACATATCACGCATGTTAGTATCCTCCATGCACTACAACAAATATGTACGATATTAAATTTGTCATTAATTGTTCACTTTTAGTGATAAAATTTATTTATTTTTGTTTAAATATATGAGACACATACTTTTAGTGACGAAACATAAAAATTTATAGTAAAATTTTGTCCACTAATGTTTCCATGTCACGACCCAAATCGGGGCCGCGACTGGCACCCACACTTAACCTACTATGTGAGCGAACCAACCAATCTAAACCCAAACATATTGAATAAAATACAATGCGGAAGACTTAAACTCATTAACAAATCAATTAAACAACTTCTAAAATTTATAACTCATTATCCCCAAAATCTGGAAGTCATCATCACAAGAACATCTATGATCAAATTACTAAACTAGGAGTATCTAAGAAACTAAAATACATAAAAAGCTAGTCCATGCCGGAAATTCAAGGCATCAAGACTTGAAGAAGAAGATCCAGTCCAAGCTAGAAGCATTAGCTCACCCTGAAATCCGGTGTACTGAAGACTGGCTAGAATTGCGATTGAGTTGAAGACGACGGCGCGTTTGCTGCACTCCACATATAACAAAGAAAGAAACAACAAGTAGGGGTCAGTACAAAACACGGGTACTGAGTAAGTATCATCGGCCAACTCAAAATAGAAAACAGCATATATCAGTTAATATCATAAATC
>CM064973.1:47894669-47944217 GCA_032847665.1 Solanum chilense
TGTGTCGGTACGTGACACTCCGATCCCCTAATTCTACGTGTCGGTTCGTGACACCCGATCCCCTAATACTATGTATCGGTACGTGACACTCCGATCCCCTAATTCTACGTGTCGGTTCGTGACACCCGATCCCTTAATACTATGTGTCGGTACGTGACACTCCGATCCACTAATACTATGTGTCGGAACGTGACACTCCGATCCACTATCATCATTCTATCAATTCATCAAGCCTTCTATTATACCAAGGCATCATCAATCTCATTACTTTAGTTCATCAAGCCTTCTTTTATATTAAGGCATCATCAATCCCATTAACAAAGTGAATTAGGGTTTCTTTCAAGATTTGGGATTCAATAGCTTCATCATGCTTACTTTATCACAATCACATAATCATATTCATGCAAGCATACAATTAAGCATATAGACAGGTTTACAATACTACCAATACATATCATTCGCTATTAAGAGTTTACTACGAATAACGTAAAACAAAACCATAACCTACCTCCACCGAAGATTAGTGATCAAGCAAGCAATTCCTCAAAGCTTTGATATCCCCTTCGTTCCCCTCTTTCGTTCGATCCTCTCTCTTTCTCTTGTTCTTTCTATTTTTCTTATTCAAACCCTCTTTCTTTTACCCTAATTAACATATAATTAAGTGTAAAAGATGACAATAATACCCCACTAATTAACTCAAAGTTACCTCTTTTATCCCTCAAGAAATTGAGTTATTAATATAAACCCACGAAATATATAATTAAAGCAGGAATAGTCCAAAACGCCCCTTTAAAACTTAACCAGAAATTCGACTCCGACTGGGATTATGCAACCTGTGACGGCCCGTCGTGCCTGCGACGGTCCGTCCTGCAGGTCATCGCAAGGATCAGAGACTCAATTTTCACTAAAGAGTCTGTGACGGTCCGTCACGCCTGTGACGGTCCGTCCTGCACTTCCGTCATGACGTTCAGAGAATCGTTCCCTGTACCAAATTCTCAAGAGTTGAAGTGTTTTGAAACGGGGGCTCACGACGGTTCGTCGTACCTGTGAGGGTCCGTCCTGCAGGTCTGTCACAGAGTTCAGAGAGTCGATTTCAGCACTCGAATTTCAGAATTCCCAAGTGTTTTGGGACGGGACACCCTCGATGGTCCGTCGTGCCCATGACGGTCCGTCGTGGTGTCCGTCGTCTCAGCCAGTTTTTCCAGAAATAAAATCTGCTGCTCAAAACGACTAAACAGGTCGTTACATTCCAACAAAAAATTAATTGGCGCCATCTGTTATGTAGTGTTAGCTAGTCATGAATTTAAAAGTTATCGGTGACACATTATTTCTTCACTAGTAATATATCTAATTCATGACAAATATTTTTGTCTTTAAATTTATTAATTTTTGGACACAAAAAAAAAATTCATCTAAAAAAATATGTTGTTACAATATTGACAAATTAGAGTTCATAGTTAAATATTATAAGTTTTAGCTACAAAAATTTAGATTTAATTATGACATTTATTTTCGTCATTAATAATATAAATAATTGGTGACAAAGATTTTGTCTCTAATCAATCTGCGATTTAGTGACAACAAAAAAATTGTCACAAAATATGTAAGGTGTTAAATAGCGATGACATAAAATTTGTAGTGAATAATTCAACTATTTGCTAGGAAAAAATTCATAGCTAAAACTTTCTTTTTTTGCTACAATTGTTCATAATTACAAGTGAAATCTTATAAAAGGAATAATACAAGTGCTTCATAAGAAATACACAGAGTCCATTCGTTAATTTTCAAGGGAAAATATTATAACCAACGAATTCGGACGATTTCGTAAAATAAAAAAGTTCAATACATCAATTTTCTTATATTACGCAATTATAAAATGCATCATTTGAAAAATATAGTCCAGATTATAAGTATTGTGAGTCGGGTACGATTCTACCACTTGATCGCTAATATTTGTTGGTTTCGCACTTTTGATTTTTATTTAATACACTTTCATTAAGTCTTTATGCTATTTTTTGTGTGTGTCTATTGATTTGTGATTGATAAAATGTATAGACTAAGTCGATCTATTTTCTTTTGTCTATAAATATGTACATATATATATGGTAATTTCACATATGTACTTAGAACAACTATACAAAGATAACATCAACTTACAAACTTAGACTTCTCAAAGTTGCGAAATATTTCATGAATTTCTATTAATGTTTTCCATCAGTGTGAAAATTGAAGTAAAAAATAAAAGAAATGAACCAATTAGGATTTCAAATATATTATGATGAAGCATTATACTTATGGGTATCGATGTTTTTTTCAAAACAATTGATTTAGTGATCAAATTGAAGAGTTATTCAATTTTTTAAATAAAATCAAAAGTTTAATTTTATATAAATTTATATTGTACTGAACAATTTTTAAATTTATAAAAATAAATAAATAAAATGACAGAATCGTACTGCATATATTTAAAGATATTTTTAAAAATATACAATTTAATTAAAATATAATTTACATTTGAATGAATTGTGGGTGGTAAATTTCATACATTTATGTATGAGTATAATAATCATATACTATATTATTTCTATAAAATTTAAATTTAAAAAAAGTGAATGAAGTAAAAAATAAAATAAAAATAAAAGACAAGAGAGAATTGGTCAGATGGTAAGCAACTCTTTACTTCCAACCTCAAGGTTGTGAGTTCAATTCCCTAAGAAAGCATAAATTGCAAGCTCGCGAGATAAATACATGTATATTATAGGAAAATTAACTATTTTTATAATGAGATATTTATCTCTACTTAAGAAAAAAATAATTTTTTGTATATGAAATATAGTCGTTGGTGACGTAGTTAGATTTTGTTCAACTACGAAACACATATAACTTTAGAGACAATTGATTTCATCACTGATTAAAGTAAACTAATTAGCGACGATATAATTATGTCGGTAGTAATAACATTTTTAGTAACAAAGCATTCTATTAACTACAAAAAAAATATTTTTTACGACAAATAAATTTGTCACAAATGTTTAAGCATTAAGGGACGATTTTTCTTTTTGTGGTTAAAAAAATACTTCTAACGACGAGCATTAAATCGTCTTTGTATACTTTTAGAGACACACATTTAGTGACGAATTAATTTTCGCCTCACAAGAGTTTTAGTGACGAAATATAATTTATAAATGACGAAATAATTTGTCCCTGATAATCAATTATTGTAGTGATGTCACCCATGCTATCATTCTATATATTTTGGGGTGTCAAGCGATTGTGCTTGTTGTACTCACACGTGTTTGTTGGGAAAGTGGAAATCTTTTGAACCCAATGGATAAATGGAATCCAATGGTGAATCCCCTCTTACCTTGACATTAAAGTCCAAAAGCAATGGAGGAAAAATAATACTTGAAGCTTGAAACCCTAGCTTTCTTCCTTGAGCTTGAGAGAGAATTGAACAGAATGAACTTGGACGAGAATTGGGGATTTGAGAGAATTAGAGGATTTTGGGTAGAATTAGGAGTTGAAAGTAGTTATAGGGCTTTAGAATTAGGGTCAAACCTACATAATATAGGTATTAAATTCATAGGAAAAGACTCAAATACCCTTAAGAAAAAACTGGCGGAAGTGATCTACAGTTGAGACCTACGATTCTTAGGACTTTCTATAGCTCGTACTGTTCAATCGTAAAATCAACTTCAGAAATCCAAAATTCATCTTACTTTCCACTAGACTTTTTGTAACACCTCGAACTTCCATAAAGGGCTAAAAGGGAAAATTTAGGCAAGTCCACGAATCCAAAAAGACCATAGACCCTTCAGTACATCATCCTAGACGATTCATGTAGGGGATCACGATCAGTTAAGGATGTCGTGAGTGACCATCCAGGACTGCCCTGGGAGGGGTCACCTAGACGTCCCGTGATGACTTGGACGTCCCGTCGAGGGCCCATGTAAGTCACCCAATCAAGGAGGTTATACCCAAGTCAAGTCTTTAGTGTTGGGAAAATTGCAAACGGTCAAATCTTTTAGCACACAATGAATTTGGTGGCTCATAACTTATCAAATTAAAGATTTCTGAATCCTCTTTCCATCACCACCGAGTTTGACTAATTTCAAGCTCGGAGTAAAAATTTATGCTCGAAATAGTAAAGCCTTGTGGGGCAGAGCATCTTCACGACCCACTTGACGGGTTGTGGTGCTCTGACGGCCCGTGAAGCCTATCTTGTAGCCACTCCGTCAGCTTTTAAGTCAGGATCACATTGGTCTTTTCTCCTATGCATTTGGTACTTAAACTGCGTCGTTTTACTCATTCTGAGCTGAATAATCTAGTCAGAAACTACCAGAATCCTCATTCCCAAAAAATCATCTAACTTAGAACAAAAAGATGAGAAATGAAGGTGATAGTTTCCACAGGATAAACATAGGACTTCTTCAAATTCAACCCTGAAGATTCCTTCGTAGTTTCGTCACTAGGTATGTGAGATTTCACTAGTGGGTTCCTTTTATCCATTAGGTCCCTATAATTCAATTATTTTTTCAATTTCACTTAGGGTTTTCAAAACCTTTGTGATTCCTTGTGATTTTAGTTGCTATATCCACGATCTAAATAACATAGTTCCATGAATATAATTTAGAACCCTAGATTGCATTACTATCAATACTCCTGAATTTGACTTGCTAGGCAAATCAGAAAAGCATACTTTAGAATTCAAATGTCACATTAATATCAATTTTGGCTCAGTTTCATTCGATTAATCCATTACTAACCATACATGAAAATCAAAAGATAAGATGCGAAACTAAAAGAAAAAACAAATTAGTTAGCAAAGAGACACATGTCGGAATCATTGGTCATAGTAAAACTTTTTTCTCTCAAAGTTAGTCTTCATTGACGGTTGAGAAAATGAAATCAAAATTGAAAGAGCCAACAAGAGGATCATGCCTCAAGTTGATTCCATCAAACTCTACCTTAAATTATAAATAAATTATAACATATTATAATTATTTATTATAAAAAATATATTATTTATATATAATTATAAAAAAAATATGTATATAATTTATCAGTTCGTTAGTTATTTCTTCAATCTTTTCATTTTTTAAAATAAATAAATAAATAAATCAAATAGTATCGAGTTTTAAAAATGTAAAATCAAATCCAAATTATTTTTTACAACAATTACTGGAATGTGCTATCTCAAAGCACCATTTGGGAAAAAACTTGAGTCACCTTTTTCTACAAGTATTTTTTTTATGTTCAAATCCTACACGTATTCGAATAAGTATGTTTTGTTAAAATTTTATTGGCACAACGCAAATTTAGGTCTATATCTAACTCTCTTTTTTGTTTCAAGTGATGTGGAAGTATCCCTTCATAAGAAAGGAGTACATGTGTCCTATATCTTTAGTGCAAAAAACAAATTAAATTCTAATACAAAAAATTCATTTGGCCCACAAAATTTATCATGATGTTAGAGATGTATGACTTTGTTTGATTTTGGAAAATAGTCTCAAAAATATTTTAGTTTTAATTAAAATTATTGTTACGATGTCAAATTTTATAGAGAACTTTTTTATCTTTCTGCACTATGTAATAGTGTATTTTAAAGGTATATATGTGCCTAGGTGGACATATGACTATTTATAATTATGTAATATTTATGATGTCCACGTGGGAACATATATACTTTTAAAATACACTATTAAATAGTACAGGGGTAAATGTCCTTTCCAAAGTTTGATAGTGTTACAACAATATCGGTCAAAGTTTAGATATATTTCGAACCTTTTCCCTTTGATTTTTAACTTTTTAAAACTTATTTTAAGTTAATTTTAACTTTGCCAAAATACTTTTAAAAGCTAAAAGTGACGCAAAAGTAAATTTGATCAACTTTTAAGTCACCCTAAACATGCTAATATACATTATCTATTCAGTTTTACTTGTCATATTTGAATTCAATACATTCATTAAAAAAAAATTGATATAATTATTTTATATATCTATTGATTAATATTTGATATTAATTCATGAAAATTAAATTGAAAAATAAGTAATTAATGTAAAGGATAAATATGAAAAGAAAAATTATTTTTTATCATATTAAAGTGATAAATAAAAGCAACCTCCAATTTTAAAATATTAAACAAGTAAAAGTAAATAAAAAAAATTTCATCAATATACACTATGATCGTAACTCTTATGGAATAGGAGAATTTATGTATAACGAGAATGTCATTGAAATAAAATCGTTAGTGGGATAAGCCCATTTTCATTAAACACTATGAAAGTGATAAATAAGGAATATTTATTGGCAAACAAGAATATGCACCAACCAATATACTAATCTCGTGTATCAAAACCATGATTAATCAAGCCACTCAAGAAAAATAGAGTGCACTCATGAGTAGTGAGCCATGAAAATCATAAGTAAAGAAATATATTAAAACAATTTCACAATTTAGACAAATTTGTAGTTTATATTTTAACTATCTATGTTCTAAGAATTTTACATAAAGATCTGCAAATATTATTGAATCTACCTTTTACAAATTTAAATTATAAAATAAGATAGAAATGTGTATTTGCTTATTTTAAGTTTTTGACATGTTATTTTTCACGGAAAGCCAAATACTTTTGGACAAAGCAGTGAGAGTCAAAGCCAAAATTTTACTATACTATATTGGAAAACTTACGGAACCACTACTTTAGAAGCTAATTACTTATATATACATTAGTTTGTAATATTACGAATTTTACTAAATTTTGACACGTCTAGATACATTCATATACATGTATCTCGGGATATATGAGGTCAAAATTAAGTGTAATATGTTCTAGATGTATATATCCAAGTGGATTCGAATGTATCTGGGATACATAACAAATCTTGCTCGCCACTCTCATATGTAAGATACCTATACACACAAATCAAACCAAATACATACCGATGCATGTTTTTAATGTATATCTAGTGTGAATTTTCATGGATCTGAGATACATGACTATCTCATGCCTCCCTCCCCATTTCACTCACTTTTTTTCCTATTTTAGTGTTAGCTAGTAGGGAAAATACATGTATCTAAGGTGTATCTTCCTCAATATATAATTAGAAAACTTTTAATTAGTGATAAAATACGTAATTATTTAAAAGTATAGATATAATTAATATATATGGTACAAATATATGTCTAATAAAATAGTTTTCCCTATTATATAGCACAATCTTGACTTACGTGAATCACTCAATCAAAAAATCAAATTGATTTAGAAAGAATATGTTTCTAATTTAATTAAGGTCTGCGGCAAAATTACAATGTGGAGTGGTCTCATGACAAATGTTAAATCAATAAAGATTGTCAAGTCATTGAAACATAACATTGCTAATAGGACTGTCCATGAGGTTGGTATTAGCCCAACTTTTCCAGCCCAATTTTATAGCCCAAGAAAAAACCTTTGCTTACAATTTGAGTTTAAAACTAAAAAAGTGTTCTACTATAGGGTGTGCTTGGTATGGAGAAAAATGTTTTCTTCTTTTCTGATGTTTGGTTGGATAAATTTTTTGAAGAACATATTTCTAGGAAAATAAGTTTCTTAAAAATAAGAAAAATGATTTTTTAATGAAAATAGAGTAAATATGTTATACAAATGATATTCAATATTTATCATAACTACTTACCCACTCGTATAACACCACCAACTCCTACACCTTGACCATCTCACCCTTGCTACCACTGAGGCCCCACTGTCCAACCCTCCCGCCCCCTTTATTATTTTTCTAGATTTCATAGAAATACTCTTGAAATAACTTTTTTTTTTTTGCTTACTTACCAAATTCTAAAAAACAAGTAAGTTAAAAGTCATAAATTGGTCGACCAAGAAATGGTTTATCAACTTTTAATCACTTTTAGTTTAATCAATAATTTATTATTATTTTTATTTTGCCTTAGCGTTACTTTCGGGTGGTTTCCGAAGATTTGAACATGCGTACCTTAATTTTGTGATTGCATCATATCTTGTAGTATCTCTTTGGTATATTGTATAGTTATTGGTAGCTTGTTCTTAGTTATCCTAGGCGTAGGCTAGTGATTGCCTTTGACTTGTATTTGGAGTAGAATAGTATAGTATAGTATAGTAGACTTGGGTTTGATAGTATGAGCATTAGTTGGAGACAACTCATCCATCGTGACACCTTTGTCTATAAATTCCCTTATGCTACGTTTTTTCGTCGTAAAATCGGGCTTTATTTCATTATTTGAGATTGGACTTGCGTTTATACATGGGATAAATCTTTGGTAAATTTTGATGTTGGGTTTCAATCCACGATAGCCTTTACGATGGTAACTTTTGTTATAGGATCCTTTCCTATCTGCCCTTATAGTTGTGGTTTGAGTTATGGGTATATTATCTTCAACCACGGTTCAAGTTTCGGTAGCATTACTGTTAGTTGGGTTGAGACCTAACAATGTAATTCTAATATGTACTTCTTTCGGGTGACTTTGTCGCAGTTCACCAAATTTTGAGTTATCTTCTCCTTTGCTCTGGATTTCACCTATTCTCGATCATAAATAGTAGTAACTCTTATCTATATTCATCAGACTTATAGGAGTTTGTTTGAGTTATTGTGGGAACAAAATCTTGGCAACAATTAATTTGGCAGCCATACCTGTTGAAATTACTAGCCACAAATGTGAAAATTGATAGCCACCAATATGAAAGTTGGTAGCCATATTTGTTGAAATAGGTACTCAAAGTTTGGCATAAGTTTGGTAGAGTTTGGCAGCCAATTTAAAAATTGGTTACCACATTATGTCATTAATGATGTAATCAAGTGTTAAAAAAGAACTCTATAAATAGAGTAGTAATTAAACACTAAAAGACGCACCAAAATAGAGAAGCAACAGAGAGTAGAGAGAGTAATCCACAAACTACTTCTTAGTTTGTGAGAAATTATTGTGTAAGTAATATTATCGTGAGTTTTAAAAAATAAAAGAGTGTTGAGTAGTAGTTTTTTGACACTATTAAGTTTTTCATCAATATTATTATATTACTTATTCGGGTATCATATTTACCCATTTAATATTTGGTATCGTTGTTACTCTCTTCCTATTGCAATTTAGTTTGGACATTATCCTGGGTGTGATTATCATTTTGTCTAACAACGTGGTATCAAATCCATAACAAGTAATACTCTGTTGTCCTTTCAATACCCCCATCTCACAAGAAAAAATTATGAAAAATGGTGTCTACGAATGAAAGTCGTTCTTGACTCTCAAGATGTTTGGGATATTGTAGACAAAGGGTATACAAGAACCGCAAATGAGGAAACTTTGTCCTCAAATGAAAAGGGGGTATTGTTAAAGACAAGAAAGAAAGATCAACATGACCTCACTCTTATCCATCAATGTGTTGGATGATGGTATATTTGAGAAGGTGTCATATGCAACCACCTCAAAAGAAGCGTGGGATATTTGGAAAAATTCTCTCCAGGGAGTTTATAAAGTAAAGAAGATAAAACTTCATACTCTAAGGGCTGACTTTGAAGTTTTAAAAATTAAAAAATCCGAATTCATTTCAAAATTCTGTTCAAGATTGATGGTTGTTGTAAATCAACTAAGAAAATACGGGGAGGAAGTAGATGATGTGCATGCGGTAGAAAAGATCCTTCGTTCTTTAACACCTAAATTAGATTATGTGGTGTGTATAATTGAGGAGTCTAAAGATTTAGACTCTATGGCGGTAGAACAATTGAAATGTTCTTTACTAGCCCACGAAGAGAAAATGAAAAGGAGAAAAAAAGAGCCACTAGAGCAACTTCTCAAAACTCATGCATTCTTCAAAAGATTTGAAGGTGAGAAAAGTTAAGGAAATGGACAATGGCAAGGCCGTGTAGGTCGTGAAGGCCGAGTAAGAGGAAGAAGTTATACCAATCATATCGCAATGAAGATAAAAGTCACTAGTCATTCAGAGGTCGTGATCGTGGTCAACGAGGAGGTAGAGGATGTGGAGCCTATCAAGGTACAAATGAAATGAGGTATGACAAATCTAAAATAACTGTCACAAAATTGGACATTACTCTTGGAAATGTCGTAGTAATGTTGAAGAGTAAGTTAATCTTGTTGACAACAACAAAGATGAAAATGAGTCAACGCTGTTATTAACACTAAAAAAAGAAGATAGATATGATTGCAGCTCATGGTACCTTGACAATGGAGCAAGCAATCATATGTGTGTCTACAAAGAAAAAATTGTGGAGATAAAGAAGATGGTGAAAGGTAATATATCTTTTGGAGATACCTCAAAGATCCAAATTGAAGGGATAGGTAGGATTTTGATATCTTGTAAAGATGATGACCATAAATTGATTACTAATGTTTATTATGTACCAAAATTGAAAAGTAATATTTTGAGTTTGAGTCAACTTCTTGAAAAAGGATATGATATTCATATGAAAAATATGCATATTTGATTTAGAGATTCATGTAACAACTTAATTGCTAAAGTTCATATGGAAAAGAATAAGTTGTTTCCTTTGAATCTTCAAACGATCGATGCAAAGTGTTTGAAGGCCAATATGCAAGATCACTCATGGTGTTGACATATGAGATTTGGGCACTTGAACTTTGAAGCGCTCAAATCAACGGGAGACAAAAACATGGTTGATGGGATACCGTCAATCAACCATTGAATTCAATTGTGTGAAGCTTGTCTTCTTGAAAAATATGCAAGGAGGAGTTTTCCAAAAGAGACTACATCAACAACAAGTAAGCCACTTCAACTTGTACACACTGATGTGTGTGGTCCAATCGATCTACCTTCTTTTGGTAAAAGAAAATACTTCTTGGTCTTTATTGATGATTTCAGTAGAAAGACTTGGGTATGCTTCTTGAAGCAAAAATCTGAAGTTTTTGTTGCCTTTAAAAATTTCAAATCACCTGTAGAAAGAGAAAGTGGTTATGAAATAAAAGCATTAAAGTCCAATAGAGGAGGTGAATTCACTTCAAAAGAATTTAATGACTTTTAAAGATGGTGGCCATAAATTGATTATAATGTTTATTATGTGCCAAAATTGAAAAATAATATTTTGAGTTTGGTCAACTTCTTGAAAAAGGATATAATATTCATATGAAAAATATGCATCTTTGGCTTAGAGATTCAAGTAACAACTTAATTGCTAATGTTCATATGGCAAAAAATAGGTTATTTCCTTTGAATCTTCAAACTATCGATACAAAGTGTTTGAAGGACAATGTGTAAGATGACTCGTGATATTGGCATATGAGATTCGGGAACTTGAACTTTGAAGCTCTCAAATCAATGGGAGACAAGAACATGGTTGATGGGATACCGTCAATCAACCATTCAAATCAATTTGAGAATCTTGTCTTCTTGGAAAACATGCAAGGAGGAGTTTTTCAAAGGAGACTACGTCACGAACTAGTAAGCCACTTCAACTTGTTCACAATGATGTGTATGGTCCAATTGATCCACCTATTTTTGGTAAAAGAAAATACTTCTTGGTCTTTATTGATGATTTCAGTAGAAAGACTTGGGTATACTTTTTGAAGCAAAAATCTGAAGTTTTTGTTGCCTTTAAAAATTTCAAAGCACTTGTTGAAAAAGAAAGTGGTTATGAAATAAAAGCATTAAGGTCCGATAGAGGAGACGAATTCACTTCAAAAGAATTTAATGACTTTTAAAGATGGTGGCCATGATTACTAATGTTTATTATGTTCCAAATTTGAAAAATAATACTTTTGAGTTAAGGTCAACTTTTTGAAAAAGGATATGATATTCAAATGAAAATATGCATCTTTGGCTTAGAGATTCAAGTAACAACTTAATTACTAAAGTTCATATGGCAAAAAATAGGTTATTTCCTTTGAATTTTCAAACTATCGATTCAAAGTATTTGAAGGCCAATGTGCAAGATGATTCATGGTGTTGACATATGAGATTTGGGCATTAAACTTTGAAGCTCTCAAATCAATGGTAAACAAGAACATAGTTGATGGGATACCATCAATCAACCATCCAAATCAATTGTGTGGAGCTTGTATTTTTGGAAAACATGCAAGGAGGAGTTTTCCAAAGGAGACTACATCAATAATAAGTAAGCACTTCAACTTGTACACACTGATGTGTGTGTCCAATCGATCCACCTTCTTTTGGTAAAAGAAAATACTTCTTGCTCTTTATTGATGATTTCAGTTGAAAGACTAGGGTAAACTTCTTTAAGCAAAAATCTGAAGTTTTTGCTGCCTTTAAAAATTTCAAAGCACTTGTAAAAAAAGAAAGAGGTTATGAAATAAAAGCATTAAGGTCCGATAGAGGAGGCAAATTCACTTCAAAAGATTTAATGACTTTTTTCAATCTCATGGAATTCCTCGCCCTCTAACGGTACCTTACTCGCCCCAAAAAAATGGAGATATAGAAAGAAAGAATAGAACAATTCTTAATATGGCTAGATGTATGTTGAAAGCTAATTATCTACCAAAAGAATTTTGGACCGAGGTTGTTTCTTGTGCAGTTTATTTGAGCAACATGTCTCCAACAAAAATGTACGATATCAAACACCTCAAGAAACATGAAGCGGAATAAAGACAAAATGTTAAACACTTGAGAATATTCGGGAGCATAGCTTATGCTCATGTTCCACATCAAGGGAGAGCTAAAATTGACGATCGTAGTGTCAAACATGTGTTTGTTGGCTATGATGCAAGTTCAAAAGGCTACAAATTGTATAATCCAAGCAATAACAAGGTTGTGGTAAGTCATGATGTTGAATTTAATGAAGAAGCATCGCAAAACTGGGAGGCTCTAAAAGAAAAAACATATGATTTTCTTCCTTACTTCGGAGATGAAGAAGTATAGGAGACCATGGAACCTGCACAGGTTGCAACCCCACCTCCTTTACCAGCAAATGTTGCATCTCCATCTTTTCAAGAGAGTTTAAGTGAAAGACCACATTGGATGATGATCATTCTATGATGACATAGAAGAAATTACTAATTTTGATATTTTGTGTTGTCTTTTTGCTGATAGTGAACCAATAAATTTTGATGAAGCTCTTACTGACAAAAGGTGGCGACAAGCCATGGAGGAGGAGATCCAGTCAATAGGGAAGAACAACACTGGGGAGTTAATAAATCTTCCAAAAGGACCATTTAGCAGTTGGAGTCAAATAGGTATATAAGATGAAGAAAAATGCCCATGGAGAGGTTGAAAGATAAAAGGAAAGCTTGTGGCTAAAGACTACAAACAAAGGAATGACATCTACTATGAGGAAGTCTAAACGTCTGTTGCCCGCATGGAGACAATCCGTCTATTGATCTCTTTAGTAGCGCAAATGAAGTGGAAGATCCATATGTCAAATTGGCATTCTTGAATGGATATCTTGAAGAAGAAGTCTATGTTGAGCAACCATTGAGTTTTGTGGTTAAAAATTACGAAGATTAGGTGTTGAGGTTGAAGAAAGCCTTAGATGGGTTGAAGCAAGCTCCACGAGCTTGGAATAGTCGCATTGACAAATACTTTCAAGACAATGGGTTTACTCGTTGTCTCCATGTATATACTCTTTACATTAAAGTTCATACTAATGGAGATATCTGTTTGTTTGTCTTTATGTTGATGATCTCATTCTAACGGGTAACAACTCAATTTTATTTGAAGCTTTCAAGAAAGCTATGTCCCTTGAGTTTGAGGAGACAGACATAGGGCTCATGTCATATTACTTGGTCCTAGAAGTGAAGCAAATAGAGGAAGACATCTTTATATCTCAAGGAAGATATACAAAAGAGAATCTGAAGAAGTTCAACATGTTTGATTTCAACCCTGTGAATATACCAGTGGAAAGTGGAACAAAATTGACAAAATTTGACAATGGAGAAAAAGTGGATTCCACTTTGTTCAAAAGTCTCATAGGAAGTCTGAGGTACTTGACATGTACAAGACCAGATATACTCTTTGCAGTTGGAGTAGTCAGTCGCTTCATGGAAGCTCCTACCTCCATTCACTTGAAGGTCACTAAAGGAATTCTTCTCTCCCTAAAAGGTACAATCAACCTTGGGCTATTTAATTCTTCTATGATTTTAATCTTGTTGGATATTGTGATAGTGATTATGCGGGAGATGTTGATGATAGAAAAAGCAAATATGGTTTTGTATTTTTCTTGGGTGATTGTGTTATTTCTTGGAGTTCAAATAAACAATCAATTGTTACTCTATCGACTTGTGAAGTTGAATACATGGCAATGACATCATGTACGTGTCATGCTATTTGGTTGAGAAGATTGTTGAAGGAACTCAATTTGCTGCAAATTGAAGCCACAATGATTTGTGTTGATAACAAATATGTGCAAGCACTTGCAAATAATGTTGTATATCATGATCAAAATAAGCACATAGACACAAGGGATCACTTTATCCGAGAATGCATTGCCAAGAAAGAGGTAGAACTCAAGTATGTGAAATCTCATGATCAAGTTGCGAATATATTTACAAAGCCTCTCAAGTTTGAAGATTTTCAAAGATTGAGATCATGCCTTGGAGTAAAGAAGAAAAATCAAAATTAAGGGAGAGATTTGTGGTAAAAATTCTTGGCAACAATTAATTTGGCAGCCATACTTGTTGAAATTACTAGCCACAAATGTGAAAATTGATGGCCACCAATGTGAAAGTTGGTAGTCATATTTGTAGAAGTAGGTAGTCATAGTTCGGTAGAGTTTGGCAACCAATTTTTGTGAAAATTGGCTACCACATTATGTCATTAATGATGTAATCAAGTCTTGAAAAAATTCTATAAATAGAGTAGTAATTGAACACTAGAAGACATACCAAAATAGAGAAGCAATAAAGAGTAGAGAGAGTAATCCACAAACTGCTTCTTAGTTTGTGAGAAAATATTGTGCAAGTAATATTATTGTGAGTTGTAAGAAATAAAAGAGTGTTGAGTAGTAGTCTACAACCAATTTTTTGAATAATATCATTATATTACTTATTGGGGTATGATATTTACCCATTTAATATTTAGTGTCGTTGTTACTCTCTTCTTATTGCTATTTAGTTTGGACATTATCCTAGGTGTGATTATCATTTTGTCTAATAGTTATTACTTTCAAATTACGCACGACTATACCTTCTCGACTCATGGATCCAATTAGGTTATTGTAAGCTACTTTACCTTTCAGTTTCTTCTGCTTCTAGACTCGTGAGGTTTATAGTTAGTCACATTTTATCGCTTTGCTCGATTGACCTCTAGTCGGTGTAACTTTATCGTTTTTCCTCTTTACTTTTTTATTTTTCTTGCTTAGTCGGTCTATGATGCGTACAAAGTCTCTATTATTTTGATACTCATACTGCACTCTACATTTGTTTTCCTGATATAGATCCTAGCTCCAACCGTCAGTGTTGATTAGGACAGCTTTAGAGATCTTTGGAGATTGAGGGTGAGCTGATGGTGTTTTAGTTTAGCCTATCTCCTTCTGTATATAACTTTTGGGCTAGTTTTTTTTTTTTTATATTTCAGTTAAGTCTGTACTCTTTGATCCACTTTTGTGACTTATACTCGTATAGTAGCTTTATATTGATATCCACCAGGTTGGAGGTTTGGATCTTGTACTATTGGCTTTTGTATATATTACTATTCTTGTCTTTAATGCTTTGCTTTAAATTTCTCATTGGTTATTGTTTGTATTCAATATACATGTTATTTGTTGTTTCGGAAGTTGATTTGACTTACCTATTGGTGGGGCATGATAGGTGTCATTATGAAGTTGATCTTATCTGATTATTGTTTACCTCATTTCCCCCTTTATATACAATAATTGTGTATGTCCCTTAAATAGCTTATCATGTTCGAAATTTTTGTTGTTAGCATTGATATTTTTATTAGTTTTTGTATTAGTTGAACATGGTTGAAACCTCGTCGTTGGGACTTGAGACAAATACAAATAAACTTAAAAAATTGCTTCACCATGTGCTTGATTTCTTTGAGCAAGTTTACAAATATCATCTATTTTAATTTGTTGCAAAGAAAATTGATTTGTACTTCAATATCCCTCATCATAACTCTCCTAGTTATACTTAGGGCAACTTTCACATATCGCAAACAAAAAATTCATATTTGTATGCTATAGCAAACTTTGCATAATTGCGCTTAATAGCAAACATAAAACTGTATAATTTTCTATACATATACAATTGTATAATTCGCTGGCCTATTTCGCTGCAATTGTATAATGTGCTTTGCATACAATTGAATCGAATTAAAATGTATATATATTGCATAATTATAAGTGTATACCAAGAAGATATATGTTTTTTTCGCTTTATACAAAAAATAGAAACGCAATATATACACTTCTATTGTATAAAGCTAGAGAAATTGTATTGCTCTGCAATTGTATAATTCGCAATTGTATAGTTCGTTGGCCTTTTTTCTCTGCAATATTTGAAGTAAAATGTTTGTAAATTGTATAATTAAGTGTATAATATGAAGATATACATTTTTGCATGTGTATATACAATTTTCTCTCGCTTTATACAAAATAGAAACAGAATTATACACTTCTGTGTATAAAGCGAGAGAGGCGAGCGAGAATGGAGAGTGGCGAGCGAGATTTTTGGGAGAGAGACGCTTGCAAATTTTAGCTAATGTTTGCTATGGAGCACAATTAAATCAAACCCTAGCTATTCCATTTAATTTAGGTTATTAGTTTGCTATTATATACAATTTTCCTACTTCTTTTAGTAACTTTGTAGTATATTATAAACTTGGGCTTGAGACTTGAGTGTATATATGGCCCAAAAGTTCTCCTAGTTATACTTCTGTTAGTAACTTTGTAGTATATTATAAACTTGGGCTTGAGACTTTGAGTGTATATATGGCCCAAAAGTGTTTCAAATGTCTCTTTACATAACTTCAAAATCCATAGAAATAGTAAGCAACAATTATTAATTCTTCCATTAAATTTGAAGAAGCAACATTAACTAGGTAACATACTTTGACATTTTATTTTCATAAAAAAAAAACTTAAATAGAAGAAAGGGTAATAGGATACCCATCTGTTGGAATGGCTAGTAAGAAAAAAGGATACAATATTTTTTCTAAAGGAACCTTAGGCTCCCATCTAAAATTCTTAAGTAGATGATGAAGAAAAACAAGAATCAATATTCTTGCAAATTCTTTTCCAGGACACATTCTATGTCCTCCACCAAATGGAACTGATGTATAAGGAACTTGTCCATTTCCTTCAAATCTTGAAGGATCAAACTTTGTAGGATTTGGAAAATATTCACCATTCTTTTGTGTAGCTCCAAAACTCAAATATATCTGCAATATTATTTAGAATAACACTTCTAATTATATATTTATTAAGATGTCAAGAAACATTAACAAAGTAATCACATCAAAGGTTAAACTTAGACATGAATAAATTAATTTAATGTGGGTGTAAATTGTATGCACAAGTTCTACGTATTTTTAGATAATATACATGGATATATGTGCAACGCACGTGCTGAAAAACAAATACAAGCATAACTAATGTCAGTATTATTAATACACCATATTCTTCTTCATTATTTTTATACACCCTGCCAAACAACCCCGAGAAGGGAAGAATTACGTACCTTCCATCCTTTTGGTATGTAGAAGTCTTCATAAGTGAAGTCCTCTATTGCTTCTCTAAAAATTCCTTGAACAACTGGTGTGTTTCTTAATACTTCATTCACAAAGCTCCAAGTTTTCCTCATTTTTTGAATGTCATTCCAACATAGCTCTTTCCTTGGCATCATTTGCCTTGATATCTCATTTTGCTCTATCAATTTACAATAAAGAATGGTCACCTCTTTTTATGTGAGAAATAAAAATAATAAGGTGTCATGCAAAAGATAATAAAGTAAACCCTCGATAGCAATAATATTTTTGAACCAATGATTCTTCAACTCCACTATCCTATTTATTAAAAATTAAGACATAATAGAACAAATAGATATATGACGTTGTTCTACATGTCAGTCTTATGTGTGTTCCACGTGTATTATGTCACATAAGACAAATATGTCTATTTTTTTCAATTTTATACGAGCTTATCTGTGACAAATCATGCAATAGGCAAAAAAAATTTCAAAATATATACCTTGAATTATTTTATTGAAGAACTCAGGCATTTGTTGAAGGTACTTCATGGTCAAAGTAATAGTTGTAGCAGTAGTGTCATAACTACCAATAATGAATCCAAACACTTTATCCTCTATTTCAACTTCAGTCATGTACTTTCCATCTTCATCTTGTTCATTGATCATTTGTGTCAACACATCAACTTTTGACAAATTTGGATTTTCTAATAATTCTACCCTTCTTTGTTTAATAATAACCTTCATTTGTTTCCTTAATTCATTCCCAGCTTTCATTGCCTTATAAAATGTTGTGCCAGGAAGATTTATGTCCACTGCCAAAAGACCTTGTGTAAAAATCTTGAATTTTTCATAAAGATTCAAGATTTTATCCGAATCTTCGATCCCCATAAAGGCTCTAATAGAAAGGGAGAAAGTGAATAACTTCACTTGATCATATACCATCACTTCATTTTTCCCTTTCCAATGATTTTTCAAGTGTAAATGTGACATATTGTCCATAGTACTTATAAGTCTCTCTACATTTTGTGAGTTCAAAAAAGAGCTAATGACATTATGTGCCCTTTTAGTGTCATGTTCAATAGGGACAAATGATGTTGATGGGAAGAGCTTTTGAACAGACTTAGGTCTCCAACCAATGATAAGCTTATTACCTTGAGTGAATATGAATTTGTTAGCTGCTGGACCTGAAAAAACAACAACTTTTTGGCCAAGTAATGAGGTTTTGAATACATGAGAGTTGTATTTTTTGGTTCTTTCTTGAACAAACTCATGGACCAATCCATAGTAAAGTGAAAAAAGGAATTGGATGGTTTCTCCAATAATAGGCCAACCAAAGGTGCCTGGAGCTAGAGGCATTTTTTCTTTAGGCTTGGCAAAGAAATATTTGAACAAAGAATAGATGATTATAGTAAGAATGGTTGCAAAAGAGAGGAGGAAGAGGTCCATTTTGTGTGCTACCTCTTCTTTTCCCTAAATTGATATTGAAGTATATACCATGTGATATGTATATATATAGTAGTAAAGGAAATCTTGTACATGTGCAAGGTCCCAATATTGGTATGATATATAAATAAGTCCTTTAATTTATTTTAGATGTACTTTATTTTTAATTTTTAGTGTGTATAATTAGACATTTAAATTGTATAAAATGTAACAAGAAAATACACACTCTTACGTGACATAACATATGTAAAACGCCACATAGGATACAAAATCACTATTTAGGATGTATTTGACTATTTTGTTAGATTTTATACTCCCTCCATCTACTTGTATTTGTCATGTTGCGCTTTTTGAAAGTCAATCTAATTAATTTTTAAAGTTAAATTAGATTACATTAATTCAATATTTTAAACAAAAAATCTAGATATTAAAAAATATGAAAAATACTATAAATTGCAATTTTTTGCATATCAGTATGATGAGAAAATATATCTTAAAATATTAGTCAAGGTTCCTATAATTTGACTTTATAAATAAAAACATGACAAAAAATAGTGGACAAATGGAGTATAGGTTTAAGTGTTTACTTGTGTACATTCAAAGTTGAAAGCTATATATGCCAGCCTATTTGAAGTTAAATGACATATTCATGTATTATGTCTCTCAATAATTATTCACAATATTTTAAGCATAATTTGAAATTTTAGATCTAAAATTATTTATATATTTTTACGGTGTAGTAAATCATCGTATCAAGTGTAAAATAAATATTAATAATATTGGTAAATTTTCAAATCGTGTCAATTCACTATTTTTAATTTTTGTTATACTAAATTAAAAACTTGATTCAATTATATACATATGTGATTGTTAATCATCTTATTTTTTTCTCGAAATCCAAATGTAATGGCTCACTGGGATATCAATAACTGAAGTATTTTACTCAAAGTAGTTGCAAATATTTATACAAAAGATCCACGACATTCAAAATAGTAATATTATAACTAAAAAAATATGAATATAAAATTTAAAAACGCAACTAAAATGGGTCCAACAATTTTAAAAAATAATTACACATTAAGTAAATTAAAAGCGAAGAATAACATTTTTTAAAATATTACCAAAAGAGCCTAATTCTTCATTTCTTTCTCTAAAATCACTTTAAAAAATAAAAATAGAAAAAATAATTTTTCTCTTCTTAATTTCATTTTATCAATAATAATAGAATAACTTTATGTATCTATTGACAAATAATATATGTCATATATATAAAATCATAATAAATTTATTATTAATTTTTGTTTATATAACAATAAAAAAAGTTATAATTAAACTAGATATATTTAAATTTTTTCTGAGTTAAAGTAGGATAAATTTTTGTTAATTCTAAAAAATATTATTAGAAAAGAATGTGTTAAAAAAAAAATCTATTTATTTAGAAAATGAGCATTTTCTACTCATTAAAAAACAATAAAAACATTCTTACATTATAATATTGATACCAAAGACATTTTAAATCATAAACGTGGACATTTTTATTTATTTCACACGGTTTAAGAATATTTTTTTTTTCTAAAAATGGTTTTATTTCTTTTTAGATAACATGTTAATTTTAATTTTTTACGTTATATATCTAAAATTATAAAATTAAATTTTTTAAATATATACATTTGATATAACTTTAATTTTAAATTAATTCTTAAAATTACTGAACAAAGACATGCCGTAGTCTTGGGGATTGGGGTTGACGGAATCGACAGAAAACGTAAAAAATACAATCATTATTGGGATGCCACTAACGTAATCAGATATTGAGAATATACAGATCTACTTTCTCACTTCTTTTTTATTTGATAAATTTTAAGTCGATATATCTATCAACAAAATAATAAAGTGTAGAAATTTATCATTTTATGTTTATTGATTAATAGTCTTAAATATATTTATTTATTATATTTTTGGCCCAATTTACATTGCAAAGTATAGCTCAATGAGAAGACAATTCTTCAAGATTTATATGAAATTTATATATTTTATTAATCATCAATATAACATTTCTAAACTCGACGTAGTTTATTAGTTTCATTCTTCATATATTAACAGTCCTAAAAACATCTATTTACTTGAATAATTAAATTTAAATATACACATGTTCTTACAACATAAATAAATCATTGAATTCTCGCCAAATTTAAAAATATTTTCAACAGTTTTCTCCACTTTATATCAAAGGTGTCATGCTCCAACAAAAATTTGAGATCATGAATATATCTTAGTTTAGTTAGTAAAGTGTAGGAATATTTTTAAAATTAGCAATAATTCAATAACGAAGTTAATAATGTACGTCCAACTCAAAGATATTTTCAAGACTTCCTTTTTTCTTTTATAACAAGTTTCCCTTTCTGAGGTATCATCTAGTGAAGTGTTTATCCCAAAATTAAATTTTCAGCAAGACTGTGTAGTTGAGAACAATAAATTGAAAGAAAAGAGGATAAATATTTTGAAATGATAGCCATTGAATCCTCACATGGTTAAGACACTGAAGTATGGGTACTACATTGTTTTTAATCCGTTAATTTTCCCATTGCGTAATAAATGGGAAAATGCTTTGATTGTGTAATATATAAACAGGAAGATTGGATATGGATTAGCCCATACTAGGGTCTATACTATTTAAATTAAACCTAAATATCAAATCAAATTAAATCGAATTCTGTTATAAAATCAAGCTCATAAAAATATAATCATAAAGAGAGAAGGCGAGAGAAGTAGATAGAAGAAAATGATTTTTCTTCTTATTCAAGTGTATATCAAATGGTGAGTGATATCTCTATCGATAGTGTTGAGATATCACTCCCAAATGTCATCACATTAATAGATACATAGTTATCTCTTTAAGGTTTTTATCACCTTGGAAACACTTATACATTAATCCAATTAATTGTTGGATAACTCTAATGGATCATTCACATAAAACAATGGATTTATAACACTCCCCTTGGATGTCCATAGATAATGTGTCTCGTTAAAACCTTATTAGGAAAAACTCTGTGAGAAAATATTCTAGTAAAGGAAAAAGAGTACACATATCTTTTGATACGCAATATTGTTGCCTCATTAAAAACCTTGCCGAGAGAACCTAGTGGGAAAAAACTTCGGTCAAGGGAAAAAGAGTGCAACGCGTATTATACTCTCCCTGATTAAAACATCACTTAATATCTTGTGATGATATCTCCAATCTTCGTACTTTGTGGTTGGTATATTTTTTTTCAAAGAAAAATCACACATTTCCTGAATATGGTGTGTCATTTATCTCAATCAGACGCACTCTCGACTTGCTTCATGGAGGACTTTTATTTCTGCATAGCAACATTTGCTTTATTGATCGCCAAGATATTATTGTGCCTCCACATGCAAACACATAGCGTGCTTGAGATAGAGTTTTGTGTGGATCAGATAAATATTCTGCATCTGCGTAACCAATCAATTGTCTTGGAATCCTCGGAATAGAATAAACCCATGGTCCTTCGAGGATATTCAATCATGTGCTCAACACCATTTCAATGTCCTTTTGTCAGGAGAAACGAAATCTTGCCACTTAATTTACTGCAAAGCAAGTATCTGGTGTATATCAAATGGTGAGTGATATCTCTATTTATAGTGTTGAAATATCACTCCCAAAGGTCACCATATTAATAGATACATAGTTATCTCTTTGAAGTTCTTATCACCTTGGAAACACTTATAGATGAATCCAATTAATTATTGGATAACTCTAATGGATCATCCACATAAAACAATTTATTTATAATAAATTTTAATTTAAATTGATTTTTTATTTTTTAGTTTGATTTTGAATTAATAATTTACTTTGTTTAATTTTTTAATTAGATTTGAATTTTAAAAAATAAAAACTAAAAAAATCTTAGAGGGAGAGTGTTATTGTTTTTCATGATGATTTAATTTATGTTTTTTGTTTAGAAATCTATAATTTATACTCTTAAATATTGTGTTTTACGTTTTACTTGTGATCTATATTAGAATTATATTTAAGGGATTCAATGTTATTACTTGTCCTTATATATTCTAATTATTGCATAACCGAATAACCAAATTGAAAAAAAAAACTAAAAGAGAAAAAACAAATCGAACCAAAATTATTTTAGTTCGGATTGAGTTACATTTCTTCAAAATCACTAAAATAAAAAAAATCCAAACCGAATATATTTATTAGTCTAGTATTTTCTAATTTGATATTTTTTTACTTGTCATTTTTGACAAATAAAAAAAGCACAACTTTTCTTTTTTATTATACACTAAATTTATTAACATAGAGGTGATGTCTTTGGAAAATATAGTTAATAAATATATTTAAGACCATATCAATTAATATGGATAAAATAATAAACTTAATCTACCAATCATTATTTTCTAAACAGATGTGTTAAGTCAAAATTTGATAAATACTTTAAAAAGGAATAGAGAATGTAGTATATAAGTAAAATGTTTTTTTTAGTATAATATTTTATAATTTTTTTCTTGTACTTAAATTATTTAGTGACATAACTTTTACTAAACTAATGTATATTTGTTATCATATATTTATAAAATAAATGTCAGAAATAAATTTATATTAATTATTATTTTTTAGTTTCATACTTGTGACAAACATACCTCAATGTGGACTAGACCAAATGTCAGTAAGTATAATAAAAATAACCTTTAAGCACAATAACAAAGCGTGTTAAATTATTGACACTAGCTAATCATCATTGAATCTAATGTCGTTATAGCTTTAGTAATAATTTCAATGAGTGTTAACTGTCATTATATATATATATATATATATATATATATATATATATATATATATATACCCTAATTTAATTGCCGCTAAAATTACTTTTGTTGTACTGAGAAACATTTGATTCAAAATTTTCGTTCACGTTCCTTTTTTTTTGTTGATACATTTTTTTAGTTAATTGTCAAAAATACATCCAAACTATTTTTTTAAAATCATACAAATATTATTGAGAGTGTGAAATACACACCTAAACTATCACTTATTAATTTGAGAAATAGACATCAATGCTGATTTGACCTTGAACTTTTGTCCACGTGACTCTTCTTTTTCACATAGATTTTTATTTTAAAAAAATATTTCTCAGTTCATTTTTAAAGAATGAAGTTGTGTGTTTCAATTTATTTTTTTTAGTTGGAATTGTGTCATGATTCAAATCTAAATTGATATTAGCACCTACTTATAACATCCCAATTCTCATCACTAGGTAAGCTAAATCCATAGCGAAATCAGAAGTATGACTTAAAATAAAGAACACAAAATATTTAAGTGGAAACCTTCTTGCTCTAGGGTGGAGAAAATCACGATTTGTCTCACACAATTTCAACCACAATGTATTTACTGCAAAGAGTCACAATTCAGATTACAACTCTTGCAACCTAGGAACTAAATTCTTAATCCTTTCTAAAGCAATAAATCTATTGTCTAATAAATCAACTAACTCAATTAATATAGACTTTAAAAACACGACATAGCTAACTCTAGTTACAACTCAAACTTAAGCAATGATTACAACTAAAATGA
Organism: Solanum chilense; assembly: GCA_032847665.1. NCBI lineage: Eukaryota > Viridiplantae > Streptophyta > Magnoliopsida > Solanales > Solanaceae > Solanum > Solanum chilense. The sequence continues at coordinate 47,919,354 of CM064973.1, forward strand.
TTAATTCCTTTATAACATATAACAACTAAAGACAATAATTCTTTAAATGTAAAAATTGGGTCATGTCCCTTGTTGAGATGAATAATATAAGATGGAAAAATAACATAGTGCAACAACATTGGTTGAGAGTGTTGACACTCTCTAGTCGTGCACCAACCACTGCAATTATGGCAGTGATTGCAGCTTTATAACTGTCCTTTTCGCATTAGTTAAACTTTTGGTCTCTAATAAGATCAGGTTCCCTACTAAATTTTATGATTTATTGAATCATCAAAACTTCATAATATAACATTGTTTTTCTGAATATTTTTGGGCTAATAAATCTTACAGTTATAAAGTATCTCATAAATCAAGATCTTTTTCTTATGAAACATATCTTATTTTTTTTTAAAGCCCTTTGAGTAAGTCTTGCCTATTACACAAGATTTATGAATCATATAATAAATTAAGACACAGGATGATAGTGTCATGTCTTTCCACTTAGACAATAGGAATAGAGTAAGTGATAAATCCAAATAAACTGTGAAAGTGACAAGACTTTCCTATGGAATATAACTTGTTATTTTGAAGCTCTTGATCTAAGTCATGCCTCTAAGGAGAGAGACAGAGCATCTCATAAGTTAATCATAGTAAAATAGTGCAAAATGTTTTTTGTTTTTTTGTATATATATATATATATATATATATATATATATATATATATATATATAGTGTTCCCATAAGTTTGACTTAGTGAAAATGATGTATGTCCACAAGTTTAAAGTCTTTTGGAATAAATTTTGCCTCTAAGGTAAGAATTATAGAGCATCTCATAAATTAAGACATAATGTGGTAGAGTCAAATCTTGATGTTAGTTTTATACGAGTCCACCAAGTACTATAAGATTGGTCCAGACTTAATGAATTTGAGTTAAAATTGAGATCTATGGACTGTAGGAAGTTCGACGGTCCATAGAAGTATGCCATAGAATTTACCCAAGATTTTATACCTTAATCACTCAACCTATAGTTTACCTGTACGGACTGTAGGAATCTCTACAATCTGTAGGAAGCAACATTAAGGTTGACTCAGTTTTTAAGAGTATTTCAATCTTTTGTGCATATAATATTTATACTATGTCCTTTTTGTTAATTTATAATATTTTACATAATGACAAACTACCTTGTGTTCCAAAAAATTGAGACTAGTGTATATGTGTTGGATTTAATCTTGAAGATTGATGCATCAGACATCAAATCACTTAAGAAGAATATTGATTCACTCAAATAAATATAACCAAAGATTGATTCATTCAAATCAATCTGATTAAAGCCAAAAAGAAAAAAAATATTTCACTCATACATATAGCAATAGCAAGTAAACCAAGAGCAACAAATCAGTTGATTCAAGAAATAAAATCAAGTTTAGCTCAAGGCAAATTTAACATTGTTGGATCTCAATCAAAGAAGGAAATTGAGGAGCAAAATTTGTGAGATTGATCGGAAACATCACTCTATGAGGGGATTGATTCAGTCAAATAAATCTAAATGACTGATTCAGACATATTAATCTAACTAGAGATCGAATGAATCCGTATGAAGCCAAAAAGTAAAAACCAAACTCAATCAACCAAGATGGCAAGAAGATCATGAGCAGCACATCAAGATTCAAATCACAATGCAATCTCAAGTTATAAATCAAGGCACACATTGATAGATTAGATGTTGATATCACCCAATCATGAAAATATATTCTCAATCAAGGGAACGTTACAAATCCTTGATTGAAGGAACTCCCTTTGGTTTTCCTATTAGAGCTTAACTCGTCACATTACTCAGCTTATAAATTAAGTCTTTTTTTAATAGTTGAAAGTGCCCAACTTCACTTCAACTTATATTGTAATCTTCTTTCATTTTTCATAAATCTTCATACACATTTGAGTGAACAATTGAAAAAGAAAGGAGAACGAAACATTCTGAGTAGAGCAAGTCATGCTTCCTTGAAATTGGCCAAAATTGGAAACAAGAGAACTTGTTTTTTTCCAGTTTCTGATTCCAGAATGTCTGCATCTATTGTTCTTGTTATAGATGAATGTTTAGATAAACTACACCTTCTGAATTACATCCCTTCTTGCATTCATTTGTTGATTCACTTCCCTCGGTAACGAGAATTTAGAGTATGTTGTATCGCTGCATATTATTTTATGATTTTTTGATGGAATTTATAGCATCCATATGCTAATGTGTAATGTACTGCCTGGTGACAAATCACTAACTCAGGAGTTAAGTTATATAGGTAGAGATTGTGCCAAAATAATAGATCTGCTTTGCATATAAGATACAAGTTTAGGTTCAAATATTTGTATCACCTAAGTTCTCCTCGAGATCTAAAGGAAACCCTTGAAAACCAAGGGGCTGACCACATTGGTGATCCAAACATCTAGTATTCTTTTATATTCGGTACTTTGCTAATTTGTTCTTTCATAACTCTTTCTACGGGAAGATTTAACTACTCATAAACATCCGTCAATTATTGAAATTTTAATCCAACCACCCCTCCTCTTAACTATCAATTGGTATCAGGGTAGGTTTCACAAAAAAAAATTGTAACTACATGTGAGCAAAGATCTATGGCCAACTATCAAATTCCTTGTGCTCTTCTTTGAGAAGAACATTCCTTAAACCGACATCCTAACTTTAATGGTCAACATTACTCTAACTAGAAAGATAGATTCACAAGTTTTGTTAACTCAAACAATCTCCATGCATGGATAGTTATCAAAAAGGGGTCAAATCCCATTCAAGGACTCACCAGAAAAGGATGCTACTGACAAGCCCTTTGATACAGAATCCTTTGACATTAAAAATGAACAACAAGAGGTAATCTAAACTAATGCTAGAGTATAAGTTTGTTATACTGTGTATTTAATGGAGCAAAATATGATAATAGGTGAGACTGCAAAAGAAATGTGGGACAAATTCGAAATAACTTATGATGAAACTAGAAAAGTAAAGGAAGCTCGAACTACTTCATTGGTGAATAAATATGAATGGCTCAAAATGACAAACGATGGGAATCTATAGGATATGTTCTCAAGATTCAGCAAAATAGTTTTGCGAACTCAAATCTCTAAGAATGGTATACTCAAATGGATTACAAATAAAAAAACTTATCATGAGTCTTTCAAAAGCATGTAAAATTAAAGTTGTTATTCTTGAAGATAGAGATCTGCAAAAGATGACCTATGATGAACTTCGTGAAAATCTTATGGCATATAAACAAAATTATATCAATAGATACAACAATGATGACAAAAAGAAAATGGTAGCCTTTATAGTTGGAATGTCTGAAATGGAGGAAGGAGTCGACAAATCTCAAAGTAAGGAAATGAATCTCATAAATAGAGGAGTTAGACAAATATTGCGACAGAGAAGACAAAGGCCTCAACAAGACCGAAGAAACAAAAACTATCACAAAAATAATGACAAGTGTTATTATTGTGGAAAGGTTAGCCACATTTGATAAACATGTCATAAGGTCAAAAAAAAAAACCAACAAAAGAGTGGAGATCCAAAGAGTCTTGAATCATGGAGCGATGAAGACGTACTCAAAGATAATCATCACAAACCACAAACCTATGCTTTATGGATATGGATGAACCAAATGAGTTAAGACATCAAAACTCCCTTAAGTTTAATCATTTACAAAATTTTATGGATATGGTTATAAATAAATTGGAGAAAGTTATTAACCTATATAACAAGATTGCTCTAGAAAAGAAAACAAACAAACCCTTCTTGAAGCTAGTCGGATTGAAATTGATCTTCTACTAGAAGAACTTGCAGAAGTCAAGAAGCAACTAAACAACATCAAGAAGTCATTAAGCCATGACTATGTTCACTCTACAAAATCCTCTTTTAAACCTATTTATCTTACCGGTGGCAGTGCCGACACAAAATTTTCAACTACAAGAAATACTCTTTGGAAAAATGGATTTGGAGACCAAAATTCGCTAATCCTAACTATTTAGGATTCAATAATGCTTGGGTACCTAAAAGAAATCAATTGTCTTATTTTGTAAGAGTAGTCCAGAAAAACTTACTAAAAAAGAATGTAGGTAATTGACAATGGATGCTCAAGAAATATGTGCAGAGAGAAAGAAAACCTCAAAATAATTAAAGATATTGATGGAATTCATAAAATTTGGAAAATAATGCAAAGGAAAAGTAATAGGAGTTAAAACCATCACCCTCAGCTCATCATGTAATTTAGTGAAAGAATACCTAGTTAAAGGACTCAAACATAATTTCATAACATAAGTCAACTAACTATATGATGATGGGTTTCAAGTCTCCTTCAATATGATGAACTGCAGAATTATACATCCATAAAGAAATTTTACCATTATTAGAGATCAAAGCGATAATATATATGAATAATGTTGATCTACCTACTCCTACATGTATGAATTGATCCTTGATTATGGCATTGAATTCTTACTTGTGATGCATGTTAACTCGGTAAGAAAAATTAAATTTCTTTGAGAAACTATCTAGACTTGAATTAGTCATCATATTGCCAAAATTATTTTGAGAAATATCATATTTATGATGCATGTTAACTCGGTAAGAAAACTCGCTCGTCCTTTAAAGAAAAATATACTGTAGGTACCTATAAACCTCTCCAGCTTCTTCACATGGATCTTTTTTATCCAACTCGAACTGCTAAAATTGAAGAAAAGTTCAAAGAGAAGCATAGTATTACAACCACTCAAAGTGATCATGGTGACGAATTTAAAAATAAAGTGTTTGAAGATTTTTATACTCAAAATGGTTTTACTCAGAATTTTTCTTCACCCAGATTATCGCAAAGAAATGGAGTGGTAGAAACAACAAATTGATCACTATAAGATATAGCTAGAACAACGCTTTTAGATCGAAATCTCTTTGATCAGTTTTGTATAGAAGAAGTAAGTACTGCATGTCATATTCTTAACAAGTGCCTCATGAGACCTATCTTAAGGAAAACTCCTTGCGAGCTTAGAGACGAAAGAAACTTAACATTAACTACTTTCATCCTATTGGATGTAAACGTTTCATTTAGAATAATGAGTACAGGAAATAAAATTGGTGATGATGAAGTTACCCTTCCTAAGAGATCTAAATATGTCTCTAAAGCTCTCATTGACTCTACTACTAAAGAGTCATCTCTAGCAGAGGTCGAGTCAACTACCCCAATCGATAAAATTGTTATTCCTAGAAAATTGAGACATAATCCAAATATCCAGATGATTTTTTCTTGGTAAAATAAGATGAAGAAAATACAGACTAGATCTTCATTAAGAAAACAGACATTTCTAGCTCTTGTATCTCAAATGAAATCCAAACGAATAAATGAGGCATTTGGGGGGACAAATCATGGATACAAGCAAAAAAGAAGAACACTACCAGTTTGAAGGAAATCATGAATGAACTCTTATCAAAAGAACAAAGGGTTGCTCAATAATCAGAATCAAGCAGGTGTTTCATTATAAGCTAAACGAAGATGATAAAGTGGTCAGAAACAAAGCGAGGTTGGTGAAAAAAGGAATTGACTATGATGATACTTTTACTCCCGTTCCGTGGGTAGAATCTATCTGAATTCTTATAGAATATGTCTCTTTTAAGTGTTTCAAACTTTTTCAAATAGATGTTAAAAGCGTCCTTTCAAATGATTTTATAAAAGAAGTTTTTGTTAAACAATCTCTTGATTTCAAAAACTCTCCTTGTTCCTACTATGTTTCAAATTATCCAAAGCTCTATATGGTCTTAAACAAACTCCAAATTTTGGTATGAAAGATTGAGCATTTTTCTTATCAATAATAATTTCTAAATAGACAAAATGTATACAACTTTTTGCTCAAGAGTTTGATTTCAACATTCTCATTGTTCAAATTTATGTTGATGATATAATATTTGAAAGTTATAATCCCTCTCCATGTGAGAATTTTGCCAATCATATAAATGAAAATTTGAATGAGTCTTATGGAAGAAATCTCTTTCATCTTTGTCGGTTGAGGTAAAGCTTTTGGGACTCCAATGAGTCCTTCAACATGCATGGATAAGGACATAGCATATAAAGAAGTCGATAAAAAACTTTATAATGGAATTATTGGTTCACTCATATATCTCACGGCGAGCCGACCAGACATAATGTTTAGCGTCTACAAATGTGCAAGGTTTCAATCTGCACGAAAGAGAATCTTATCTCATAAAAGTAAAATAGATCATCCGTTATTTTATTGGGACACCTGAGATGAGACTATAATATTTTTTTCTGATAATTTTTATTCAATTGGTTAGTTAGATGCTGATTTTGCAGAAGATAAAAAGATAGAAAAAGCACCAATGGAACATATCAATTTAGGTAAAATTCCTTATTTTCTGGCATAGAAAAGTGGACCTCCGTGGCCCTTTCAACTATTGAATTTGAGTATCTTGCGATTGGAAGCTATTGTACTTGACTACTTTAAATGATGCATCAACTCTTAGATTATAATTTATCTTGTGAAGGTGTGCTAATTTCCTATTATGATACCAATTTTATTAGTCTATCTAAATATATTGTGCAACATTTTAGGACAAATCATATAGATATCAAACATCATTTTATTTGTCATCGGTTGAAATTGGTGAGTTCTTGCTTGAGTTTGTTGATTCTAAAAATTAATTAGTTGATATATTAAAAAAATTTCTTTAAGAAAGATTTTTTTCCTTAAAAAATGTTTGGGGATTACCGTGCGCAACAGTTAATTTAGCTCATTTACTTTTGGTGCTTATTATTTGCTTGGATTTTTGTTCCTTTTATAATCTTTGAAATTTTATTTTGTCTATTTATCTGCTTATGCTACTACTTGTCTAGTTATTTGCTATTCTTGTCTATTTTGTTTTCCTTTTTTATTATGTCAAAGAGGGAGAATTTAGATAACTATACTGAAAACACATAGTAAGGGGGAGCTTATTGAGAAAGGGGGAGGCAAACATAAATGGGGAGTCAGAAAATCGATAAACAGAGAAGTTAAACTAAATCGTATAGTTAAAATTGTCATTATAAATAAGGGAGAGATTGGTAACGTCTAATATTTTGCATATTGACAAACTACTTTGTGTCACAAGAAGTCAAGACTAATGTATATGTCTTAAATACATAAAATCTTGAAGATTGATACACCAAACATCAAATAGATAACCATCACCTAAGGAGAAGATTGATTCACTCATATCAATCTAATCGAAGATTGATTCATTCAAATCAATATGATTGAAGCCAAAAAGGAAAAACATATTTCACTCCTACAAATAGCAAGTAAACTAAGAGAAGAAAACCAAGTGATTCAAGGAATCAAATCAAGTTTGATTCAAGACAGATTTAATATTCAAAGAGCGAAATCTGTGAGATTGATCAGCAACATCACTTAAGGAGGATATTGATTCAATCTAAACAATTGACTCAACCGTATCAATCTAACTACATATCAAATCATTTGTATGAAGTCAAAAGAAAAAGAAAAACTCACTCAACCAAGATGACAGAAGATCATGAGCAACACAACAAGAAGCAGATCAAGGAAGATCACAATGTGAACTCAAGTTATAAGTGTTGGGTTTTAGCAAGTGTGAATGGGAAAAGAAAAGAGAGAATATGAAAAGTGAGGGAACTACTTTGGAGGGAAAATGAAAAGTCATTTGCAAAGTGCAAATGAAAAGTCATTTCTCCCATATCGGCAAAAGAAAGTGAAATTGTTGTCCTTATAGAAGGAAACACTTCCATTACTTCTTAAAGAGCTAAGAATAAGATTCCCCCTCGCGCCGTCGTCATCGTCGCTCGCTCGGCTCGGCTTTGGATTTGGTAAATGATGTGATTGATTGATAAATTTTTTGGACAAAATTTATTTAATCAATTTTTGTTAAATCAAATAAATCGTGTTAATATTATCTCTTATAATTTTGCGGGTAACGGTAACATTCTGAAAAGTCGTTACTTTTCCGAAAAGTAGTTATTTTCCTAACAGACACAATTTTTCGAAAAGTTGTTATTTTTTTCCCAAAAGACAGAACTTTCTGGATAAAATGGGTCTAAACAGATTTCACTGAACAGACATGTTCCTTGCTGAAAATGGCTATAAAAGGAAGTCAATTTTTGATTTTTTAATCACTGAATTTTTTTTCTTTCTCTGCATTTATTTTTCTCTCAAATAAAATACAAGTGTCGATCGAGTGAGTCTGTGTGACTTGTTATTGTTCTTAAGTTCATTGAAGTTAAAGAAGTTTGAGGTACCGCTATTTCTTTAACAGGTTTAATCCGTTTTATCTTGGGAGAAATTAATCAATAACCTTGAGTACAATGAGGGGATTAAATTTCTTAAGGACACACAGTAGTTTCTGTGGACTCGGATTAATTCTTGTATTTTAAATTTTTTCTCTTCATCTTGTTTCTGTTTCTATTTATTAACTTTATAAATACAAGTTATTGTAAGAATAACAATCTTAAGAAATTTAACAGTTTCTGTATTTGAGATTTCTGGAGATTAAAACCTTTATGGTTTTCTACTCTGCTTGAATTTTTAAAATTCATTCGATTAACGATTAAAAGAACATAAAAACTTTATCGTTAAATCAGAAACAATTTATGTAAAGATTTGTTCTTTACTGTTAGTATATTAAATACTTAATTTATCTGCCATTTGTTACAGAAAAAAATGACTAACTCAAGTCAATCAAATGCTGGAACAGTAAGTGCTGCAACAACAACGGTTGCACATAATCGTTCAAATGCTACCTTAGCACCGGCTGAGAAACCTGCAAAGTTTTCTGGAGTCGACTTTAAGAGATGGCAGCAAAAGATGTTCTTCTATCTCACTACGTTGAGTCTGCAGAAGTTCATCAATGAGAATGTTCCTGTTATGTCAGATGAAACTCCGGCTGATGAACGATTCTTGGTAACAGAAGCATGGACACACTCAGATTTTTTGTGTAAAAATTATATTTTGAGTGGTCTGCAAGATGATCTGTACAATGTGTACAGCAATGCCAAAACCTCAAAAGAACTCTGGGATGCTTTAGAAAAGAAGTACAAAACAGAAGATGCCGGAATGAAGAAATTCATTGTGACAAAATTTCAGGACTATAAGATGATAGACAGTAAGACTGTCGTCACCCAAGTTCAAGAATTGCAGGTCATAATCCATGATCTCCTTGCTGAAGGTATAAATTTATTTAATGCCTATGTTAGAAATATTAAGTTTTCCTTTAATACTCACATAACCTTTAATGTAGGATTGATTGTGAATGATGCTTTTCAAGTGAGTGCAATTATTGAAAAGTTACCTCCATTGTGGAAGGACTTTAAAAACTACTTGAAACACAAACGCAAGGAGATGACTGTAGAAGATCTCATAGTAAGGTTGAGAATCGAAGAGGATAATAAGGCTGCAGAAAAGAGGTCACGTGGTAATTCAGCAATATCTGGAGTAAATTTTGTTGAAGAAGATTCCACAAAATTAAAGAAAAGAAAGAAAGCATCTGGTCCAAAAAGCAATCCTCCTAAGAAGAAATTCAATGGAAACTGCTTTAATTGTGGTAAACATGGTCATAGGGCTAATGAGTACCGGGGTCCTAAGAAGGACAAGAAAAAGAAGGATCAAGCAAACTTGGCTGAATCCAAAAGAGAAATGGACGATCTCTGTGCAATGCTTTCAAAATGTAACTTGGTTGGAAATCCAAGAGAATGGTGGATAGATTCTGGTGCCTCATGCCATGTTTGTGCCAACAAAGAATTATTTTCATCATATACTCCAGCACTTACAGATGAAAAATTATTTATGGCAAACTCCGATGTTGCAAAGGTGGAAGGAACTGGCAAAGTCCTATTAAAGATGACATCAGGCAAGGTGGTGACTTTGAATAAGGTCTCAAAATGTTCCAGAATTGAGAAAGAATTCAGTTTCAATTCCAGTTCTGACCAAGAATGGATTTAAATGTGTATTTGTTTCTGATAAAGTAGTAGTAAGCAAAAATGATATGTATATAGGAAAAGGCTACCTTAGTGATGGCCTTTTCAAACTCAATGTAATTGCAGTTGATATGAATAAATATTTTGCTTCTTCTTACTTGCTTGAGTCTAAATGTTTATGGCATGAACGTTTGGGACACGTTAATAACAAAACCTTGCGAAAACTGATTAACTTAAATATTTTGCCAAAATTTGAGTGCAATAAATCAAAATGTCAAATTTGTGTTGAATCTAAGTATGCTAAGCATTCTTATAAATCTGTTGAAAGGAATTCAAATCCTTTAGAATTGATTTACACTGACATTTGTGACATGAAGTCAACACCATCACGTGGTGGGAAAAAGTATTTCATAACTTTCATTGACGATTGTACTAGATATTGTTATGTCTATTTGCTAAATAGTAAGGATGGAGCAATAGATGCGTTTAGGCAATATAAAACTGAAGTTGAAAATCAATTAGATAAAAAGATCAAAATGATCAGAAGTGATAGAGGTGGAGAATATGAATCTCCATTTGCAGAAATATGTTTAGAAAATGGAATAATCCATCAAACTACTGCTCCCTACACTCCTCAGTCTAATGGAATTGTAGAAAGAAAAAACTGAACTTTAAAAGAAATGATGAATGCATTACTTATAAGTTCAGGTTTACCACAGAACATGTGGGGGGAAGCTATCCTTACAGCAAATCGGATACTTAACAGAGTGTCTCACTCAAAGACAAATGTAATTCCATATGAGAAATGGAAAGGTAGAAAATCCAATTTGAAATATTTCAAAGTGTGGGGGTGTCTAGCCAAAGTCCAAGTTACTATACCTAAGAGGGTAAAAATAGGACCTAAGACTGGATTGTGTATTCATTGGATATGCCACAAACAGTAAGGCATGTCGATTTTTGGTTCATAAGTCTGAACATCCTGATATTCATGATAATACGGTAATGGAATCAGATAGTGCTGAATTTTTTGAACATATCTATCCGTATAAAACTAGACTTGAGTCATCTAGTGGGGGATCTAAACAACCCAGAGAAGAACCAAAAGAGAATGAATAAAATGAAGAAAGTCCAAGACGCAGTAAACGTCAAAAGACATCTACTTCATTTGGATCAGATTTTGTAACATTTCTTCTTGAAAGTGAGCCTCAAACATTCAAGGAAGCAATGTTGTCTATTGACTCAACCTCTTGGAAGGAGGCTGTAATAGTGAAATTGAATCAATCTTAAGCAATCATACTTGGGAGTTGGTTGATTTTTCTCCAGGAAACAAACCCTTGGGTTCAAAATGGATCTTTAAAAGGAAGATGAAAGACGATGGATCTATTGACAAATATAAAGCAAGACTTGTTGTCAAGGTTTTAGACAAAAAGAAGGTCTTGATTATTTTGACACATACTCGCCAGTGACTAGGATTACATCAATTCGGATGTTAATTGCACTAGTTGTAGTATACGGTCTTGAAATTCATCAAATGGATGTGAAAACAACCTTCTTAAATGGAGAGCTTGAAGAGGAAATTTACATAGAACAGCCTGAGGGTTTTGTAGTTCCTGGTAAAGAAAAGAAGTGTGCAAACTTATTAAGTCACTTTATGGGCTAAAACAAGCACCAAAACAATGGCATTCAAAGTTTGATCAAACCATGTTGTCAAATGGATTTAAGATCAATGAATGTGATAAATGTGTTTACAGTAAAGATACTCCAAATCAGGAAGTTATTTTATGCCTATATGTAGATGATATGCTTATAATGAGCAAAGACATTGCTAATATAAAAGCTACAAAACATATGCTTGCTAGTAAGTTTGATATGAAAGATTTAGGAGTTGCTGATGTGATATTAGGAATTAAAATTCTTAAAACTCCTAACGGTCTAGCATTGTCTCAAACTCATTATATTCAAAAGATACTTGAAAAATTCAAATTTTTGAATTTTAAAAGGGCAAAGACTCCAATTGATGTAAATCTTCATCTTGCAAAGAATAAAGGCGAAAGTTAGTCTCAATTGGACTATGCTAGCGCATTAAGAAGCTTAATGTATGTTATGAATTGTACACGACCAGACATAGCTTGCACTATCAGTAAACTGAGTCGATACACAAGTAATCCTAATCATAATCATTGGTTGGCAATGAAGAGAGTTTTGGGATACTTAGATGACACTCAAAACTATGCTTTACATTACAACAGATATCCAGCCGTTCTTGAAGGATATAGTGATGCAAATTGGATTACTGGGTCAACTGAAACAAAATCCACAAGTGGATACATTTTTACTATTGGTGGAGGAGCAATATCTTAGAAATCATCCAAACGAACATGTATAGCTCGTTCTACAATGGAGTCTGAATTCATTGCTTTAGACAAGGCAGGTGAAGAAGCTGAATGGCTCAGGAATTTCTTAGAAGATATTCCATTTTGGCCCAAACCAATGGCCCCTATATGCATACATTGTGATAGTCAAGCTGCAATAGGAAGGGCTGAAAGCATTATGTATAACGGCAAGTGTCGTCACATAAGATGAAGACATAACTCTGTGAGACAACTACTCTCTAGTGGAATTATCACAATTGACTATGTGAAGTCAAAAGATAATGTGTCGGATCCACTTACAAAAGGCCTAAATAGAGAGAGAGTTGAGAAATCATCGACGGGAATGGGACTATGGCCGAGAACAAGTCATCGTGGCGGTAACTCTACCTAGAAGACTGGAGATCCCAAGATCTAGGTTCAAGGAGATAAAACAAAGTCATTGATGACGGTTCAACATTGTCAAAGAAAAAAAAATATTATTATTATTTTATGGTACATTCTCATGATGAGACAATGTTTAGTAACCAGGATAAAGACATAAGGACTTTTTAATGGTTTCTAAGTTTGATACATGGAATATCAAATGGTGTATCTATGGGATAACACATTTAGAAATCACCTATGTAAGTGTGAAGTGTAAGCCGCTTCAAGGAGAATCCGATAAGGCCAGTTCTTTAAGCACTTACTATCCAAGATGTGTTCATGGCTGAAACGAACAAAACAATGAGAACTAAGAACAGTTCAAGGTTTGATTGTGTGATATATGTTGTCTAGGTATACACCAAAGCTCGACGGTTCAAAGATATCAAATCTATCGATTGACCGAGTATATCCGATATATGTTCACTACGGAAAGTTTAAAGGGATACCTACTTATCCAGATGCGATTAACCTTTACCTACAAGACACACAAGTTTTTTCATGCATATGTTTTAACAATAGCCTTCCCCATTCATGTCGGGGATTGTTGGGTTTTAGAAAGTGTGAATGAGAAGAGAAAAGAGAGAATATGAAAAGTGAGGGAATTACTTTGGATGGAAAATGAAAAGTCATTTGCAAAGTACAAATGAAAAGTCATTTTTCCCATGTCGGCAAAAGAAAGGAAAATTGTTGTCCTTATAGAAGGAAACACTTGCATTACTTCTTAAAGAGCTAAGAAGAAGATGTCCCCTCGCGCCGTCGTCGTCGTCGCTCGCTCGGCTCGGCTTTAGATTTGTATTTGGGATTTGGCAAATGATGTTATTGATTGATAAATTTTTTGGACAAAATTTATTTAATCAATTTTTGTTAAATCAAATAAATCCTGTTAATATTATCTCTTATAATTTTGCGGGTAACGGTAACATTCTGAAAAGTCGTTACTTTTTCGAAAAGTCGTTACTTTCCAAAAAGTAGTTATTTTCCTAACAGGCACAATTTTTCGAAAAGTTGTTATTTTTTTTCAAAAGACAGAAATTTCTGGATAAAATGGGTCTGAACAGATTTCACTGAACAAACATGTTCCTTGCTGAAAATGGCTATAAAAGGAAGTCAATTTTTGATTTTTTAATCACCGAAATTTTTTTTCTTTCTCTGCATTTATTTTTCTCTCAAATAAAATCCAAGTGTCTATCGACTGAGTCTGTGTGACTTGTTGTTGTTCTTAAGTTCGTTGAAGTTAAAGAAGTTTGAGGTACCGTTATTTCTTTAACAGGTTTAATCCGTTTTATCGTGGGAGAAATTAATCCATAACCTTGGGTACAGTGAGGGGATTAAATTTCTTAAGGACACACAGTAGTTTCTGTGGACTCGGATTAATTCTTGTATTTTAAATTTTTTCTGCTTCATCTTGTTTCTGTTTCTGTTTATTAACTTTATAAATACAAGTTATTGTAAGAATAACAATAAGTCCAGATGTACACCAGCCTATTGACAAAAAATACAACTTTGTTTCAAGGTAGACTAGACGTTGCTATCACTCAATCATGAAAATATATTCTCAATGAATAAATGTTACAATTTTTTTATTGAAGAAAACCCTCTTTGGTTTTCCTATTAGAGTTAAATTCATCATATTACTCAGCTTATAAATTATGTCCCTTCTCCACAGCTAAAAGTGTTCAACTTCACTTGAACTTATGTTGTAATCTTTTTTCATCTTTTATAAAACTTTGTTCACATTTGAGTGAACAATTGAATTATTAGAGAAATAAAGATTATGAATGTAGGTTATATAAGTAAATGTTGTGCCAAAATGACAGATCTGATATACAGATAAGAGTGCAGGTTCAAATCAATGTATCACCTAAGTTCTCCTCAAGATCTAAATGAAACGCTTGAAACCCTGCGAGACTGGACTCGACACCACATTGGTTGATCGAACCACTATAAACATTTGGTGTTCTTTTACATTTTGTACTTTGATTATTTATTCTTTGAAACTCTATGTTCATCCCCTCAAACTTCTTTAAGTTTCACTTTTAACCAATAAATAGAACCTATAACTGATTATACTCCTGAAATCTATCAATTCCCTTTCATTCACAAAAAATCCTTGAAATCCTCTTATGTTTTTCTCTCTTTAGATCAAAGAAGAAGATGATAAGGTTTCCCAATTAAGTATTTTTTTCCCCATTATTCTTGGCTTCAAGATTAAGATATGAAGGGTTAAATCAATGAGCTTCATTCATCTATTGAGTCTCAAAGATTTTTCCAAACCTTATATTCAATGTCAATTCAATTGATTAGGTTTTCATTCAATTCTTCACGGATTTTAATTTTTTTTATTTAATTATTTGTTTTTTATATTTTTACGATTGTATTGTGTAACTACTGGGCTTCTTCACTATACAAAAGTCAATGGAGTAAATTTTTGGATCGAAAAACTTTTTCATAGTATTTTGGAATTTTCTCAATCTAGTTTAGATTTGGACGAAATCAGAGACATTAAGGTGTAGGGAAAACTAGTACCAATCAGATGATTTATTTATTATTTTGATTACATGAAGGGATAGATAAATCGTTAAGTAACAACTTTATGGAATTGAATTCTGGCGAGTAGAATTCTCGAAATCGATCTTAATGTGAAGGAGATTTTTTGAGTGTCCTTGGTTAGAGGTGTCTTGAGAGGGACACAGTGGCAGGCCAAATGCGACTTAAAGACGTAAATAAATCTGTTAATGACTTTATTCTGCACTTTTAAATTTTAGAGCTAAGGAAGGAACCCCAAGCGACTCTTGGTAGTTTTCAACCTTCTTGAGGGCTAAAGGTAAGGTTTTCACTCTCCGAATCCTTTTTTCAATCCGTAGAACCTATTTTCTTGGGTTATTATTGATGGAGAAGATTTTTCATTTAAGAATTATGGTGGAATCAATCCTAATTCGAATACTTGGGATCATGTTATGATCTAGGGTTGTTAAAATTGTATGTGATCCGGATAATTAGTGATTGTTTATTGAGTCCCGTATTATATTGATTGCTTGTATACCAAGAACAAGCAGAACGAATCCGAAAAGGGAAGGATCGAGATTTTTAGAGTTTCAAGCTTGTCTCGAGGTAGGTGATGGTTTTTATTCTATGATTGTGTGGTGTATGTTTGTTCTTGCTTCATTATGATACATGTATGTATGCGAATGTTGCATTATTGACCACACTTGTTGTAAATAAGATAGACAAATGACTATATGCCATGAATCTCTTCTTAATTGTATGATCTTAAGAATATACTTGTAATTGTGATTGTGGTGTTTTGAAGGGATCAGTTGTCACGTTCCAACATAAATATGGGATCGATTGCCACATTTCTGCATAACTATTGGATCGGGTTCCATGTTCTGATATGCTAACATTTTGGATTTGGATTCCATGATAGGACCAACTACTTGACATAATTGTTTATCTTGAGAATTGTGAAAATGAATGTTGTTCATATTGTATATCTTTTATATATGCATATGATTATATTGTTGTAATGACTTACTGCCGCAATGTTAGTTTTATTGTTAGACTTTTGTTTGAGTTTATGAGAACTCTACTTCTTTCTTTAGTATTTCACTTGCTTCCGTAATTTTAAATGCCTTAGTTTTTGGTTTAGTTTCTTGGTTGGATTGTAGTAATGGTTCTCCCACCGGAGGGTTAATGTGGGCGCAATCACGACGGTCTGGGTCGTGACATTTTGACTCAGTTACATGATTTCCAATTGATTTCACATGAACTCATAAATTGATCACGATTTTGACTATGAACTCTAATTTACATGAATTTAGAAAAATTATGAGTTTATGAATGATATTTTCATAAACTTATACATTATTATGAAAATAAAGGTTTTATGCTCTAGGTTGCTTTGAGATGAGCATCAGTGAAATTGTGAAAGGATTTTACTAGATATTATGGAATAATGGTGATTGTGAAAGGTTTTCTTACATATGCTTAATTCAAGATTTAATGAGCCACTCTATGATGTTTTAAGCTTTGATTGGTAACATGGTGGTGTTTTTCCATGTGTGATGATGTGTATATGAAAATGACTATTCAGTTGAAATTTTACTTAGCATTAAGAGAACTTCGAGGCGAAGACTCAAATAAGATAGTCTCTATTAGAAACCTTTAATTTCAAACTACCTGCCCTGTATGATTGTCTTACATGACCTAGCTAGTGGATCCATCCATAACATATCATATTATAAACAGTTCTACCTTAACAAGTGACACTGCTTTTTCTATATAGATGAGAAATACGTCAGAGTTCATGATATAGCTCACATGGTCTATTGTCGGTTAAAATTACTATCCCACAAAATGAACTTAGTTATATTCAAAGATTTTATGAAGCTTTCCTTGTGATTGAAGTTGCATTGACCATGTTTAAGATTTATGATTCTTCTTTAAAGGTTTTTACTATGTTTATCTTGGTCATGCATATAAATTTTTTGATTATGTCTCTTTATGATCATGTTTCATGTTGCTATGCATATTCTTCGTACTTAGAATACTTCATGTACTAATGCATACTTGTGCCTAGATTATTTCACTAATGTAGGGTGTGACCCTTCTTCTCCCTCCGCTCGTTGCTAGTTGTGATTGCTTAAGGATTCGAAGACTTGGTGACTCCTCATATTTTGAGGATCATGTCACATTTATAGTTTTATTATGTCTTTACTTTGGGTGTTGTACGTTGTGTACAGGTTATATCCCGACCACTTTTTTTTATGTACTAGACGACTTGTGAAGACTAAGGTAGATTTCTGATTTCATGTCAAACTCTTCTATTCATATGAGATTTCATACTTTTTCTATTATATTGTATACTTTTGTCTATTATATATATATATTATGTATATGCATGTCAAGAGGCTTGTGTAGGGTCTCTTGGATCTTATGCGCCATGTCACGTTAGGGTATACTTTATATTGTGACGGACATAGATGCATTGTTTCGTGTAACTGTGTGTCAGAGATAGAGGAATTATTCCATGTTAAAATATTTCTTTGGATAAATAAAACATGAGTTAATTTTTTGTCGATTTTTTAATAATTTTTGATAGATTTATATCTGAATGATTATGTTCGTCTCATTTCTATTTTTACTCGTTTCCAACTTTCTAGAACTAGAGCTTCAATTAAGAACAAGAATTGTGGTCATTAGTCTCAGGAATTGTCACTCCATTAGTTTAATTTAATGGGCGATGGCAACTTATTTAGTATTTTTACTTTTCGTCTTCCCTTGGTGCTTTTACTTTCAATAGATGTCATTTCAAAGTCTAATAAATTGGATGGAAAAAAAAATCTAAAACTAATTATCATCTCATCTAGTAAGTTAGAAATTTGTAGTTTTATGCAAGAAAATGTTATACTATATTAGAGAAACGATCATGCAAGATAGAAAACTTATAAAATCCGGTCTAAACTAGTTTGTTGTAGTAATTACAATTTTACTGTAAAATATATATTGCACATCTAGCTATCGTTTGACCATATATTCTTCATTTTAAGCAAGAGAAAGTAATACTATATTAGAGAAAAACATAGTCACACAAAATAGGATAACTTATAGGAATCATGTCTAAAATAATAGGTTGTACTAACGATGTAAGAGAAAAACATAATCAAGCAAAATAGCACAACTTATAGGAATAGTGTCTAAAATAATAGGTTGTAGTAACGATTTTACTGTAAAATATATATTGCATATTTAGCTAGCGTCTAACCATAAATTTTTAATTTTAAGCAAGAAAAAGTAATACTATATTAGAGAAAAACATAATCACGCAAAATAGCATAACTTATATGAATGATGTCTAAAATAATAGGTTGTAGTAACGATTTTACTGCAAAATATATATCACACATTTAGCTAGCATTTGACCATAAATTCCTAATTTAAAGTAAGAAAAAGTTATACTATATTACAGAAACATAATCATGCAAGATAGCAAAACTTATAGGAATCGGGTCTAAATATAGTAGGTTGTAGTAACGACTTTACGACAAAATATATACTGCACATCTAGCTAGTGTTGGACCACAATCCGAAATATTTTTGGGTAAATTTTCACCATGCGTTTTGATACAAAATTTCCCAAGAATATTTGACTATTTTTTTAAAAAAATTAAGATTAATACTCATAGTTTCTAAAATTATTAAAAATACTCATACATTTATATTATCATTTTATTATGAGCATGTCCCATTAAAAAAATAAGTTTATAACATAATTGATAACATTCAAGAACAACAAAATAACAATATGGGCATAATCAATACATTAATCGTATACTCAACTTATCACTAATTCAATTTTGAATTATAACTCATTAAAAACAAATTGTTCTTTTTTCTCAAACTTTTAACCCAAATTATAACTCAAACTTTTCCGGAGAAGGTAGATAAATATTAATTAAAGTTAATAAATGATGGATATGTTTTTATAAAATATAAAAGTTCAAAGTAATTTTTTATTTTTAAAATACCGTCAAATATTAGAACTTGGTACGAATACTAATTTTTCTAGTATTTTAAAGTGCAACTTTCACATATAGCAAATAAACAATTCATATTTATATGTTATAGCAAAGTTTGCATAATGACGCTCCATAGCAAACATAGAAACTGTATAATTCGATATCCATATATAGTTGAAGCAAATTATATAAAACGAAGTGTATAAAACAAGAAAGAGAAAGACATTTGGGCAAAGAACTGTATAAAAACGAGTGTATAAAACGAATTGTATTATTATAAGTGTATAGAACGATTATATACAATTTGAATTTGTATAAAATGAGAAAGAGAGAAAGACAAAAGAGACTTGACAAGGATTATACAATTGAATCTAATTGTATAAAACGAGAAAGAGAGAAATTAGATACAATTTGAAAATTGTATAAAACGAGAAAGAGAGAAAGGCAAAAGAAACTGGGCAGGGGAGTATTTTTATTGTATAATTATAAGTGTATAGGACGAAAATATATGTACTTGCATGTGTATATACAATTTTCTCACGCTTTATACAAACAGAAACGCAATTTATACATGTCGCTTCTGTTTGTATAAGTGAGAAAGACGAGGGTGGCGAGCGAGATTTGGGAGAGTGGTGAGCGAGATCTGGAAGAGGGAAGAGAGGGGAACAAAAATATATGTATTTTTACAATTTTCTCTATTTTATACAATTAGAAATAATTTTTATACACTTATGTTTGTATATAAAGTGAGGAAGCGAGCGAGAGATTGGAGGAGAGTGGCGAGCGAGATATTTGGGAGAGAGGCGTCTGGCAATTTTTTGCAAACGTTTGATATGGAGCACAATTAAATCAAACTCTAGCTACTCCATTTATTTTAGATTATTAATTTTCTATTATATACAATTTTTCCTATTTTAAAACTTGGGATATTTTCCAAATTATATGACCCAGCACCATTTCCTAAATTTTCCCAATTTTTTTCTAAATATATTTATGACCAAACGATCCTTAATTTATGGTATTTAAACTAGTTGGGTGACTTAAGCCATTGATACACGCAAATTTCTCATGTATAAATCAAATTTTGACTATTGCTGTCTATTAAATCCTTCTAAACATTTTCATGATAAGTGCAACAAATGCAAAAATAAGTATTTCTTTCTAATAAATATAAATAAATAAAAAAGGTTAAAGCAAATGAACACAAAAAGCAAAGCAAAGAAAGTTATGAAATACTCAATAAAGATCCTTACATGTTTGTAGCAATTATAATCATGATATGAAATATCCTCGTACTCTTCGTGGTCCATTTTTCAAGATATATCTCTACAAAAAGTTACTCCGTTAATCTTATTTTACATGAGTTATTTTGACTTGACACAAAGTTTTAAAAAAAATAAATTATGATTTAAAATAAGTGATAAATATTACTACATAACACTTCATAGTGGTAAAATTGACATTTAAAAGTTAAATTACTACTTAATATAAAAATTTGTCATTTTTTTAGACCGATTAATGGAAAATTATGCAATTAAGCAAACTTATACTGTTAATTACTCATCATAGCTAGAGTTTGCTATAATTACCACTCGCGACTAACATTATTCACTAATTACGTAGGATGACTTTGAGTTTGTATAATTAGCCACATTTGTGTATGTATATTTTGCCACATTTGTATAATTTGCATGTAACAATTTTTTGTTTGATTTGTATTTGTAACAATTGTTTTTATTTGTATATGACGGTGATTTCTTTTTATTTTTCAGTTTTGTCATCATACACATTCAATTATTTTTGTGTATAACTTTTTAAAGTTTGTATAAATGTGTAGTTTTTGAACTTTGTATACTATAATTTATGTAATGTAATTTGTATAATTGTTTAAAGTTCATATTTCATGTTTGCATCAATTTGTTATTTCGAGTTTTATTATATTTGTATAATTCCAAACTTTATATCACTCAATTATACAGAAACATGTAAATTGTACAAACGTGCCTGCGAATTATACAAACGAGATGTGAATATACAAATTATTGTCCTCTCTTCTCCCTCTCCAATCTCGCTCACCTCTCTCCTCCCTATCCCACTGTCGCTCGCCTCTCTCCTCCCTTTCTCAATCTCTCGCCAGAACATACAAATAAATATGTATAATATACAATTATCTAACCGATATACATATACGATTCACATCTCTCCCACTCTTTGCCCTCTCTCGCTCACCTATCTCCTCTCTCTCCCGGTTTTACTGGCCACTCTCCTCCATATAATATGTAGCTATGAACTGTAATTAATAAACTATAGTTATATATTGTAATTAGGCTAATTTTGAGTGACTATATGCGAAAATTCCTCAAAAAAGAAAAGTAAATAATATATATATAAATTGAGAAAAGAGAGTATTGTTTTGTTAACTTTTGATTTACTGCTAGTGTAGCCATGATTCAATGGTTTTCAACTTTTTGATAGAATTACATTTTATTTTTTTGTTCTCTTTTGGGCTTGGCACCGTTGGGCCCCGTCCTAGACATTGATGGGCTTTTATTTTGGAACAACTGTCCAGATGACCATATTTGACTTTAAAAAAGGATTTAAAGGCTGAGTGGAACTTAGAAAGTTAATATAATTTGATAGAATTTTAGAAAGGAATATGATAAAAGTTGTTTAAGTTCTATATATTGTATTTATCTCTTTCGAAATATTACTTTGATTATTTTTTTCTCAAAAGAGATATATAGGCCAATTGTGTCGGTTATGAATCAGAGCCAGCCAATGACGATTGTAACAAATATATCACACGAATAGATATTGATTGAGACAAGTAGGCCCAATACAAGCAATAAGGTCAGACCTTCGCAAAAGTAAATTTGGGATCCACACTAAGGGTATCGTTGAATAGAACATGGCATAATTATCAGGGGTATTGTGAATTATGTGTAAAGGTCGTTCTATGTTTCTCATCTCCAATTCTAGCGTCTAAGCTTCTTATCTATTTTCTTAGTTTTATCTTGGTTACTTGTTATTTCATCATTTCTGTTGTAATTCCGTAGTTTGTTATTGTCACGACCCAAAACCGGGGCCGCGACTAGCACCCCCATTTACCCTCCTATGTGAGCGAACCAACCAATCTAACCTTAACATTTCAATGTATAACAACAGAAAATAATGCGGAAGACTTAACTCATTAATAAAAACCAATTCAATAACTACTAAAATTCAACATCTATTATTCCCCAAAATCTGGAAGTCATCATCACAAGAACATCTATGATCAAATTACTAAACTAAAAATGTCTAAGAAGCTAAAACAAATAAAAGCTAGTCCATGCCGGAAGTTCAAGGCATCAAGACTTGAAGAAGAAGATCCAGTCCAAGCTAGACTCATTAGCTCACCCTGAATTTCCGATGAAGTGAAGACTGGCTAGATTACTGTTGAGTTGAAGAAGACGGTCCGTTTGCTGCACTCCACAAATAACAAGGAAGAAAACATAAAAGTAGGGGTCAGTACAAACCACGGGTACTGAGTAGATATCATCGGCCAACTCAAAATAGAAAATAGTATATATCAGTTAATATCATAAATCAACTATAACTCAACATGTATCAACAACAAGTACTATAATCATCAATAAGTACCATCAAGTTTATCCATGAGGGCTCAAGCCACAATACCATACTCATTTGGGAATTAACTTCATTATGTTGAGTAAATTATCATCTTTCAAGATTCATTATCTTTCTTCCTCTTGTGTCGGTACGTGACACTCCGATCCCCTACTACTATGTGTCGGTACGTGACACTCCGATCCCCTAATCCTACGTGTCGGTTCGTGACACCCGATCCCCTAATATGTGTCGGTACGTGACACTCCAATCCCCTAAATCTACGTGTCGGTTCGTGACACCCGTCCCACTATTACTATGTGTCGGAACGTGACACTCCGATCCACTAATACTATGTGTCGGAACGTGACAGTCCGATCCACTAATACTATATGTCGGAACGTGACACTCCGATCCACTAATCTCATTCTGTCAATTCATCAAGCCTTCTCTATACCAAGGCATCATCAATCCCATTACTTTAATTCATCAAGCCTTCTTTTATACCAAGGCATCATCATTAATAATGTATATTAAAGTTTCTTTCAAGATTTGGGATTCAAGGGTTTTCATCATGCTTGTTTTATCAAAATCACATAATCATATTCATACAAGCACACAATTAAGCATATAGAAGGGTTTACAATACCACCAATACATATTATTCGCTATTAAGAGTCTACTACGCATAACGTAAAAACCATAACCTACCTCCACCGAAGAATAATGATCAAGCAAGCAATTCCCAAGCTTTGGTTCCTCTTCGTTCGATCCTCTCTCTCTCTCTCTGTTCTTTCTCTTTTTCTTATTCCAAACCCTCTTTCTTTTACCCCAAGTAACATATAATTAAGTGTAAAAGATGACAATAATACTCCACTAATTAACTTAAGGTTACCTCTTTTAACCCCCAAGTAATTAGACTTATTAACATTAACCCTCTAACTTTATAATTAAAGCAGGAATAGTCCAAAACGTCCCTTAAAACGTGTAAAGAAATCCGACCCAGCCTGGGATTTGCGCAACCTGTGACGGCCCTTCGTACCTGCGACGGTCCGTCATGCAGGTCGTCGCCACATATTAGAACTCCATTTTTCTCTAAGGATTCTGTGACGGTCCGTCACCCTTGTGACGGTCCGTCCTGCACTTTCGTCACGACGTTCAGAGAATCGTTCCCTGTACCAAATTCTCAAGAGTTAAAGTGTTTTGGAACGGGGCCTCACGACGGTTCATCGTAGCTCTGACGGTCCGTCCTGCAGGTCCGTCACAGATTACAGAGAGTCGATTTTAGTACCCCAATTTCAAAATTCTAAGTGTTCTGGGACGATACACCCTCGACAGTCCGTCGTGCCCATGACGGTCCGTCGTGGTATCCGTCGTCTCAGCCAGTTTTTCCAGAAATAAAATCTGCTGCTCAAAACGACTAAACAGGTCGTTACAATAGATACCAATGTACCCATCGTTCGTCCTCGAATGATCAAAAGAAGAAAAACAAGGGCGAAAAGAAGTACCTGAATCTGTAAACAGATGGGGGTATTTTTCTTGCATATCTGCCTCCTTCTCCCAAGTAGCTTCTTCAACCGGTCGATTCTTCCATTGAACTTTGATGGATGCAATTTCTCTCGACCTCAACTTGCGAACCTCTCTATCTAAAATAGCAACCGGTTCCTCCTCATAAGTCAAATTCTCATCAAGCAAAACTGAATCCCAACGGATGATGTAGTTTCCATCCCCATGGTATCTTTTCAACATGGACACATGAAATACCGGATGCACCCCGGACAGCCCTGGAGGCAAGGCTAATTCATAAGCCACCTCCCCTATTCACTTAAGCACTTCAAATGGTCCAATATACCTTGGACTTAGCTTACCCCTTTTTCCAAACCGCATCACCCCTTTCATGGGTGAAACCTTCAACAGAACTTGTTCACCCTCCATGAACTCCAAGTCTCTAACTTTTCGATCCGCATATTCCT
>CM064973.1:47944317-47999317 GCA_032847665.1 Solanum chilense
CTGTTCTTTCTCTTTTTCTTATTCAAAACCCTCTTTCTTTTACCCTAATTAACATATAATTAAGTGTAAAAGATGACAATAATACTCCTCTAATTAACTTAAGGTTACCTCTTTTAACCCCCAAGTAATTAGACTTATTAACATTAACCCTCTAACTTTATAATTAAAGCAGGAATAGTCCAAAACGTCCCTTAAAACGTGTAAAGAAATCCGACCCAGCCTGGGATTTGCGCAACCTGTGACGGCCCGTCGTGCCTGCGACGGTCCGTCATGCAGGTCGTCGCCACATATTAGAACTCCATTTTTCTCTAAGGATTCTGTGACGGTCCGTCACCCTTGTGACGGTCCGTCCTGCACTTTCGTCACGACGTTCAGAGAATCATTCCCTGTACCAAATTCTCAAGAGTTAAAGTGTTTTGGAACGGGGCCTCACGACGGTTCGTCGTAGCTCAGACGGTCCGTCCTGCAGGTCCGTCACAGATTACAGAGAGTCGATTTTAGTACCCCAATTTCAAAATTCTAAGTGTTCTGGGATGAGACACCCTCGACAGTCCGTCGTGCCCATGACGGTCCGTCGTGGTATCCGTCGTCTCAGCCAGTTTTTCCAGAAATAAAATCTGCTGCTCAAAACGACTAAACAGGTCGTTACAGTTATTGCAATCAGGATCTTAAAGTTGTAGTAGTGTTCTAGTACTCTTATTAAAATAGTGAGGAATTCGGGTTGTTACATCGTCCCTTAAAGATAGATAATTTCTTAAATGGAGTTATTAAATAAAAATTGAAAATTAAGGGATTATGTATATTCGTTTTATCCTTTCTTGCTACCATCTCAAACATAAAATATTTCTGAAACAAATTTACACATACTATGTTTCTCTTTGGAATAGGTGATATTTTGTAGTCTATGAACCTAAAGTGGCTTGTTGAATCCTCTGCTAATGTCTCTGAGCATGATTTTCATTCTATGCATCAATGATGTGAGAATGTTAAGAACAACATGTTATAATGTAGTAAGGTTATCCACTTATACAAAACAATCGTTTGGTGTGAGAGATAGAAATAAATAGTGATGAGATAAGTAATAATCTGAGCATGTTAAGAACAACATGTCATAATGTAGTATGGTTATCCACTTATATAAAACAATAGTTTGGTGTGAGAGAAATAAATAAATAGTGATGGATAAGTAAATAGTGATGGGATAAAGTTATTGTATCGTATTTGGTTGTCATGTTTGGGATAACTTATCCAACCATTTATATCATAGTGATGGGATAAGTTATCTCATATGCATGATGGGATAAGTTATCCCAAAATAGCAAACCCCGAAATAACTTGTTCCCAATCAAACGACTCTGAATATAGTCTTCTATAGCCATTTCTATGACTTTATGTATGGAAGTGTTTAGACTTATCATCTCTCTGAGTGCAGAAACATGATGAGATCCTCTCTTCTTTTTTTTTTTTTAAGTAATAACCTTTTATTAATAATAAGATAAGATCCTCAACGTGAATAAGTACAAGTAAGGGGACTAGGTCTTACTCTAAAATTCCTAATGAGGTAACAAATCTCTACTAATTAACAAGCATGAAGAAAATAAGATTTAGAGAAAACTAAGTATTGTATGATCCTTATAGAGTTTATTATACACACTATGATGATATGACAAATGAAGATACTTAAATAATGTAAAAATATATACGTAAAGAAGAAGGTTGAATTATCAACCTCAAACTTCTTTTTATATATGTATGAACTAAAAAAGATAGTTTATCTATCTATAATAACGTGAAGTATTTTCCTCTTGTCCTCTTCTTCATATCTGTCCAATATAACTTGATAGTTCATCACTTCTTCTTGGACTTATTGGATCTTGTCAAAGTTGTTGAAACTGTCATATGATTCTGCTCTGCCAGTCACATAGGTAGGTGCCTTGAAACAAATTCCTCAGTCACCTTACCATCCCAACTATGTTGTCTTCCATGTGTCTTTTTCTCGTTTTTTGTTGCTTCCGCTTCTTTGTTGCCTAGGTGAAAGATCCTCATAGCTCATGTCATTTTGAAATTACGACAATATCATGCATGGACTCATTAGTTGGATTGGATATGATCTAATAACAATTACTCCCTCTGTTCACTTTTTATTGTATATTGTGTTTTTCAAAAGTCAATTTAACTAATTTTGAAAGTTAAATTAGATTAGAATAATTTGATATTTTGAACAAAAAAAAATTAGATATTCAAACATCATACAAAAAGTACTATAAATCCAATTTTCAATATGATTAAAAAAAATACATTGTAAAATGTTAGTCAAAATTATTATCGTTTGACTCTAAAAAAAAAAAAAAACTATGACAATTAAAAGTGCACCGAGATAGTATGTTGTATTTTGGGATTTTGACGATCTAACAAACTATACAAAAACAATATATATTAAATGGACCTGATCCTTTGAGCTCTCGTCATTAGAAGACAAGTTAATGGAGGGCAATTGTAAAGCTGCAGCAACTACTGTGGTAGGTGGGCACGGCAGCAAGGACAATAGTCTTCAACCAATGGCATGCTATTAACTCATTGAAAAGAAACAACGTAGTTTTTGCAATCAAGTTTATTCAAAAATCAAAAGCCATTTTACAGAATAACATAGTTCATACTCATCAACAAGGGACATGATCGAGTGTTGCAAAGTCTTTAGTTGATATTTGAGTTTAGTATCTTGTGCTCACATATTTTAGATTTATTCCTAAATTACAAAGGATTATAGATCACCTCAGTTAATTTTATTACGAGTTGAGTTGTTGGCTAGAGTTAGTTATCTTGTAGTTGGCAAAGTCTACGTTAACTGGAGGTAGTTGATATGGTAGACAATGGAGTTTTTGCTCTGTGTGTTGTTAACTCGTAATAGAGGTGTTACAAAGTTAGTGAAACTTTGGAAATCCTTTATGACATATCGTAATTTTTTTCTCCCCAGATTGTAGAGTTTATCAGCTTGATAGATGGACAATATCTGAAATCAATTAAGTATATAAGTAATCCTTTGTGATTATTGGAGTGTGTACTCACAAGTTGCTTGAAGTTAGTGAAGCTTTGAAAATTCTGAATGACATATCGTGGGTTTTTTCTCCCAAGATTGTAGAGTTTATCAGCTTGATAGATGGATATCAGAAATCAATTGAGTATATAAGTAATCCTTTGTGATTATTGGAGTGTGTATTCACAAGTTGCTTGAAGTTAGTAAAGCTTTGGAAATTCTGAATGACATATCGTGGTTTTTTCCTTCCTAGATTGTAGAGTTTATCAACTTGATAGATGGACAATATCAGAAATCAATTAAGTATATAAGTGTGCTTAGGGTGAAAGAAAATGTAAATCATATGCAAAGCAGTCATCATAATTATTTAAAGGTACAATGAAATAACGGACATAGATAAGAGGTGGTACTTAATAAAGTAGTTTCTTGACGTTAGGACAACATAAAATAGTTGTAGTAGTTGTATTTAGAAATGTCAATATGAGTTAAGTTCATTTGGCTTAACTCGTGGTTTGATAGAGTTATGCTAAGATATTTGGAGTCCATTTAAGAACAGAGTTTCTTACTCCAACTTGAATAAGTATGCTAATTTTTGAGGCTTGAAAATATGGATAGAGTCGGCCTATAGGCCAAATAAAATTAATTTTTATAAAAAAAAATGTATATTAAAAATAACAAGAGTCCAAATTCAAAATCTATTTAAAGTTTCAAATATTAAAATTTGATTACAAATTATGTTTATTAACTTTGTATTACATAAAATAAAAATTCCCTCAAAATTTCTCGGGAATCACTCTGTGGGACGTAGCCAATGAAATATTGTCATATTTTTTGTGTTTCATTATTATCATAAGAAAATAATTAGATTAATATTTCTATTTAATTATTTATACTTTTACTTCAAATCAAACTTAAACAATTACATTGTAGATATTAAACGCTACTTTTTGTTGGACCTAAATTACATTGTTGTTATTGTTAAAGAATGACAAAAGTCTCACATCGGTGATTAATGAGATGGGTGGACTCCTTATAAGGCTTGGGCAATCCTCCTCCCTGTGAGTTAGCTTTTGGGGTGTGAGTTAGGCCTAAGACCTAATTTCACATGGTATCAGAGCAGGGTACGTCTCACCCGATGTTGGGGTCCCCAAAATTAAAATTACCCACACACCAGATGCTAAGCACTAGGCGTGAGGTGGGGTGTTAAAGAATGACAAAAGTCCCACATCGGTGATTAATGAGATGGGTGGACTCCTTATAAGGCTTAGACAATCCTCCTCCCTTTGAGCTAGCTTTTGGGGTGTGAGTTAGGCCTGAGACCTAATTTCACAGTTATTGTAACTATTTTAAAGAAATATTTCTTTGCCAACATGGTTGTGGGATGAAATGGTACCAAACAAAGTAGAATAGTATAAGGGGTTCATCCTGACTAATTTGGAATTGATTAGGACTTTGATCCAAGTTTTTCACAACATTAAAAGCATTACATATTTTTTTGAAATAAGATTCATACCATGCTTAATTTGGAAAGACATTTGTTGATTTTTTAATGAAGATCTTTTCTTGTGTTTGAATAGTGTGCGCAAATGATTTTGGCATCCTAAATATGGGAACTATGAACTTCTTCATAAATAATAACTCAGAATTATTTCACCTTTGGGCTGATAGACCTAGTTGTCTTCTCGTTATAGAAAAATTGTATAAAGTAACAAACTATTAATTCAAATTAAATGTTACTATCACAGTTTCATTTAATTGTAACTCATAGCAAACAATTATCATTCGCCCTCTCCCTAGTGAATCTCGCTCGCCACTTTCCTGATCTCGCTCGATAGTCTCTCTCGCCTCTCTCACATTATACAAATACAAATGTATAAATTACATTTGTAATTCATATAAAGTGAGAGAAAATTGATATACATATCTTTTGGTTTGCCTTTCTCCATAGTAAATCTCGATCGCCACTCTCTCAGATCTCGCTCTTCACTCTTACTCGCCTTTCTCACTTTATACAAACACAAATGTATATAAATTTTGTTTCTGTTTGTATAAAGCGAGAGAAAATTATATATACAGATACAAATACATATATTTTCGTCCTATACCTTATAATTATACAAATATAGATTTTTCCCTGCCCAATTTTATGTTGTCTTTCTCTCTTTCTCGCATTATACAAACACAAATATACAATATATGCACACCGAAATATACCTATGAAAACATATATTTATCATGGAGAGCAATTATACAACATATAGTTATCACATACATATATAATTTTTATATTTGCTAAACCAAAATTTACTCCTATAATTATACTTCTATTGTTCCTACTTTTGGCATTTCAAAGTCTCCTAGATTTAATTCACATGATGATATTTCCATTAGATCATTGACTAGTACTACCTATGAAAACATATATTTATTATGGAGAGCAATTATACAAACTATAGTTATCACATACATATATAATTTTAATATTTGCTAAACCAAAATTTACTCCTATAATTATACTTATGTTGTTCCTACTTTTGGCATTTCAATGTCTCCTAGATTTAATTCACATGATGATATTTCCATTAGATCATTGACTAGTAACTACTTTTTTCCTCTCTTTTAAGTTCCAAAAGTTACCTACTTCAAATATAGATGAAAGTAAGATATAGATGAAAGTAAGATGGGCGCGGGACCGGGTCATTTCGAATACCGTTTCGGTTTGTTCCAATATCCATTCTGATCCATATTTGTTCTACTGTATTTGATACGGAATGAAATACGTTGAACCACTACTCACAATGGGACGTTATCATGATTAGGTATCAATATACTTGTATCGGTTCTTACCAATTCATCCACGTTTTGATCAAAAATTAATTTTTTTCAATCCAGCGATATTATGACCATTGGGGGGCCAACGACCACTTAGAATGGAACTGTCGAAAATCCTATCCAAGCACACAAACCCTTAATATTTATCAAAATCAACTCAAAGGCTAAAATTTCACAAATTTTCAATTTTGGATCTCAAATCCCCAAAAAGTCTCTGAATCTGAAACTGGCAACTCTCATAGACTAATTTTCACATTTTGAGACTGATGGAATAAACAAAATTTCATTATGAGACTCGAAACTTCAAAAGATATCAAAATCAACTTTTTAATAATTTTAGCCTTTTCAATTCAATAACAATCATAATTCACAACTTTCTACTCAAAACTCGAAACCAATTTCAAAATTCGCTCATAAATAACTCGGGTCAATATTGGGAGGGATAAAATGATAATTTTACAAAAAAAAAATTCATAAATGACCTTCCTTCTGAAGCATTACACTTTCATAGGATAAAAATTGTTTGAGGAAACAAGGATAACTTCTTGACTAAAAAAAATAATAAATCATAAATTCAATTTATATTCAAGATAATTTTTCACTTTATTTGAAAATTACTTGAGTTCAATTTGAAGGAAAATATTTTACAATTTTTTTATGTTCGGATGGTCAAAATTTCTAGAAAATATTTTCACTAGAGTAATGATTCCCTCGTAGAAGTAAAAAAAAAAAAAAATTCTACAAGTGACATTTCATATTTATTTTGTACTCCACACCCTCCAACACACCTAATTTTTATCTCTGTCCAACAATTCACAGCCCCACCACCCCAAGATATTATCCCCACCACATACATTACCAATATTTATCTAGATTATTGTTGACACCCAATTTTTGACCCACGTTGGTATAAATTAATTATCGAGTTTCGTGAGTTTTTCAAAATTATTTAAATTAATTGATTTTATAATTTTGCGAAAATATAACGATAAATGCTTATTTAGTTGTGTATATAGCCGGTATATCCTGTGTATATTTCGATTCCAGCCCACAAATTAATTCCCACTTCAACATTCCCAGGCCCAATTTTCCCAATCCCAGCGGCCCACTCATTTTAATTTTAAACTCAGCCCAAAGCCAATAACCCAGTCCAGCCCGGCTTCCCTACCCGACCCAACACGACCCGACCCAGACCCTTTTTCCCCTTTCTTCCTCTTCACCCAAAACCCACACCCACGCGACCCCAAAATTCCCAGAAAAGAAAAAATACAGACGCCATTTTCAGCACTCAGAAATGGCGTCTCTCCCCCCTCTCTCGCCCCAATCGCTCCCTCACGTTCTCTCCCGCTCTTCTCCTCACTCGCTCTCCCCTTCTCCCTCAAATCCCCACACCCTCACGCGACAGAAAACAGAAACCCAGCAGCCGCAAATCCAGGGAAAAAAGTAGCTACGCTCTCCCACGCTCGCTCTCTCCCTACCCCACGCGAAAATTCCCCCCGACAGCCACAAATTACCCTTTTCTCTTTCGGTCGAAATGGGGTCGAGCTGGCAGAAAAGAAGTTTGACCCAATCATGGGGTCGGATTTCGAATTCGTTTTGCCCGCCCCTTCTTCAAAGACCCTAATGGTTTTTCTATTTAGACCTCCTCCCTCTTCGGATGGAGGAGAGGGAAAAAAAGGCAAAAAATTGGAGATTTGTTTTTGGCTTGGAAGTTGGAGATTCGAAGAAATTTTCAGAGAGTTGGAAATTTTGAAAGGCAGTCGAAATTTTAAGACAAGAGGAAGTCGTTCCGTCAAGTGTCGGTGTGACGCTTTTTGTCCAAACGTGTGTGGAAGTCGCTCGCTGTTCATCTCGCTCGTCGTTCCAGTTGCTGCTCCTCAACAGGTGAAACTACTTTCGTTATGTAACTTTCCTCTCCTCTCAACTCCGATATGGCGACTTGATGGCTGAGAACTGTGTTGTTGTTTAATGGTTGCTGTTTATCTACTGTGGCGTCTTTGTTTTCATCTTGGTTTCTCTTCATGTTAGGCACTTAGTCACCATTTATTGAGTCACGTTCTGTTTCGACATCGGATGAAAAATGGTATTTCGTTGTTGGTTCCCTCTGTTTTGCTATTGTTTTCGCTATCGCGTTCATCACTCTAACTGTTTGTGCACGTTTCATGCTAGAAATGCCTGTCGTTCGCTTGAGCATCTTCTTCGTCGTTTTTCAATGCTTCGACGAAATTTCTGCTGGTTGTGACGTTGTCCATGTAGTATGCTAGCCTGTTGCTTTCATTTTCTTTTGTTTTGTCAAGCATGTTGGGATGTTCGAATGGGAATATACACGGTTGGGTCAGCTTCCTTTACAAGTTTGAATATGCTGCTAGCTGTCTCGTTATGTTATTTTGAATTCTCCTATGTGTTAGCCTAACCTCGTAGAATCTCATCCTTTCGTCACATAACCAGAGTGTTTGTTGAGTTATATATTAACAAAACTTCAGTTGGCCACTTTATATCCAATCTGTATCGTTGAGATATTTTCTAGATGCATTTTCGTGTTTAGAAATCATGGTGTAGGGTTGAGTATGATATCCTGCCATCTCTCTACTTGTTATGGATTCTTGTTTTGCTTCTTAGCTTCGATGGGAATTGTTTTGGAAGTCATTTGTTTTTCCCTGACTCGATCTCTCGTCTAGATCCTGTTTTGATAATCGTTAACATGACGATTTATGAGTCTTCACTTAAAGGAAATCCTAGTGTCTAGTTGCTTGGACCAAGTCTTTATATTGCATAAAGCGGTTATCTATTAGTGTTTATCTCGCATTGTTTAGGTAGTGAAAATATACACATACAGTATTATTGGATATTTTCATGATCATGTTTATCATTTGTTCGAGATTAGTTTTGGCCATTTTCTAGTTTGGATTGTTATTCAATTTCGACAATATACGCATCTATCGTTTATTTTCTACTACCTTTCTTCGTTTTGGGTCTAAAGGATATCACCTTGGTGCTTGGTTTTCCTTTAGAATTAAATAGGTTATTAATTATCGTTAAATGATTTGTAAAGTTGTTTTCCATTCATCGCTTGTGCCGTTGCTACGTTGCCTCATGCACTAATTCTTGTCGTTTGCTTGCATGTGAATCCCTTTCCGAGTCCATTTTGGACTCCATTTCCTTCCTCACATTTCGGGAGAGTCATGAAGGTCCGGAAACTTTAGCGAGTCAACCTATCAAAATAGGCGTACAAGTTTGAAATTCCGGGAGATTAAAGAAAGATCAAAAATGTGGATTAGAAGATTTCCTCGTCTTTTTTTGTATTTTATTTTATTTGTAATGGGCATAAGCCCTCTTGTCGTTTTTTTTTTACTTATTTTATTTTGTATGTTTAGAATATGACAGGTACAAAACGGGTCAAATACCCAAAAACAGGTGGGTCTAAAACTCGGTCAAGGCGAACAGAACCCAAGTTTGGACCCAAAAATCTCTCTCTCTCTCTCCCTTCCCTCGTTATTTGTTTCATATGCTTTCGTGTGGTTTATCGTTGGTTTTAGAGTTAGAAAAACTCCAAACCCCCATCTAACGCCTTTCGTTTTATCAAACTCAAAACTAAAATTTGAAACTTTAAAACAATAGATGTTAAATTCGAAAGTTGCTTAGAGTTAAGTTTAAAAGAGTTTTAACCTTAACAAGAATCTTAAAACGATAAAAGTTGCAAAACCTGTCTAGATAAAATTTTTTAGTTCAAGCTTCGCAAATCGCAAAGATAACTATAGATATTTCGAAACTTGAAAAATTGCCTAAGGTAAATATTCTAATAAGTTCAAAATAACTTCCATATATTGCAAAATTCGCAAAAAAAAAAAAAAAATTAAAAATAGTCAAATAAGTTAATCGCCGGAAAACCGTATTTAACGGAGTGTCTTAGGTGCCTAACACCTTCCTAAGACACTAATAAGAACCCCGAACCCCCTAAAATGTTTCAAAACAATTTTTCTATTTAAGTTGTTTAGAAACTAGTTTTCTTGATTTTTCTTTAAAAATTAAGTGGCGACTCCTAAAAGTCAAAAATAAAACAAACTCCTTTTCGAAAAATCTAATTTTCGATAAAACAGAAATGGCGACTCCGCTGGGGACTTTTTGGAGGATTCTAACCTTAATACTAACTTGTTTGACTATTTGTGATAACTGTTTACTTGTTTAAATTGTTTAAATTTTGAAATTTGCATTGTTCTCATGGCATAACTTCCGCCAAATGGCAAATAGATTGCATTAGGAAACAGAAGTTACGCGGCTTACCGTGACTTCTCTCAGATATACCCCAAGAATTCATTTGGAAGTATCAAACAATTAGTTGGAATGTGGTCATCCGACGTTTGTTTGGTAGCTTCACCCCGATGTTCGTCCGACTCGGGTAACCGTCAAATTGAAAACTATTCTAGAAAGCCTAAGATAGAGCGAAACCAAAACCAAATTAAGCATTAGCCTAAGAAGGCTTAATACCCAAGGTGTATTAAGCTCATTTAGTAGAAAAATTACCAAAATCGTGTCTAAGGTCTTCGACCTCGCGACACATCATCTTGTTTGACATTCGAATAATGTACGTGTGAAAACCAGTTTTGGGGAGGGGAAAAATCTAATTGGTTTCTTTTTTTACAGATATGGATCATTTTCCAAAGTTCGATATGGTCATCTCAGCGCCACCTCAACTCACGATGTGGTATAATGATTTGGATGGAGATCACAGAAGGACCCTTAACAAATACGTAGGTGCATTGACAGAACTGATCAATATGAATGGTTGGCCAGAACTGATTGAGGTACTCACGGGATATTGGGATAACCGGAGGATGGTGTTTCGGTTTGGAACTGCTGAAATCACCCCAACTTTGGAGGAAATAAGAGACTGTATAGACACCGTGGGCACCGGAATAGAAAGAAGAGCAAGAAAGCAAGAAGACATCTTCATCCCCAATAAACCTTCCGTAGATGATATTACAAACTGGTTTGGGTTGAGAAAGGACTTTGCATACTGGTGCCAGGAATCCCATGTAGCGTTAAAGGACCTTTATGTCCGATTTGGGCATGCGAGCTTTTACGTCACATACAATCGAGAGTTCAAGATCTCCTACAGAGAATGGAACGAGATCCGTCCCCTAGCATTTGCTGTGGCGTTATTGGGAACAATGGTCTTCCCTTATGGTCCGAGTTTGAGTATCAATACCCGAGTCATAACACTCGTCCACACTTTGTTCAAAGGATATGAAAACCAGGGGATAACAAGATACTATCCTATAGCTCCGGTCATCCTGTCCGACATGTATCGAGCCTTGGGAAAGTGTAAAGAGGGACACCGATACTTTCAAGGATGTAATTTACTCCTCCAGTGGTGGATCCTCAGCCATTTAATAAAGGGTGCTGGGACTCAGGAGTTACATACCCTCGACAAAAAAAATACCCTTAAGGATTTGAATGACCGTTTGTATTGGGCAAATATGAACAATCGGAGGACGAAGGGGAAATGGGCCCAAATTTTCTCCGAATTAGGAGAAGAAGACCTCCAATGGATGCTGAACCGTTTTATATCCAAAGAAGTCATCGTGGGAAGTCGTAGAAATATTGTGCTTCCTCTACCGGGCATTCGGGGAATTCGCCCTTACGCACCATTTCGATTCTTGCGGCAGTTCGGAAGAAGACAAACTATACCCAAAGAAGCGTACTATGGCGCTTATGTGTACGATATTGGAGATGATAGAGTTCACGACGCGTTTGAAATGTTCAGAGAATGGAAATGCGCAAAACGTATGAATAAGGACACCATCGAACCTGACCGCTTCAATGCGGGATACAACGAAGGTTACAAAGAATGGCTCAAAAAGGACATACAAAACGTCTCCTTTCAAACTCCACGTAACTTTCGCAGTATAACAGAAAGAGAAGCCAAAGCAGTGGCCGAGCTACGAGAGATAAAAGAAGAGACCAAGGAGGTGTACGCTAAGTTTGCAGAAAATCAAGATGCTCTTGAGAAGGTGACTCGAGAAGTTGAAAGACTGAGACGTGGTTATGATGATTTTGATAACTGGATCAAAGAGAAAATTGAGAGAATGCGATACGAAAGCTTGGAAGACAAAGGACGTCTGGGTGAAGGTTTTCTGCTGATACTAAGGCACATGTTTCAGCAATACAAATTTCGAAGTGACGTTGATGGAGCAGGATCATCTGGAGCGGCATAGTGAACTTCGCCCCTGCGTGGGCTGTTATTGTTGTACTTTCGAATTGCCCCTGCGTGGGTTTGTCTTTAATTTTTGTTTCCCTTTTTGCAAACATTATTATTCATTAGTGAATGTTATTTTGGGGGGAATTGTTTATTTGGTTCAAATTCACACGTACATCATTCGAATGCGCTAGGCCTACCCTTGGCACAAAAGGGTCCCCTATTATGTTTTAGGACGCGATATGCATGTGCCTATGTGTGTTTAACTGATTATATGTTTTGTTGCTATGAATGAGGATATCGTAAACCCCACTCCTAGCCAGAAGTTTCCAAAATATACAGAAGCCACTTATGTGTTTATCTGTTCTCTATGTGATATTATGTATTTTCGTACCCCGAATATGCACTAACAAATCTGCCTTTGAGTTGTTTCACTTCTCAGGTACCTGTTAACTAGTCTGTGTCGATCAAAGCTGGCATATCATCCTTATTTCACCAGATCGAAAGGTCCTACAGATTCCTTCCCTAGACCAAATTCAGACAAAGGAAAGAAAGTTATGGGAGACCACAATGACGAAACGCGTATTACTGATGTTGTGGTGGCTCAGACCGCCTTAGCGGAACAAAATGAACTG
This sequence comes from Solanum chilense, assembly GCA_032847665.1. Classification (NCBI taxonomy): domain Eukaryota; kingdom Viridiplantae; phylum Streptophyta; class Magnoliopsida; order Solanales; family Solanaceae; genus Solanum; species Solanum chilense. Next base: position 47,957,015 of record CM064973.1, read on the forward strand.
ATCATGCAACTAATGCGAGAAATTGCTGAAATGAAAATTGAAATGCAACGGAGACAGGATGCGCCTCCACTCGGATTTGGTGATAATATTGCTGATACAAGACCTCCGGTCTACTTCCCTTCGGCAAACATGGATCCGACTCAGAACCAGTCTTCCACACCTGTGCATAATCCATCTCGGATAGATTTAACAACTCAACATCCCCAATATGCTTCTGTATCTTACCAAGCTCCTCCACCTCTTCCAAATAACCACCCTCAAATGCCACCCTATCCTCAGAACACTCAAACTGCTCCACCACCACAAAATCAAAACCAAACTCAAACTGCCTTCAATCCCCAAGTACCTTATCAACATTTAAACCAGAACACCAATCCTCAGGCTTACCCACAGAACTACCAGACCGCCCAAAACGTCCCGAGTCCTTCTATAGCTCCACCCCTCCCAAAAAGAGCTACCTTCCAAATTCCCGTTCTGACCGAGCACGAGGGGCACGGTTCTGAGTTGGATCACTATGAAGAGCAGGAAAGAGAATGGAAGGCAAAAGAAGAAGTAAAAGTTGATATAAAAGAGGAAATCAAAAAGGCTATGAAAGAACTACAGTGCATCCCAGACGTCGTCGGACTCAGTTATGCAGAATTGTGCATCCACCCAGATTTGAACCTTCCCGAAGGGTTTAAAATTCCAAAGTTTGACACCTTTGGGGGAGTAGGAAACCCTATGGCGCATTTAAGGGCGTATTGTGACCAGCTCGTGGGAGTTGGCAGGGATGAAGCATTGTTGATGTGGCTTTTCAGCCGAAGTCTATGTGGGGAGGCTCTCGAGTGGTTTTCTTCACACGAAACCAGACAATGGCCCAATTGGAATGCGTTGGCTAAAGATTTCGTTGACCGATTTGCCTACAATGTCGAAATAGTTCCTGATCGGTATTCTCTAGAAAAGATGAAGCAAAAACCAACTGAAAGCTATAGAGAATTTGCCTACAGATGGAGGAAAGAAGCCGCGAGGGTAAGGCCGCCCATGACCGAAAAAGAGATTGTGGAAGTGTTTTTGCGGGTACAGGAACCAGAGTACTATGATCGAATCATGTTGCTAGTCGGAGCTAAATTCGCTGAGATAGTCAAAGTTGGTGAGACTATCGAAGATGGTTTGAAATCGGGGAAAATAGCCCGTGTATCCGCGTCACCTGGGTCTTCAGGATTGATAAGGAAAAGAAGAGAGGAAGTTGCTGCTGTCTCGTATGGGGGAGGAAAAACCCCTAGAAACCCGTCACACACCCGAGATCATTCCAGGCCCTACTACCCACAATCCAATCATCCTAATAACCACAATACTGCCCCCACCTATCCGAATGCTCAAATTTCGTCATACCAAAGCCCACCTCCAAATCTCCAAAAGTTTTCTCCCATATACGCAGATTACCCTTATCCGAATATTGCTCCCAACTGTGCCAATGTGCAGTCGAGCTACCAAGCACCTCCGCCCACTTATCAAATCCAAGCTCCATTATATCAGAACCCCCTCCCGAACTACCTAGCTCCAGTACCAAATTACCAGGCAAACCCTTATCCTCAAAGGAAAATTCCTCGTCCGAATATTCGAAATTATCAGCAGGTACCTCCCCCTCAGCAAAGCAGTTATGATCCTTCCCGCTCGATGTTTGAAAAAAGGCCTTCAAGGAAATTTACCACACTTGCTGAAAGCCGGACCAAACTATTTGAGAGGCTAGCCGCAGATGGATACCTCCACCCTGTGGAACCCAAGCCCATGGATGTCAACTCAAGGTTCTACAAGCCAGATCAAAGATGTGCTTATCATTCCAACGGTGTTGGGCATAGTACTGAAAACTGTATCAATCTCAGGCACAAGATCCAGGACTTGATTGACCAGGAAGTGGTCTCCCTTCAGCCTGCGGCGCCAAACGTCAACACAAATCCGTTGCCGGATCATGGAGGTAGCAATGTTAATATGATTGAAACGGATGAAGACGGGTGTGAAACAAAGATGATTACTCCTATTGTGCATGAGGACTTAGAAAGGGCTGTCGCTTCTTTAAGCATCAAGGAAAAGAGAAAGTTTGTTATTCTGACACCCGCAAAGGCTGTTGCCTTGGTGCCTTCAGAAACTCTCGTCAAGCCTAGATTTGTAATTGAAACTGCCATTGGCCCAAGGCATGACCAGGTTCGGAAGGTGCTACACTACTGATGAGCTTGCTCTCGGAGGACAGAAGAAGGACCATACTAAGAGGCCGATAAGCGAAGGGGAAGCAGAAGAGTTCTGGAGAAGGATGCAACCGAAGGACTATTCCATCGTCAAACATTTAGAGAAGACTCCGGCTCAGATCTCCGTGTGGGCCTTGCTAATGAGCTCTCAGTCCCACAGGCAGGCCTTGATGAAAGCTCTTGATGATACATATGTACCCTCAGGTACAAGTAGTGACAACGTGGCTGCCATGATTCATCAAGTCATTCGGGGGCACCGGATCAGCTTTTGTGACGATGAGTTGCCAGTCGAAGGAAGAACCCACAACAAAGCACTGCACATTACCGTGATATGTCGTGGAAAAGTTGTCAACTGTGTTTTGATATATGATGGATCCGGTTTGAATATCTGCCCATTGTCGACGTTGAGGCAAATGAATTTTGACCTTGGGAGTCTGGAGCAAAACCAGGTCAATGTAAGAGCGTTTGATGGAGTGCAAAGAGACACATTGGGGGCAGTGACTTTGACCCTTCAAATAGGCCCCGCGGAGTTCAGTGCGCAATTCCAAGTATTGGACATAGACACTAGCTACAACCTTCTTTTAGGAAGGCCGTTTATCCACATGGCTGGAGCAGTCCCCTCTACTCTCCATCAAATGATGAAGCTTGTATGGAAAAATGAAGAGTTAGTGATTCACGGCGAGGGAAGTCGCTCGGGCAAGCAGGTGTCGGTCATTGATGAGATGCCGCAAGGTGCAGACTTTTACACGGTGGAGCTGGTGAAAGCCACCAATGAGGATTTGGCCCCGCAAAACCCCATGCCAGCCGTACACAAAATGATAGCCACGGTGATGCTGCAGAATGGGTTTGAGCCAGGTTTTGGACTGGGAAGAGATTCCCAAGGAACTATTGAGCCTATTCCGGCCTTTCCTAAAGGATCCAAATACGGTTTGGGGTACATCCCCACAGATGACGACATGAAGATGAAGAAGAAAAGAGTTCAAGAGTTGGCTAAGCCAATCCCGCTTCTATATCAATCCTTTCCAATCAGGAAGTGTGCCGAGCCTGAAGACTTTGGGGAAGGAATCTGTGACCTCTTCGAAGAGATCAATGCTATTGTCGAGGAGGAGGTTGAGTCAGCTAGTGTTCGTGATGCTGAACCAGGGGAGGTGCTGCAGAACTGGACTTCCACGCCGATCCTGATGTCCCGAACTCTTCGGTAGAAAAGAGTATTTTTATGTACACCAAAATCGGTGGTTGTCCGGAGGATACCCAAGACCCGCCATTTCTATATTTTCTTGATTGTTCAATTTTTGAATTTTTTTTTGTGACATTCGAAAGGCAGCATGGCTCCATTTCATGCCCGAAGTTTGCATTTTGTTTTAAATGAAAGCCCTCTTTATTCTGACTTTACTTATTCAGTTGTTTGTCATACTTTACTTTCCTAATTTTTTCTGTTTATAATTTCAGTAACATAAGTTACAGACCTGCCAATGTCATGTCATGTCATGGGCTAAATGAACAAAATGAGACAAAGGACGACAAGGTCGACGACTACGACGAAGAAAGTGGGGAACCGGATTATATAGCAGAAGAATTTCGACAGTTCGAGAATCAACATAAACCGAATCTGAAGGAAACAGAGACGGTGAATTTAGGAGATTCGGAATGCGTCAAAGAAGTTAAGATCAGCACCCACCTGAATGAGACTCAGAAAGAGAGCCTGGTTCATTTACTTGCCGAATACAATGATGTGTTTGTTTGGGAAGTCGATGATATGGAGGGGTTGAGTACCGATGTCGTATCTCATAAGCTACCTATCAACTCGGGGTTCGAGCCGGTGAAACAAAAAACCCGGAAATTCAAGCCTGAATTGAGTTTGAGGATTAAGGAGGAAATCACCAAGCAGATAGAGTCTCGATTGGTAGAGGTAACGCAATATCCCACCTGGTTGGCAAATGTCGTTCCGGTCGCCAAAAAAGATGGAAAAATCAGGATTTGTGTCGATTACAGAGATCTCAACAAGGCTAGTCCAAAGGATAATTTTCCATTGCCAAATATCCATATACTGATTGACAATTTTGCCAAACATGAGATACAGTCATTTGTGGATTGTTACGCGGGTTATCACCAAATCTTGATGGACGAAAAAGACGCAGAAAAAATGGCATTCATCACACCTTGGGGTGTGTATCACTACAGGGTAATGCCGTTCGGCCTCAAGAACGCCGGCGCCACTTACATGAGAGCCATGACGACTATCTTTCATGACATGATTCACAAGGAAATTGAAGTGTACGTGGACGACGTCATAATTAAATCCCGCGAGAGTTCGGATCATGTGACACACCTGAGGAGATTCTTTAAACGTTTGCGTCGGTACAACCTGAAGCTAAATCCCGCCAAATGTGCTTTTGGAGTCCCAGCTGGGAAGTTGTTGGGATTTATAGTCAGCAGAAGAGGTATTGAGCTCGACCCTTCCAAAATTAAAGCAATTCAGGAGTTACCTCCACCGAAGACGAGAAAAGAAGTGATGAGTTTCTTGGGGAGGTTAAACTACATCAGCCGATTTATAGCACAATCAACGGTGGTATGTGAGCCTATCTTCAAGTTGCTGAAGAAAGACGCTCCGACTAAGTGGACCGAGGAGTGTCAGACCGCTTTCGACGCTATCAAAAGCTACTTATCTAACCCACCGGTATTGGTTCCTCCACGAGAAGGGAGTCCTTTGCTACTGTATTTGTCAGTTTCAGATAGTGCATTTGGATGTGTACTGGGTCAACACGACGAGACAGGGAAGAAGGAAAGGGCAATCTACTACATCAGCAAAAAATTTACTCCGTACGAGTCTCGCTACACTTTGCTGGAAAGAACATGCTGTGCTCTGACGTGGCTTGCTCAGAAGCTGAGACACTATCTGTCGTCGTATACTACATATCTTATCTCCAGGATGGATCCGTTGAAGTATATTTTCCAGAAAGCAAAGCCAACCGGGAAGTTAGCTAAATGGCAAATGCTGTTGAGTGAGTTTGACATCGTGTACGTGACTCAGAAGGCAATAAAAGCACAAGCTTTGGCTGATCATCTTGCGGAAAATCCCGTTGATGAAGAGTATGAACCTCTCAAGACATATTTTCACGATGAAGAAGTGTCATTTGTGGGTGAAGATATCTCTGAAGTTTATCCAGGTTGGAGATTATTCTTTGACGGAGCGGCAAATCATCAAGGTAAAACTCCAGATTTGAGTCTTCTAAGATGTGTGGACGCTGTTGAAGCTATGAGGCTTATTGAACAGATACATGCCGGAATGTGTGGTACACATATGAATGGGCTCACTTTGGCAAGGAAGATCATACGAGCTGGGTACTTCTGGATGACTATGGAGAATGACTGTTGCAGATTCGTGCAAAAATGCCACAGATGTCAAGTGCACGGGGATTTGATACGAGTGCCACCTCACGAGCTCAATGCTATGAGCTCACCTTGGCCATTTGTATCTTGGGGAATGGATGTCATTGGTCCTATAGAGCCATCCGCTTCTAATGGACACAGATTCATCTTAGTTGCCATTGATTATTTCACCAAATGGGTGGAAGCAGCCTCTTACAAATCGGTGGCCGACTTTGTCCGCAACAATCTGATATGCCGATTTGGAGTCCCAGAATCCATCATCACTGATAACGGTACAAATCTCAACAGTCATCTGATGAAAGAGATATGTGAACAATTCAAAATTATTCACCGAAGGTCAACTGCTTATCGCCCTCAAATGAACGGAGCTGTAGAGGCAGCCAACAAGAATATCAAGAAAATTCTGAGGAAAATTATTGACAAACAGCGAGGTTGGCATGAAATGTTGCCATATGCTCTACTAGGATATCGAACAACGGTCAGAACATCGATTGGGGCTACTCCATACTTGCTGGTATATGGAACCGAAGCAGTCGTACCTGTTAAAGTCGAGATACCGTCTCTAAGGATCATCCAGGAAGCTGAGCTAAGTAATGCTGAGTGGGTTAGCAAACGGATTGATCAGTTAGCTTTGATTGATGAGAAGAGGATGGTCGCCGTCTGCCATGGCCAGTTGTATAGACACAGAATGGCTCGCGCTTTTCACAAAAGAGTAAGAGCCAGAAATTTTGAAGTGGGTCAGTTGGTCCTTAAGCGTATTTTCCCTCATCAAGACGAGTACAAAGGAAAATTTGCACCGAACTGGCAAGGTCCTTACATGGTTCGCAAAGTACTATCTGGAGGTGCTTTAGTCCTATCCGAGATGGATGGCACTGTATGGCCCAAGCCTATCAACTCAGATGCTGTCAAGAGATACTACGCGTGAAGTTAGTTTTGCATTTTCTATCATTTACTTGTAATCGTACTGTTTGCTTGTATTTGTTTAAATTGATTTTTTTATCCCTCTTGTAACGAACTACGTACGACCTGAATTCTCAAGAATGAGATACGTAGGCGGCCTATGTCGGCTTCGGTCACCCCATTTACCCCCTTTAAAAATTTTACTGTCTGAACTACGTTTGACCTGATTCCTGCTCCAAAGGGATACGTAGGCGCCACAACGGCTCGGTCATACACACAATAAGATTTCCATTTCTCTTCATAATGGAAACTGGGACAGAATTTTTGAGAGGGTCTCAAAAATTCATTTGAAGTTGGACTCCTTTAACGAGCCAAAACAAAAGACCAATTTTACTGGCTGAACTACATTTGACCCGAATTCCCGCCTCAACGGGATACGTAAACACCACAAGGGTTTGGTCATATCCAATAAGATTTCTATTCCTCTTTACAATAGAAACTAGAACGAAATTTTGAGAGAGACTCAAAATTCTCCAAAAGAAGCTTCCGCTTTAGCAAGTCAGAATAAAGATATTTCGAGATCTGCGACTGCGACAGAGATTTTGAAAAGATCTCAAAAAATTCCGCAATCTGCTCAGTTACGATGAAAGGATAAGTAAGACAGTAAACTGGGACATAAATTTTGAGAATGGCCTCAAAATTTCATTACAGGACTTACCTATAAGTCCGGAGTGATTCCGAAGACTCACCGGTAAATGACCAATGTCAAACCCAAAGAAGTTTGTTAAGCCTGATATGACATGACTTGGCAGTGACCTTTTTAAGATACTATTTCTCTAAGTTTTATTTCTCTTAAATTTTTTCCTTTTACATTTCATTTGTTTGGCATAAATTTTTATCTTATCTATCAAGAGTCGGGAAGTCAGGAAATCAACCGGAGATAGCAATACAAAGAGAGGACAACTGAAGAAATCGACACAGATCAGTACATCTTTAAAATTGACAATTTTTCTGTGGATGCAGGTTTTATAGCTTTGCTTTGAAATTGGCAAATTCTTCCGACAAATGAACAAGGAGAACTTCAAGGAGAAATCAAAGGCAAATCAAACAAAATCTTAAGAAAGAGTTAACGATTTTCATAAAGAATGCTATTCGCTTCACAAGATCAAGCAAGATGGTCATTGTCAATCAGGACAATGCATTACCCCAGAGGAGATAGTTGTCTTGGACCGAGACGATACATTACCTGGAGGTCGTCCTGCCGTTATCATCAACAGAGACGAGATGATTTCATGCCTCGTCAAAATTTATGCATCGCGGAAATCATGCATAGCAGAAATCATGCATCGCGAGTCAATTTTTTATACACGACGAGAAGATTTCATGCCTCGTCAAATGCATACCGCCAAGAGGGCCATTCATATCAAACCGCCAAGAGGGCCATTCATATTCATACCGCCAAGAGGGCCATTCATATCAAACCGCCAAGAGGGCCATTCATATCATACCGCCAAGAGGGCCATTCATATTCATACCGCCAAGAGGGCCATTCATATTCATACCGCCAAGAGGGCCATTCATATTCATACCGCCAAGAGGGCCATTCATATTCATACCGCCAAGAGGGCAATTCATACTGCCAAGAGGGACATTCATATTCATATTGCCGAGAAGGCCATTCATATTCATACTGCCAAGAGGGCCATTCATATTCATAATGCCAAGAGGGTCATTCATATTCATACTGCCAAGAGGGCCATTCATATTCATACTGCCAAGAGGGCCATTCATATTCATATTGCCGAGAAGGCCATTCATATTCATAATGCCGAGAAGGCCATTCATATTCATACCGCCAAGAGGGCCATTCATATTCATACTGCCAAGAGGGCCATCCATATTCATACCGCCAAGAGGGTCATTCATATTCAAACTGCCAAGAGGGCCATTCATATTCAAACTGCCAAGAGGGCCATTCATATTTAAATGAGGAGTATATTGAAGATTTTATTTGCAAAACACAAGGCATAAGCTTTATTTGCATGACGTCAGACCGATCGAGTCAGCGTCAAATATTGAGGAGAACAATGAAGTGTCGACATGGTAAAAAGACACTATCTCCCATCCTGATTGCATTTTTAAGCTGACAAGTTTTTATCTCAATCTTTGTCGAGAGCATCCAAGAGGATGAATTCTCAAACCAAACCACAGGCGTGGACGACATCAACAAGGATGCAGCACAACGTGGAACTTTTTCTTAGCAGCGAACTGGGGCACAGTCCAAAGAGGAATGTCAAACTCTTAGGACGCGAGCAGAGGAGCGACTTCCACCACAATCAAACCACACCCCTATCTTAAGGCATGTGGGTTTTTCTTTAGTTTTGTCAGTTTCAGTCTCGCATCCGAAAATTTCGATTTACCGGAAGCAAGTTTCCAATCTGAGTGACAATGCGCCAAGAGCTTTGGAAATTATGTCCGTGTAAGTTCTTATCTATGGATGTGAAGAGCTCCACGTTCATGGCTAAGAAGTTACAAGCCTCCTTTTCATACTCGTTTAATTTGTCACTCGTCCGAAACCTAAGGTTATCTAACATAATAGATTTTCTTTTCCATCGATTGAGTTGAACTACACACAGCCCGATTCCGGATAAGGATAGGTAGGCAGATTCAATGTCGAAAACTGGGCTATATTCCAACATTCGCTCTCGAATTCTATTCTCGAGCATTTCGGTACCTTCATAATTCGGTATCGAGATGACTTTGATTCTTTCAAATCGTGCGGTAAATCAAGCTTATCGAGCTACAAGTGGCCTGAATTCTCATATAGCCTGAGATATGTAGGAAACTCGTTTCAAGGGTTCGGCCATAATTCCTAAACCCTTTGTCAAATCCTTCCTTTGGAAAATGATGGGGGTTGGTCAAAATTGGTTCGGTCAACTTCATTTTCCTCGAGTTACTTGCATCAACCCAAGTAAAATGAGGGACAGCTGTTGACACCCAATTTTTGACCCACGTTGGTATAAATTAATTATCGAGTTTCGTGAGTTTTTCAAAATTATTTAAATTAATTGATTTTATAATTTTGCGAAAATATAACGATAAATGCTTACTTAGTTGTGTATATAGCCGGTATATCCTGTGTATATTTCGATTCCAGCCCACAAATTAATTCCCACTTCAACATTCCCAGGCCCAATTTTCCCAATCCCAGCGGCCCACTCATTTTAATTTTAAACTCAGCCCAAAGCCAATAACCCAGTCCAGCCCGGCTTTCCTACCCGACCCAACACGACCCGACCCAGACCCTTTTTCCCCTTTCTTCCTCTTCACCCAAAACCCACACCCACGCGACCCCAAAATTCCCAGAAAAGAAAAAATACAGACGCCATTTTCAGCACTCAGAAATGGCGTCTCTCCCCCCTCTCTCGCCCCAATCGCTCCCTCACGTTCTCTCCCGCTCTTCTCCTCACTCGCTCTCCCCTTCTCCCTCAAATCCCCACACCCTCACGCGAGAGAAAACAGAAACCCAGCAGCCGCGAATCCAGGGAAAAAAGTAGCTACGCTCTCCCACGCTCGCTCTCTCCCTACCCCACGCGAAAATTCCCCCCGACAGCCACAAATTACCCTTTTCTCTTTCGGTCGAAATGGGGTCGAGCTGGCAGAAAAGAAGTTTGACCCAATCATGGGGTTGGATTTCGAATTCGTTTTGCCCGCCCCTTCTTCAAAGACCCTAATGGTTTTTCTATTTAGACCTCCTCCCTCTTCGGATGGAGGAGAGGGAAAAAAAGGCAAAAAATTGGAGATTTTTTTTTGGCTTGGAAGTTGGAGATTCGAAGAAATTTTCAGAGAATTGGAAATTTTGAAAGGCAGTCGAAATTTTAAGACAAGAGGAAGTCGTTCCGTCAAGTGTCGGTGTGACGCTTTTTGTCCAAACGTGTGTGGAAGTCGCTCGCTGTTCATCTCACTCGTCGTTCCAGTTGCTGCTCCTCAACAGGTGAAACTACTTTCGTTATGTAACTTTCCTCTCCTCTCAACTCCGATATGGCAACTTGATGGCTGAGAACTGTGTTGTTGTTTAATGGTTGCTGTTTATCTACTGTGGCGTCTTTGTTTTCATCTTGGTTTCTCTTCATGTTAGGCGCTTAGTCACCATTTATTGAGTCACGTTCTGTTTCGACATCGGATGAAAAATGGTATTTCGTTGTTGGTTCCCTCTGTTTTGCTATTGTTTTCGCTATCGCGTTCATCAGTCTAACTGTTTGTGCACGTTTCATGCTAGAAATGCCTGTCGTTCGCTTGAGCATCTTCTTCGTCGTTTTTCAATGCTTCGACGAAATTTCTGCTGGTTGTGACGTTGTCCATGTAGTATGCTAGCCTGTTGCTTTCATTTTCTTTTGTTTTGTCAAGCATGTTGGGATGTTCGAATGGGAATATACACGGTTGGGTCAGCTTCCTTTACAAGTTTGAATATGCTGCTAGCTGTCTCGTTATGTTATTTTGAATTCTCCTATGTGTTAGCCTAACCTCGTAGAATCTCATCCTTTCGTCACATAACCAGAGCGTGTTTGTTGAGTTATATATTAACAAAACTTCAGTTGGCCACTTTATATCCAATCTGTATCGTTGAGATATTTTCTAGATGCATTTTCGTGTTTAGAAATCATGGTGTAGGGTTGAGTATGATATCCTGCCATCTCTCTACTTGTTATGGATTCTTGTTTTGCTTCTTAGCTTCGATGGGAATTGTTTTGGAAGTCATTTGTTTTTCCCTGACTCGATCTCTCGTCTAGATCCTGTTTTGATAATCGTTAACATGACGATTTATGAGTCTTCACTTAAAGGAAATCCTAGTGTCTAGTTGCTTGGACCAAGTCTTTATATTGCATAAAGCGGTTATCTATTAGTGTTTATCTCGCATTGTTTAGGTAGTGAAAATATACACATACAGTATTATTGGATATTTTCATGATCATGTTTATCATTTGTTCGAGATTAGTTTTGGCCATTTTCTAGTTTGGATTGTTATTCAATTTCGACAATATACGCATCTATCGTTTATTTTCTACTACCTTTCTTCGTTTTGGGTCTAAAGGATATCACCTTGGTGCTTGGTTTTCCTTTAGAATTAAATAGGTTATTAATTATCGTTAAATGATTTGTAAAGTTGTTTTCCATTCATCGCTTGTGCCGTTGCTACGTTGCCTCATGCACTAATTCTTGTCGTTTGCTTGCATGTGAATCCCTTTTCGAGTCCATTTTGGACTCCATTTCCTTCCTCACATTTCGGGAGAGTCATGAAGGTCCGGAAACTTTAGCGAGTCAACCTATCAAAATAGGCGTACAAGTTTGAAATTCCGGGAGATTAAAGAAAGATCAAAAATGTGGATTAGAAGATTTCCTCGTCTTTTTTTGTATTTTATTTTATTTGTAATGGGCATAAGCCCTCTTGTCGTTTTTTTTTTACTTATTTTATTTTGTATGTTTAGAATATGACAGGTACAAAACGGGTCAAATACCCAAAAACAGGTGGGTCTAAAACTCGGTCAAGGCGAACAGAACCCAAGTTTGGACCCAAAAATCTCTCTCTCTCTCTCCCTTCCCTCGTTATTTGTTTCATATGCTTTCGTGTGGTTTATCGTTGGTTTTAGAGTTAGAAAAACTCCAAACCCCCATCTAACGCCTTTCGTTTTATCAAACTCAAAACTAAAATTTGAAACTTTAAAACAATAGATGTTAAATTCGAAAGTTGCTTAGAGTTAAGTTTAAAAGAGTTTTAACCTTAACAAGAATCTTAAAACGATAAAAGTTGCAAAACCTGTCTAGATAAAATTTTTTAGTTCAAGCTTCGCAAATCGCAAAGATAACTATAGATATTTCGAAACTTGAAAAATTGCCTAAGGTAAATATTCTAATAAGTTCAAAATAACTTCCATATATTGCAAAATTCGCAAAAAAAAAAAAAAATTAAAAATAGTCAAATAAGTTAATCGCCGGAAAACCGTATTTAACGGAGTGTCTTAGGTGCCTAACACCTTCCTAAGACACTAATAAGAACCCCGAACCCCCTAAAATGTTTCAAAACAATTTTTCTGTTTAAGTTGTTTAGAAACTAGTTTTCTTGATTTTTCTTTAAAAATTAAGTGGCGACTCCTAAAAGTCAAAAATAAAACAAACTCCTTTTCGAAAAATCTAATTTTCGATAAAACAGAAATGGCGACTCCGCTGGGGACTTTTTGTAGGATTCTAACCTTAAGTCTAACTTGTTTGACTATTTGTGATAACTGTTTACTTGTTTAAATTGTTTAAATTTTGAAATTTGCATTGTTCTCATGGCATAACTTCCGCCAAATGGCAAATAGATTGCATTAGGAAACAGAAGTTACGCGGCTTACCGCGACTTCTCTCAGATATACCCCAAGAATTCATTTGGAAGTATCAAACAATTAGTTAGAATGTGGTCATCCGACGTTTGTTTGGTAGCTTCACCCCGATGTTCGTCCGACTCGGGTAACCGTCAAATTGAAAACTATTCTAGAAAGCCTAAGATAGAGCGAAACCAAAACCAAATTAAGCATTAGCCTAAGAAGGCTTAATACCCAAGGTGTATTAAGCTCATTTAGTAGAAAAATTACCAAAATCGTGTCTAAGGTCTTCGACCTCGCGACACATCATCTTGTTTGACATTCGAATAATGTACGTATGAAAACCAGTTTTGGGGAGGGGAAAAATCTAATTGGTTTCTTTTTTTACAGATATGGATCATTTTCCAAAGTTCGATATGGTCATCTCAGCGCCACCTCAACTCACGATGTGGTATAATGATTTGGATGGAGATCACAGAAGGACCCTTAACAAATACGTAGGTGCATTGACAGAACTGATCAATATGAATGGTTGGCCAGAACTGATTGAGGTACTCACGGGATATTGGGATAACCGGAGGATGGTGTTTCGGTTTGGAACTGCTGAAATCACCCCAACTTTGGAGGAAATAAGAGACTGTATAGACACCGTGGGCACCGGAATAGAAAGAAGAGCAAGAAAGCAAGAAGACATCTTCATCCCCAATAAACCTTCCGTAGATGATATTACAAACTGGTTTGGGTTGAGAAAGGACTTTGCATACTGGTGCCAGGAATCCCATGTAGCGTTAAAGGACCTTTATGTCCGATTTGGGCATGCGAGCTTTTACGTCACATACAATCGAGAGTTCAAGATCTCCTACAGAGAATGGAACGAGATCCGTCCCCTAGCATTTGCTGTGGCGTTATTGGGAACAATGGTCTTCCCTCATGGTCCGAGTTTGAGTATCAATACCCGAGTCATAACACTCGTCCACACTTTGTTCAAAGGATATGAAAACCAGGGGATAACAAGATACTATCCTATAGCTCCGGTCATCCTGTCCGACATGTATCGAGCCTTGGGAAAGTGTAAAGAGGGACACCGATACTTTCAAGGATGTAATTTACTCCTCCAGTGGTGGATCCTCAGCCATTTAATAAAGGGTGCTGGGACTCAGGAGTTACATACCCTCGACAAAAAAAATACCCTTAAGGATTTGAATGACCGTTTGTATTGGGCAAATATGAACAATCGGAGGACGAAGGGGAAATGGGCCCAAATTTTCTCCGAATTAGGAGAAGAAGACCTCCAATGGATGCTGAACCGTTTTATATCCAAAGAAGTCATCGTGGGAAGTCGTAGAAATATTGTGCTTCCTCTACCGGGCATTCGGGGAATTCGCCCTTACGCACCATTTCGAGTCTTGCGGCAGTTCGGAAGCAGACAAACTATACCCAAAGAAGCGTACTATGGCGCTTATGTGTACGATATTGGAGATGATAGAGTTCACGATGCGTTTGAAATGTTCAGAGAATGGAAATGCGCAAAACGTATGAATAAGGACACCATCGAACCTGACCGCTTCAATGCGGGATACAACGAAGGTTACAAAGAATGGCTCAAAAAGGACATACAAAACGTCTCCTTTCAAACTCCACGTAACTTTCGCAGTATAACAGAAAGAGAAGCCAAAGCAGTGGCCGAGCTACGAGAGATAAAAGAAGAGACCAAGGAGGTGTACGCTAAGTTTGCAGAAAATCAAGATGCTCTTGAGAAGGTGACTCGAGAAGTTGAAAGACTGAGACGTGGTTATGATGATTTTGATAACTGGATCAAAGAGAAAATTGAGAGAATGCGATACGAAAGCTTGGAAGACAAAGGACGTCTGGGTGAAGGTTTTCTGCTGATACTAAGGCACATGTTTCAGCAATACAAATTTCGAAGTGACATTGATGGAGCAGGATCATCTGGAGCGGCATAGTGAACTTCGCCCCAGCGTGGGCTGTTATTGTTGTACTTTCGAATTGCCCCTGCGTGGGTTTGTCTTTAATTTTTGTTTCCCTTTTTGCAAACATTTATATTCATTAGTGAATGTTATTTTGGGGGGAATTGTTTATTTGGTTCAAATTCACACGTACATCATTCGAATGCGCTAGGCCTACCCTTGGCACAAAAGGGTCCCCTATTATGTTTTAGGACGCGATATGCATGTGCCTATGTGTGTTTAACTGATTATATGTTTTGTTGCTATGAATGAGGATATCGTAAACCCCACTCCTAGCCAGAAGTTTCCAAAATATACAGAAGCCACTTATGTGTTTATCTGTTCTCTATGTGATATTATGTATTTTCGTACCCCGAATATGCACTAACAAATCTGCCTTTGAGTTGTTTCACTTCTCAGGTACCTGTTAACTGGTCTGTGTCGATCAAAGCTGGCATATCATCCTTATTTCACCAGATCGAAAGGTCCTACAGATTCCTTCCCTAGACCAAATTCAGACAAAGGAAAGAAAGTTATGGGAGACCACAATGACGAAACGCGTATTACTGATGTTGTGGTGGCTCAGACCGCCTTAGCGGAACAAAATAAACTGATCATGCAACTAATGCGAGAAATTGCTGAAATGAAAATTGAAATGCAACGGAGACAGGATGCGCCTCCACCCGGATTTGGTGATAATATTGCTGATACAAGACCTCCGGTCTACTTCCCTTCGGCAAACATGGATCCGACTCAGAACCAGTCTTCCACACCTGTGCATAATCCATCTGGGATAGATTTAACAACTCAACATCCCCAATATGCTTCTGTATCTTACCAAGCTCCTCCACCTCTTCCAAATAACCACCCTCAAATGCCACCCTATCCTCAGAACACTCAAACTGCTCCACCACCACAAAATCAAAACCAAACTCAAACTGCCTTCAATCCCCAAGTACCTTATCAACATTTAAACCAGAACACCAATCCTCAGGCTTACCCACAGAACTACCAGACCGCCCAAAACGTCCCTAGTCCTTCTATAGCTCCACCCCTCCCAAAAAGAGCTACCTTCCAAATTCCCGTTCTGACCGAGCACGAGGGGCACGGTTCTGAGTTGGATCACTATGAAGAGCAGGAAAGAGAATGGAAGGCAAAAGAAGAAGTAAAAGTCTATATAAAAGAGGAAATCAAAAAGGCTATGAAAGAACTACAGTGCATCCCAGACGTCGTCGGACTCAGTTATGCAGAATTGTGCATCCACCCAGATTTGAACCTTCCCGAAGGGTTTAAAATTCCAAAGTTTGACACCTTTGGGGGAGTAGGAAACCCTATGGCGCATTTGAGGGCATATTGTGACCAGCTCGTGGGAGTTGGCAGGGATGAAGCATTGTTGATGCGGCTTTTCAGCCAAAGTCTATGTGGGGAGGCTCTCGAGTGGTTTTCTTCACACGAAACTAGACAATGGCCCAATTGGAATGCGTTGGCTAAAGATTTCGTTGACCGATTCGCCTACAATGTCGAAATAGTTCCTGATCGGTATTCTCTAGAAAAGATGAAGCAAAAACCAACTGAAAGCTATAGAGAATTTGCCTACAGATGGAGGAAAGAAGCCGCGAGGGTAAGGCCGCCCATGACCGAAAAAGAGATTGTGGAAGTGTTTTTGCGGGTACAGGAACCAGAGTACTATGATCGAATCATGTTGCTAGTCGGAGCTAAATTCGCTGAGATAGTCAAAGTTTGTGAGACTATCGAAGATGGTTTGAAATCGGGGAAAATAGCCCGTGTATCCGCGTCACCTGGGTCTTCAGGATTGATAAGGAAAAGAAGAGAGGGAGTTGCTGCTGTCTCGTATGGGGGAGGAAAAACCCCTAGAAACCCGTCACACACCCGAGATCATTCCAGGCCCTACTACCCACAATCCAATCATCCTAATAACCACAATACTGCCCCCACCTATCCGAATGCTCAAATTTCGTCATACCAAAGCCCACCTCCAAATCTCCAAAAGTTTTCTCCCATATACGCAGATTACCCTTATCCGAATATTGCTCCCAACTGTGCCAATGTGCAGTCGAGCTACCAAGCACCTCCGCCCACTTATCAAATCCAAGCTCCATTATATCAGAACCCCCTCCCGAACTACCTAGCTCCAGTACCAAATTACCAGGCAAACCCTTATCCTCAAAGGCAAATTCCTCGTCCGAATATTCGAAATTATCAGCAGGTACCTCCCCCTCAGCAAAGCAGTTATGATCCTTCCCGCTCGATGTTTGAAAAAAGGCCTTCAAGGAAATTTACCACACTTGCTAAAAGCCGGACCAAACTATTTGAGAGGCTAGCCGCAGATGGATACCTCCACCCTGTGGAACCCAAGCCCATGGATGTCAACTCAAGGTTCTACAAGCCAGATCAAAGATGTGCTTATCATTCCAACGGTGTTGGGCATAGTACTGAAAACTGTATCAATCTCAGGCACAAGATCCAGGACTTGATTGACCAGGAAGTGGTCTCCCTTCAGCCTGCGGCGCCAAACGTCAACACAAATCCGTTGCCGGATCATGGAGGTAGCAACGTTAATATGATTGAAACGGATGAAGACGGGTGTGAAACAAAGATGATTACTCCTATTGTGCATGAGGACTTAGAAAGGGCTGTCGCTTCTTTAAGCGTCAAGGAAAAGAGAAAGTTTGTTATTCTGACACCCGCAAAGGCTGTTGCCTTGGTGCCTTCAGAAACTCTCGTCAAGCCTAGATTTGTAATTGAAACTGCCATTGGCCCAAGGCATGACCAGGTCCGGAAGGTGCTACACTCCTGATGAGCTTGCTCTCGGAGGACAGAAGAAGGACCATACTAAGAGGCCGATAAGCGAAGGGGAAGCAGAAGAGTTCTGGAGAAGGATGCAACCGAAGGACTATTCCATCGTCAAACATTTAGAGAAGACTCCGGCTCAGATCTCCGTGTGGGCCCTGCTAATGAGCTCTCAGTCCCACAGGCAGGCCTTGATGAAAGCTCTTGATGATACATATGTACCCTCAGGTACAAGTAGTGACAACGTGGCCGCCATGATTCATCAAGTCATTCGGGGGCACCGGATCAGCTTTTGTGACGATGAGTTGCCAGTCGAAGGAAGAACCCACAACAAAGCACTGCACATTACCGTGATATGTCGTGGAAAAGTTGTCAACTGTGTTTTGATAGATGATGGATCCGGTTTGAATATCTGCCCATTGTCGACGTTGAGGCAAATAAATTTTGACCTTGGGAGTCTGGAGCAAAACCAGGTCAATGTAAGAGCGTTTGATGGAGTGCAAAGAGACACATTGGGGGCAGTGACTTTGACCCTTCAAATGGGCCCCGCGGAGTTCAGTGCGCAATTCCAAGTATTGGACATAGACACTAGCTACAACCTTCTTTTAGGAAGGTCGTTTATCCACATGGCTGGAGCAGTCCCCTCTACTCTCCATCAAATGATGAAGCTTGTATGGAAAAATGAAGAGTTAGTGATTCACGGCGAGGGAAGTCGCTCGGGCAAGCAGGTGTCGGTCATTGATGAGATGCCGCAAGGTGCAGACTTTTACACGGTAGAGCTGGTGAAAGCCACCAATGAGGATTTGGCCCCGCGAAACCCCATGCCAGCCGTACACAAAATGATAGCCACGGTGATGCTGCAGAATGGGTTCGAGCCAGGTTTTGGACTGGGAAGAGATTCCCAAAGAACTATTGAGCCTATTCCGGCCTTTCCTAAAGGATCCAAATACGGTTTGGGGTACATCCCCACAGATGACGACATGAAGATGAAGAAGAAAAGAGTTCAAGAGTTGGCTAAGCCAATCCCGCTTCTATATCAATCCTTTCCAATCAGGAAGTGTGCCGAGCCTGAAGACTTTGGGGAAGGAATCTGTGACCTCTTCGAAGAGATCAATGCTATTGTCGAGGAGGAGGTTGAGTCAGGTAGTGTTCGTGATGCTGAACCAGGGGAGGTGCTGCAGAACTGGACTTCCACGCCGATCCTGATGTCCCGAACTCTTCGGTAGAAAAGAGTATTTTTATGTACACCAAAATCGGTGGTTGTCCGGAGGATACCCAAGACCCGCCATTTATATATTTTCTTGATTGTTCAAGTTTTGAATTTTTTTTTGTGACATTCGAAAGGCAGCATGGCTCCATGTCATGCCCGAAGTTTGCATTTTGTTTTAAATGAAAGCCCTCTTTATTCTGACTTTACTTATTCAGTTGTTTGTCATACTTTACTTTCCTAATTTTTTCTGTTTATAATTTCAGTAACATAAGTTACATACCTGCCAATGTCATGTCATGTCATGGGCTAAATGAACAAAATGAGACAAAGGACGACAAGGTCGACGACTACAACGAAGAAAGTGGGGAACTGGATTATATAGCAGAAGAATTTCGACAGTTCGAGAATCAACATAAACCGAATCTGAAGGAAACAGAGACGGTGAATTTAGGAGATTCGGAATGCGTCAAAGAAGTTAAGATCAGCACCCACCTGAATGAGACTCAGAAAGAGAGCCTGGTTCATTTACTTGCCGAATACAATGATGTGTTTGTTTGGGAAGTCGATGATATGGAGGGGTTGAGTACCGATGTCGTATCTCATAAGCTACCTATCAACCCGGGGTTCGAGCCGGTGAAACAAAAAACCCGGAAATTCAAGCCTGAATTGAGTTTGAGGATTAAGGAGGAAATCACCAAGCAGATAGAGTCTCGATTGGTAGAGGTAACGCAATATCCCACCTGGTTGGCAAATGTCGTTCCGGTCGCCAAAAAAGATGGAAAAATCAGGATTTGTGTCGATTACAGAGATCTCAACAAGGCTAGTCCAAAGGATAATTTTCCATTGCCAAATATCCATATACTGATTGACAATTTTGCCAAACATGAGATGCAGTCATTTGTGGATTGTTACGCGGGTTATCACCAAATCTTGATGGACGAAAAAGACGCAGAAAAAACGGCATTCATCACACCTTGGGGTGTGTATCACTACAGGGTAATGCCGTTCGGCCTCAAGAACGCCGGCGCCACTTACATGAGAGCCATGACGACTATCTTTCATGACATGATTCA
Source organism: Solanum chilense (assembly GCA_032847665.1). Classification (NCBI taxonomy): domain Eukaryota; kingdom Viridiplantae; phylum Streptophyta; class Magnoliopsida; order Solanales; family Solanaceae; genus Solanum; species Solanum chilense. Next base: position 47,976,950 of record CM064973.1, read on the forward strand.
CAAGGAAATTGAAGTGTACGTGGACGACGTCATAATTAAATCCCGCGAGAGTTCGGATCATGTGACACACCTGAGGAGATTCTTTGAACGTTTGCGTTGGTACAACCTGAAGCTAAATCCCGCCAAATGTGCTTTTGGAGTCCCAGCTGGGAAGTTGTTGGGATTTATAGTCAGCAGAAGAGGTATTGAGCTCGACCCTTCCAAAATTAAAGCAATTCAGGAGTTACCTCCACCGAAGACGAGAAAAGAAGTGATGAGTTTCTTGGGGAGGTTAAACTACATCAGCCGGTTTATAGCACAATCAACGGTGGTATGTGAGCCTATCTTCAAGTTGCTGAAGAAAGACGCTCCGACTAAGTGGACCGAGGAGTGTCAGACCGCTTTCGACGCTATCAAAAGCTACTTATCTAACCCACCGGTATTGGTTCCTCCACGAGAAGGGAGTCCTTTGCTACTGTATTTGTCAGTTTCAGATAGTGCATTTGGATGTGTACTGGGTCAACACGACGAGACAGGGAAGAAGGAAAGGGCAATCTACTACATCAGCAAAAAATTTACTCCGTACGAGTCTCGCTACACTTTGCTGGAAAGAACATGCTGTGCTCTGACGTGGCTTGCTCAGAAGCTGAGACACTATCTGTCGTCGTATACTACATATCTTATCTCCAGGATGGATCCGTTGAAGTATATTTTCCAGAAAGCAATGCCAACCGGGAAGTTAGCTAAATGGCAAATGCTATTGAGTGAGTTTGACATCGTGTACGTGACTCAGAAGGCAATAAAAGCACAAGCTTTGGCTGATCATCTTGCGGAAAATCCCGTTGATGAAGAGTATGAACCTCTCAAGACATATTTTCACGATGAAGAAGTGTCATTTGTGGGTGAAGATATCTCTGAAGTTTATCCAGGTTGGAGATTATTCTTTGACGGAGCGGCAAATCATCAAGGTAAAGGTATCGGAGCAGTCTTAGTGTCAGAATATGGTCAACACTATCCCACAGCAGCTAAGCTCCGATTTAATTGCACCAACAACATGGCCGAATACGAAGCTTGTATTCTTGGTCTGAAAATGGCCATCGACATGAATGTTTACGAGTTATTGGTCATTGGGGATTCAGACCTTTTGATTCGTCAGGTTCAAGGTGAATGGGCTGTGAAGAACCCGAAGATTATACCTTATGTATAGTATGTGCAGAAGCTGTGCAAAAGGTTTCGCAAGATCGAGTTCAGACATACGCCCAGAATACAGAATGAGTTGGCCGATGCTCTTGCCACCATTGCTTCGATGATTAAACATCCGGATACAGATTACATCGACCCACTGGATATAGAACTGAAGGAACATCCAATCCATTGTTCACATGTCGAATAAGAACCAGACGGTTTGCCTTGGTACTTTGACATAAAGAGGTATTTGGAGTCTGGGACTTATCCTGAAGACGCTGCGACCAATCAAAAGAAATCGATACGCCGTATGGCTCTCAATTTCTTCCTAAATGGAGAAGTACTATATAGGAAAACTCCAGATTTGAGTCTTCTAAGATGTGTGGACGCTGTTGAAGCTATGAGGCTTATTGAACAGATACATGCCGGAATGTGTGGTACACATATGAATGGGCTCACTTTGGCAAGGAAGATCATACGAGCTGGGTACTTCTGGATGACTATGGAGAATGACTGTTGCAGATTCGTGCAAAAATGCCACAGATGTCAAGTGCACGGGGATTTGATACGAGTGCCACCTCACGAGCTCAATGCTATGAGCTCACCTTGGCCATTTGTAGCTTGGGGAATGGATGTCATTGGTCCTATAGAGCCATCCGCTTCTAATGGACACAGATTCATCTTAGTTGCCATTGATTATTTCACCAAATGGGTGGAAGCAGCCTCTTACAAATCGGTGGCCGACTTTGTCCGCAACAATCTGATATGCCGATTTGGAGTCCCAGAATCCATCATCACTGATAACGGTACAAATCTCAACAGTCATCTGATGAAAGAGATATGTGAACAATTCAAAATTATTCACCGAAGGTCAACTGCTTATCGCCCTCAAATGAACGGAGCTGTAGAGGCAGCCAACAAGAATATCAAGAAAATTCTGAGGAAAATTATTGACAAACAGCGAGGTTGGCATGAAATGTTGCCATATGCTCTACTAGGATATCAAACAATGGTCAAAACATCGATTGGGGATACTCCATACTTGCTGGTATATGGAACCGAAGCAGTCGTACCTGTTGAAGTCGAGATACCGTCTCTAAGGATCATCCAGGAAGCTGAGCTAAGTAATGCTGAGTGGGTTAGCAAACGGATTGATCAGTTAGCTTTGATTGATGAGAAGAGGATGGTCGCCGTCTGCCATGGCCAGTTGTATAGACACAGAATGGCTCGCGCTTTTCACAAAAGAGTAAGAGCCAGAAATTTTGAAGTGGGTCAGTTGGTCCTTAAGCGTATTTTCCCTCATCAAGACGAGTACAAAGGAAAATTCGCACCGAACTGGCAAGGTCCTTACATGGTTCGCAAAGTACTATCTGGAGGTGCTTTAGTCCTATCCGAGATGGATGGCACTGTATGGCCCAAGCCTATCAACTCAGATGCTGTCAAGAGATACTACGCGTGAAGTTAGTTTTGCATTTTCTATCATTTACTTGTAATCGTACTGTTTGCTTGTATTTGTTTAGATTGATTTTTTTATCCCTCTTGTAACGAACTACGTACGACCTGAATTCTCAAGAATGAGATACGTAGGCGGCCTATGTCGGCTTCGGTCACCCCATTTACCCCCTTTAAAAATTTTACTGTCTGAACTACGTTTGACCTGATTCCTGCTCCAAAGGGATACGTAGGCGCCACAACGGCTCGGTCATACACACAATAAGATTTCCATTTCTCTTCATAATGGAAACTGGGACAGAATTTTTGAGAGGGTCTCAAAAATTCATTTGAAGTTGGACTCCTTTAACGAGCCAAAACAAAAGACCAATTTTACTGGCTGAACTACATTTGACCCGAATTCCCGCCTCAACGGGATACGTAAACACCACAAGGGTTCGGTCATATCCAATAAGATTTCTATTCCTCTTTACAATAGAAACTAGAACGAAATTTTGAGAGAGACTCAAGATTCTCCAAAAGAAGCTTCCGCTTTAGCAAGTCAGAATAAAGATATTTCGAGATCTGCGACTGCGACAGAGATTTTGAAAAGATCTCAAAAAATTCCGCAATCTGCTCAGTTACGATGAAAGGATAAGTAAGACAGTAAACTGGGACAGAAATTTTGAGAATGGCCTCAAAATTTCATTACAGGACTTACCTATAAGTCCGGAGTGATTCCGAAGACTCACCGGTAAATGACCAATGTCAAACCCAAAGAAGTTTGTTAAGCCTGATATGACATGACTTGGCAGTGACCTTTTTAAGATACTATTTCTCTAAGTTTTATTTCTCTTAAATTTTTTCCTTTTACATTTCATTTGTTTGGCATAAATTTTTATCTTATCTATCAAGAGTCGGGAAGTCAGGAAATCAACCGGAGATAGCAATACAAAGAGAAGACAACTGAAGAAATCGACACAGATCAGTACATCTTTAAAACTGACAATTTTTCTGTGGATGCAGGTTTATAGCTTTGCTTTGAAATTGGCAAAATTCTTCCGACAAATGAACAAGGAGAACTCCAAGGAGAAATCAAAGGCAAATCAAACAGAATCTTAAGAAAGAGTTTACGATTTTCATAAAGAGTGCTATTCGCTTCACAAGATCAAGCAAGATGGTCATTGTCAATCAGGACAATGCATTACCCCAGAGGAGATAGTTATTTTGGACCGAGACGATACATTACCTGGAGGTCGTCCTGCCGTTATCATCAACAGAGACGAGATGATTTCATGCCTCGTCAAAATTTATGCATCGCGAGAAGACTTTGTGCCTCGCAGAAATCATGCATCGCGGAAATCATGCATAGCGGAAATCATGCATCGCGAGTCAATTTTTATACACGACGAGAAGATTTCATGCCTCGTCAAATGTATACATTGCCAAGAGGGCCATTCATATTCATACCGCCAAGAGGGCCATTCATATTCATACCGCCAAGAGGGCCATTCATATTCATACCGCCAAGAGGGCCATTCATATTCATACCGCCAAGAGGGCCATTCATATTCATACCGCCAAGAGGGCCATTCATATTCATACCGCCAAGAGGGCCATTCAAGATTTCATACCTCGTCTAATTCATATTCATACCGCCAAGAGGGCCATTCATATTTATATACCGCGATACTGCCGTCCAATTTATATATCGCGGGCCAGGAATTATGCATGACGAGAAGATTTCATACCTCGTCTAATTCATATACATGCCAAGAGGGCCATTCATATTCATACATTCAAGAGGGCCATTCATATTCATACCGCCAAGAGGGCCATTCATATTCATACCGCCAAGAGGGCCATTCATATTCATTCATATTCATACCGCCAAGAGGGCATTCATATTCAAACTGCCAAGAGGGCCATTCATATTCCGCCAAGAGGGCCATTCATATTTAAATAAGGAGTATATTGAAGATTTTATTTGCAAAACACAAGGCATAAGCTTATTTGCATGACGTCAGACCGATCGAGTCAGCGTCAAATATTGAGGAGAACAATGAAGTGTCGACATGGTAAAAAGATACTATCTCCCATCCTGATTGCACTTTTAAGCTGACAAGTTTTATCTCAATCTTTGTCGAGAGCATCCAAGAGGATGAATTCTCAAACAAAACCACAGGTGCGGACGACATCAACAAGGATGCAGCACAACGTGGAACTTTTCTTAGCAGCGAACTGGGACATAGTCCAAAGAGGAATGTCAAACTCTTAGGACGCGAGCAGAGGAGCGACTTCCACCACAATCGAACCTCCCCTCCCAAAGGCATGCGGGTTTTTCCTTAGTTCCGTCAGTTTCAGTCTCGCATCCGGGATTTTGTTTTATCGGAAGCAAGTTTCCAATCTGAGTGACAATGCGCCAAGAGCTTTGGAAATTATGTCCGTGTAAGTTCTTATCTATGGATGTGAAGAGCTCCACGTTCATGGCTAAGAAGTTACAAGCCTCCTTTTCATACTCGTTTAATTTGTCACTCGTCCGAAACCTAAGGTTATCTAACATAATAGATTTTCTTTTCCATCGATTGAGTTGAACTACACACAGCCCGATTCCGGATAAGGATAGGTAGGCAGATTCAATGTCGAAAACTGGGCTATATTCCAACATTCGCTCTCGAATTCTATTCTCGAGCATTTCGGTACCTTCATAATTCGGTATCGAGATGACTTTGATTCTTTCAAATCGTGCGGTAAATCAAGCTTATCGAGCTACAAGTGGCCTGAATTCTCATATAGCCTGAGATATGTAGGAAACTCGTTTCAAGGGTTCGGCCATAATTCCTAAACCCTTTGTCAAATCCTTCCTTTGGAAAATGATGGGGGTTGGTCAAAATTGGTTCGGTCAACTTCATTTTCCTCGAGTTACTTGCATCAACCCAAGTAAAATGAGGGACAGCTGTTGACACCCAATTTTTGACCCACGTTGGTATAAATTAATTATCGAGTTTCGTGAGTTTTTCAAAATTATTTAAATTAATTGATTTTATAATTTTGCGAAAATATAACGATAAATGCTTACTTAGTTGTGTATATAGCCGGTATATCCTGTGTATATTTCGATTCCAGCCCACAAATTAATTCCCACTTCAACATTCCCAGGCCCAATTTTCCCAATCCCAGCGGCCCACTCATTTTAATTTTAAACTCAGCCCAAAGCCAATAACCCAGTCCAGCCCGGCTTCCCTACCCGACCCAACACGACCCGACCCAGACCCTTTTTCCCCTTTCTTCCTCTTCACCCAAAACCCACACCCACGCGACCCCAAAATTCCCAGAAAAGAAAAAATACAGATGCCATTTTCAGCACTCAGAAATGGCGTCTCTCCCCCCTCTCTCGCCCCAATCGCTCCCTCACGTTCTCTCCCGCTCTTCTCCTCACTCGCTCTCCCCTTCTCCCTCAAATCCCCACACCCTCACGCGACAGAAAACAGAAACCCAGCAGCCGCGAATCCAGGGAAAAAAGTAGCTACGCTCTCCCACGCTCGCTCTCTCCCTACCCCACGCGAAAATTCCCCCCGACAGCCACAAATTACCCTTTTCTCTTTCGGTCGAAATGGGGTCGAGCTGGCAGAAAAGAAGTTTGACCCAATCATGGGGTCGGATTTCGAATTCGTTTTGCCCGCCCCTTCTTCAAAGACCCTAATGGTTTTTCTATTTAGACCTCCTCCCTCTTCGGATGGAGGAGAGGGAAAAAAAGGCAAAAAATTGGAGATTTTTTTTTGGCTTGGAAGTTGGAGATTCGAAGAAATTTTCAGAGAGTTGGAAATTTTGAAAGGCAGTCGAAATTTTAAGACAAGAGGAAGTCGTTCCGTCAAGTGTCGGTGTGACGCTTTTTGTCCAAACGTGTGTGGAAGTCGCTCGTTGTTCATCTCGCTCGTCGTTGCAGTTGCTGCTCCTCACCAGGTGAAACTACTTTCGTTATGTAACTTTCCTCTCCTCTCAACTCCGATATGGCGACTTGATGGCTGAGAACTGTGTTGTTGTTTAATGGTTGCTGTTTATCTACTGTGGCGTCTTTGTTTTCATCTTGGTTTCTCTTCATGTTAGGCGCTTAGTCACCATTTATTGAGTCACGTTCTGTTTCGACATCGGATGAAAAATGGTATTTCGTTGTTGGTTCCCTCTGTTTTGCTATTGTTTTCGCTATCGCGTTCATCAGTCTAACTGTTTGTGCACGTTTCATGCTAGAAATGCCTGTCGTTCGCTTGAGCATCTTCTTCGTCGTTTTTCAATGCTTCGACAAAATTTCTGCTGGTTGTGACGTTGTCCATGTAGTATGCTAGCCTGTTGCTTTCATTTTCTTTTGTTTTGTCAAGCATGTTGGGATGTTCGAATGGGAATATACACGGTTGGGTCAGCTTCCTTTACAAGTTTGAATATGCTGCTAGCTGTCTCGTTATGTTATTTTGAATTCTCCTATGTGTTAGCCTAACCTCGTAGAATCTCATCCTTTCGTCACATAACCAGAGCGTGTTTGTTGAGTTATATATTAACAAAACTTCAGTTGGCCACTTTATATCCAATCTGTATCGTTGAGATATTTTCTAGATGCATTTTCGTGTTTAGAAATCATGGTGTAGGGTTGAGTATGATATCCTGCCATCTCTCTACTTGTTATGGATTCTTGTTTTGCTTCTTAGCTTCGATGGGAATTGTTTTGGAAGTCATTTGTTTTTCCCTGACTCGATCTCTCGTCTAGATCCTGTTTTGATAATCGTTAACATGACGATTTATGAGTCTTCACTTAAAGGAAATCCTAGTGTCTAGTTGCTTGGACCAAGTCTTTATATTGCATAAAGCGGTTATCTATTAGTGTTTATCTCGCATTGTTTAGGTAGTGAAAATATACACATACAGTATTATTGGATATTTTCATGATCATGTTTATCATTTGTTCGAGATTAGTTTTGGCCATTTTCTAGTTTGGATTGTTATTCAATTTCGACAATATACGCATCTATCGTTTATTTTCTACTACCTTTCTTCGTTTTGGGTCTAAAGGATATCACCTTGGTGCTTGGTTTTCCTTTAGAATTAAATAGGTTATTAATTATCGTTAAATGATTTGTAAAGTTGTTTTCCATTCATCGCTTGTGCCGTTGCTACGTTGCCTCATGCACTAATTCTTGTCGTTTGCTTGCATGTGAATCCCTTTCCGAGTCCATTTTGGACTCCATTTCCTTCCTCACATTTCGGGAGAGTCATGAAGGTCCGGAAACTTTAGCGAGTCAACCTATCAAAATAGGCGTACAAGTTTGAAATTCCGGGAGATTAAAGAAAGATCAAAAATGTGGATTAGAAGATTTCCTCGTCTTTTTTTGTATTTTATTTTATTTGTAATGGGCATAAGCCCTCTTGTCGTTTTTTTTTTACTTATTTTATTTTGTATGTTTAGAATATGACAGGTACAAAACGGGTCAAATACCCAAAAACAGGTGGGTCTAAAACTCGGTCAAGGCGAACAGAACCCAAGTTTGGACCCAAAAATCTCTCTCTCTCTCTCCCTTCCCTCGTTATTTGTTTCATATGCTTTCGTGTGGTTTATCGTTGGTTTTAGAGTTAGAAAAACTCCAAACCCCCATCTAACGCCTTTCGTTTTATCAAACTCAAAACTAAAATTTGAAACTTTAAAACAATAGATGTTAAATTCGAAAGTTGCTTAGAGTTAAGTTTAAAAGAGTTTTAACCTTAACAAGAATCTTAAAACGATAAAAGTTGCAAAACCTGTCTAGATAAAAATTTTTAGTTCAAGCTTCGCAAATCGCAAAGATAACTATAGATATTTCGAAACTTGAAAAATTGCCTAAGGTAAATATTCTAATAAGTTCAAAATAACTTCCATATATTGCAAAATTCGCAAAAAAAAAAAATAAAAAATAAAAATAGTCAAATAAGTTAATCGCCGGAAAACCGTATTTAACGGAGTGTCTTAGGTGCCTAACACCTTCCTAAGACACTAATAAGAACCCCGAACCCCCTAAAATGTTTCAAAACAATTTTTCTGTTTAAGTTGTTTAGAAACTAGTTTTCTTGATTTTTCTTTAAAAATTAAGTGGCGACTCCTAAAAGTCAAAAATAAAACAAACCCTTTTCGAAAAATCTAATTTTCGATAAAACAATTATATATAAACACTTTTAGGATAATTTTTTTACCTAGGTACCCATCAGAAGAAAACAAATAAGAAACTGATCAGTGAAAATATATTTTAAGAAAATATTTTCCTTCATATTGAGCCCACCTTAAATATTCTTTTCTCTTCTTTGCAAAAAGTATAATCAAACAAACTCCTTTTTCAACTCCAAAATAATAAATTTCAACTAAAATAAAAAAAATTGAAATTGATAGTCAAACAACTACTTAGACCTCATTTGTTTCTATCAAAAATCAGACATTTGAATCTAAATAAGCATCTGATATATTAAGATGTGTATTATGACATAAATGTCTATATCGAATATACATCTAGATATTCAGATATAGCCTCTAGATCTGAAAGATGAATAATTAAGATTGTTTATTTTAAGTATCTCAATGTGCATATAAAATTAAAATATTATATTGATAAAACTTTCATTTTAACAAAATAATATTACTTTTCAATCAAAAAGTAATATTTTAAATACTTACATTTAATTAAAAAATTAAGTTGTATGACATACAAATAAAAATTATTGTTACATAAATATTTTAAAGAATTTAACATAAACATCTTTTCATAAAAAGAGTTATTCGACTAATTATTTCTTGTTCTGATTCAATCAGTGAGAAATAAGATAACTATAAAATAGTAGGATCAAATTCTAACTTTAAAAAAACATTACAAAACGTATTAAATAATAAAAATATAAAACTCTCAAGAATTTTAAGTTATTTGCATCAGTCGAAGTGCAAGTTTGCTTCACGCATATTATTCACTATACGTGAATTTGCAGTTGTTTAATCAGGTCCATTTGTTTCATGCAATACTTCTTTATGTTCTCCTTCTTCCTCGTCAAAATATTAATTAAGATGACTCGTATTGATTAAAAAGGTCATCATACAAGCGAGTTTGAAGATCAAATAGTCTCAATAAAATTAATGACCTAAAATTAATTCTTAAAAAATACCTCGAATATATACATAGTTCAATAATAATGATGATAACGATGATAATAATAATAATAATAATAATAATAATAATAATAATAATAATAATAATAATAATAATAATAATAAATCTAGTGTAATCTGATGTTTTAATAATATAAAGTCTCAATAAAATTAGTTGTCTGAAATAAAATTTTAATAAAACACCTCAAATATGAGAATTTGATGAGCTGAGTCTGAACAATTAAGATTCTGACCTTCGTTAAAAAGCAAAACAAATGAGACATTAAGTGTGGACTAATCTATGGGTTTATGTGTATAATTGTTTGATCCATGTTTGATGGCATGTTTTTCTCCAAGAACACATGCACTTATGTTGTAGTATATCATAACCATGTGAGGATTCTCTGGATATCATTTGAAAATATTTATCCTCTTTTCTTTTAATATAATATAATATTGTTGTCAACTAGAAAATCTTAGTGAAGAATCCCAGGAATCTTGGGATAAATATTTCACTAGATAATACCTAAAAAAAGGAAGCTTATTACAAAACTCAAAACTTGTTTTACGCCGAAATCCATGCGTACTATGTTTTTAAATAAAAATATACAAGGTAATCTAATGAAGGGATTGGAAAAAGTATATAAGTTAATTTTTTATCTTTTTTTTTATTATTAAAAATAATTAAATTATTCAAATTTTAAGATAAATAGCATATTTGTTCTTCCCTTTTATGAAGTTTTACATTTTTTCAGACTTATTTGAGTAGTGACTATCAAAACTTTTAAGAGTAATATTGGAATAAGCAAAAAGGCAATAGTAAAAATTTACGTCTTTAAACATTTTTCTCAGTAAATGTGTATTTCAAGATGTGAATGCTTGCATCTATCAACAATTGTTACTCTTTTCCTAGAAACACACAATCTTTTTTATCAAAAAAATTATAACTAAAAATGTCATTGTTTTTCCTAACTATAATTTCTCCACTATTTTTCCTTACAAGAATTATCATTTAAACAAAGTTATTTGCATCAACCCCATAGTGATCTCCGATGAAGAGGAACAAATATTGCTTTTAAAAAAGATAATGCTAAATGGTCAGAAATTTTGGTCAGAATTTAGTCAGAAATTAAAAACTCTAGCAAAAAAGATTTTAAAACGTTTTAACTCATATTTAATGCTCTTCATATTTTTGAACAAAATATTCATCACAACATGTTAATCCGCAATTACTAATAATTTTAACATCTTATTCTGGAATTACAAAGTGTAAATCGAACAGAAGTAATCTTTTGTATTTAGTTCACCCACTTAAAAAAAAAAACTCCAAATTACCAACAGATATTTACTAACAATTTAAATTGGTTAGTATATTATTAACAAATCACCAACATATTTCTAACTGAATTATATTTTAAAACTTAACAACGAAATTTTAATTGATTATCAACCAAAATCATACTAACTACGTATTTTAGTTGGAAAATACTGCAGGGGAAAATGGCGCCAAATTTAACAACATTGTATCAATGGATTACCAACTGATATATTACTAACGCACACTTTTTGTTGATAATATTACCAACAACGTGTATATCGGTTGGTAAATATGAAAAAAAAATTGTTTATTTGAGTTATTAGCATAATATCAATAAATTACTAACTAAACATTAATCAACGACAAGATTATGTTGCTAAATTTACCAGCCAAATATAAATGTGTTGGTAAATTAATAACGAAATGTAATTTGTTGGTAAATTTGTCAATCAATATCCAGTTAGTTGAAAAATTTGCCGACGAATAAAAATATTGTAGTCAGTAAATTACTTAGATCATTAAAATAGATGGTTATATTTTAATATATCATTAATTCATTGGTAAAATTTACCAACATATTAATTATAAGTTGGTAGTATTACACATGAATGTTTAGTTGAATTGTAACTATTATCAACTATGATAAAATTTATTGGTAATTATTTATTGCTAACTTATATTTGAATATTTGGTAGATTTATCAATTAAAGTTAACTGTTTTGATAAATCAGTGTTAATGTTGAGGCTCTCATATTCAGTTTGTGTCATTAGGCATTTTAACTTTTAAATTTTAATTAAAACTTGACTTTGGTAAAATTTTTGGTAAACATGTTCAAATTAGAATTATGTTAGTGTCATTAATTTCGAATTGTCATTTCTTAATATGTCAAATTGAACAAATAATTAAAAAAAACTAAAAAAAATGAATAAGTAATTAAGAAAAGGGGGAATATCAAATAAAGGACCTAGATTGCAACATAGAAAAGATGAAAAGTCACAACCAACGATCGGTTAAGGTATTTTATATACTTTCCGTTCAATTATTGTTGACACATTTTAACTTGATACAATTTTTACAAGAATTATTAATATAATATTTTATCAAACTATTTTTAATAAATGATGTGTTGAAAAATCATTTGGAAAATAAGTATTTAGTACAGAGGGCAGAACATGAAAAAAAAGTTATTGTCATTTCTTGATATGTCAAAAGTGACAAGTTAAAAATAAAAATTTATTTTAAAAACAAGTGACAAGTAAAATTGAAGAGATGGAGTATTTAAACATTTGTGAATAATAGTAAATATAGTAATATTTCCTCGATCTCAGTTTATATAATTCACTTTTTAGTCAATTTTAAAAAGAATGTTATATCTATATTCAATACTCTGTCTGTTCAATAATACTTGTCTACTAGTATTATCTTTCATACTTCTTAATAAACTATATAAATAGAATGTTAATTTTACTGTGTCACCACTTGAATTTAATAAATACAATGTCTGAAAAAATGTAATAATGAAATGACTATTAAATGATTAGGATAAACTAAGAACTAAGTGTAAACTATCCATTGATTTTATAAATTGGACAAGTATTGTTGGGCATCCCAAAATAATGTAGTAAACAATTATTATAGAATGATTAGAGTAATGATTTAATTTAAAAATATCTATTTTATCCTTATTAAAATATTTAGCAAAAAATAATTTTATAATATTTATTTTACTTTTTAATGGATAAGTCATAATTATACAAATATATTTTGAACTTTGATAAATTTTGTGCACAATTAAATTATTTCTTACCAATTGGAAGGGAGGGCTAACTAATATTTCCAATTTTATATGATTTACTAGTTTTTTAATCAGTCTCAAAAGGAATGATACATATCTATATTAAGTAACTTTAATATGTCAATTTCATTCCTAATGAAATGATTTATAGTCACATAAATGTTATTTTAAAATTTTTATAGTCTAACTTAAAAAAAAACTATAACGATTAAAAGTGGACAGAGGGTAATTTATAACTTCACACACATCTACTTAGAAGACAAGTTTTTTAAAAAAGAATTCTTAAACTCTTTTGTCAAATCAAACAAATTCATACTCCTTCCATCCCATTTTATGTAACACTTTTCACATTTCGAGATTCAAACAAGTTTATCTATGATCATAATTTTTTCATAGATCATTTTAACATTTTGAATCATCAATTATTGTGACTTATAATACCCTTTATGTAGTTTATATATATATATACATATATACATATATATATATACATATATACATATATATATACATATATACATATATATATATACATATATATATATATATATATATATATAAATTTCATTTTTAAAATTTTAAAAATTTCTTAAGCAAATGTCCGATCAAAGTTAAACTATTTGACTCTCGAAAAATAAAAAATGTCACATAAAATGAGACAGAAAGAATACAACATAAAAACAATGAAGTACTAGTTCATTCTTATTTATCTTAGCTTAATTGCAGGCCTTGGCATAATAGTGAATACTCTTGGAAGAAAATTGTGACATTATGATATATTTTCCAATGCATTTATGGAGAGAATTATCCTTGTACCATGATCTTCATATCCTCATGCATGGACCAACAATTTATCTGTCCTTCACTTATTTTTCACATCTTCAATAATTAATTTTTCATAACATTATTGTGGGCCACTCTATTATTGTTGGCCAATAACAGTCAGAAGATAAGTGGGGCTCAAATATCAATGCCTAATGACCCACCCCATACAGGACAATAATTTTTCTTGCGAAATCCCAAAAATAATTCATATCAATATTAAGTAATTTAAATATTAATTTCATTCTTAATAAAACTATTTATTACAGATCATAAATTTTTTTTTTCTTAAATTTAATATCAACTCAAATTAATTTATATTTTATAGTATGGGATGACAGGAGTATTAGAAGATTGGACTGTTTCCTGATTCAGCCGAATTGGTTGTTTTTTTAGGAGGAGCAATGGTTCAAGGTTACTGTCTGAAACAATTACTCTCTCGTTCATTTTTAATCATATTATATTTTTCAAAAAATAATTTAACTGATTTTTAAAATTAAATTACATCATTTTTACTCAATATTTTAAACAAAAAACATATGTATGTATTCAAACATTATTAATAAAATATTATAAATTGTAATTTTTTTGCGTATCAATATGATAAAAAAATATATCATAGAATATCAGTTTTAAAATCTTATAATTTAATTTTAAAAAAGAAAATCTTATATATATATATATATATATATATATATATAAATCCAAAATCGCTGATGTGACACCTCTATATGACCTCTATTTTTTATTTATTTTTTTTTTTTTTCATAAATTTTTTTTATTAATTATAAAATTCAATTATATTTAATATTGTAATATATGAAATGAGTTTAAAAACCCCTATGAGCAACACTGGCCAACAATCCATACTAGTGCAATTGACAAGTGAGATTACAGATATATATGACAATTTTATAGTGTCCGCAAAGCTTCTAATTAACTTTATAACCGTAAAATATCAAATGGTTAGAATAATACCCTAGTACTACGTATTTATAATGGCAGATTTAAAATTTTCAATTTGTGGATGTTCACATTTTTTACTATAAATTATATAAATATAGAGCTTAAGTGTATAATTATTTAAAGACAATATTAAAAATACTATCGACAAAAAATAAAATTAATACTAAAAAGAAGAAAAAAAATTCAGCTTTAGGGGGGAAATAGCTTAAAGGAGTTCTTAACAAAATAGCCAAAAAAAAAACAAAAAAAAAACTCAAGAAAAATAGGATAAGTGATCGAATATGACTCTTAAAAATAATTCAAGTCGAGGAATTCATAAAACATAAAAAAAGAAGAAAAAAAAAGGTGAAAAAGAGAACATGTGAGAGTTTATATTGGGAGGGAAAGAGGAAAATAAAAAAATGTCTATGTAATGTTTATCAATGAGAATTGAACTCTTGGCATCCCCAAAAAAACATAGCTTTCAAACTAGTTTTTAAGCCAAAGACCCCATCAAGGGATTACATTTAACAAAGTCAAATATTGAAGATATTACTATATAAATGGAAAAACAATTTTACATCGAACTTAATTGGTGCTTGAGCACCTGGAAAAGTGTATATAGGTCCGTCCATGACATCTATTATCACGATCCGAAAATAGACACGATGACATTCCTCTAAACTCACCAAGACAAGTCAGCTTAAATCCAACAATACGAAAGAAGATGTGAAAAGTAAAATCGTAATATCATTCAAGAGCAGAAAACTTAGTTATTCCAGGTCGCCACAAAAATCTAGTTATCACATTATAACTCATTAGTATAGTAATACATAATAAGAAAGATAAGTAGCATTCACAATGTCTTTGTTTCTCGAACAGAACAAAGCATAAAATAAGAAATTAGAGGGTCCGTCAGGATGATAAACAACTATCTCAAAATCCTTAGAAAGCCTTGAAAATAGATGAAGGAGAAAGATCACACAAGTCCGAACTCGAAAACTACACAAGTGTAAAAGTAAGGAGTGAGTACCCAATAACATGGTACTCAACAAGTAGCCACCCAAACAAATCAAAACTAAGTTAGAAAATGAGTACTCCTTTCATCCCAACCAAACCGTCTCAACTACAATCTGCATATAAATCAGCTCAACCTAACATTTTTATAATAAATAATTCCCAATGCTTAACAATCACATTCTGACAACCAACAATTATCAAGTATATCAATCGCAAATGTCAAATTCAACAAATCACAATAATCAAACACTTGTTGGAACCATTTCTCTTGGGCACAATATCATTAGGAAGAATCATTTTTCTTCGATTTTATACCACATCATTTTACCGGAACTATTTGATTCCCTTTGACTTTATATTACATCACTTTTCAGAATCGTTTTCCTTCGGCATAATATCACTAACAAGAACCATTTTTCTTTGGCATTATATCATATCACTTGTTAGAATAATTTTTTTTTCAATGTAATATTACTAATCGGAAGCATTTTCCTTGGACTTTATCATCACATGTCTCATCAGGGTGCAAATAAACAATTTTACACCATATGAAAGAGATAAAAACATAAGCAATTCAAGTCTACAACAATGCCATCAAAGCATTTCATCAATCAACAAATTAGGGTCCATAACAAGGAAATTCACAAAGAACAACTATCAACACGTTTCTTTTTTCACTAACCCCAATTTTATTCATTAATATTAATCAAGTGAAATAATTGAACCCATCACCTAATTTATATATTTCCAAACAGACATAATGAAAAGAAATTATAAATTTCTACAAGTTTTACAAGGTTTAAAAAGTCACTTGACATAATTCAATCAACAGTCAATCTGAGACTTGAGTCTTTCCTTTCTGAATGATGTCGAAAGCCAGACAATCCACTCCAACCAAGTACTCATAGTAAGAATTTCAAAAATAACAACATCCATATCATACATTTTTAAAATGGGTCAAACCAACTAAAATATACAATTCTGAAAATAAGGTTTGAATACTAAAATTTCTACCCAAGACATTTGGAACTCATTGGTGAAAATTATGTTAAAAATGAGTGAAAAACTGTTCATAATCACTATTTTGCTAATATTCATATTCTTGAAAAACCTTATCTTTTGCCAATGAAAATGTGAGAAAAATGTTAAAATCCACAAATGACTACAGCAAATTAAAGTTTTAGAGTTACAAAGATTTAGCCAAATTATTCACCACGAAAAATATTTTTAAAATCGCCTCTAAGGATTTTTTAAAATCAAAATGGAGAAAAATGGGTAAAACCCAAAATTTCAGATTAAAAACTCTCTTCGATCTCGCAAGAGGAACCAAGTTAGCTTATGAAATCATCGCGCTCGCGACCCTTGGATCGCAAAAGCGAACCTCGACTAGTTACTAGTCACCCCTTTTGCGAGCCGGCCTTCGCTAAAGCAAAGGTTGCAAAAGTGAGGGTCAGTTAATCTGACCGTTCATGAACGCGAGACCACCTTGCCAACACGATCTTTCCAAAAGCAAAGATCCCATCATAAAAGGGAAGGCATCAGACACGAGCAACAAAGAACCAATAACAAAATCATCCAAAGGGACCTCAAGATTTATTTGAAAACCCGTACATACAAACCATATATGTTATTCGAGTATAATGGACGTTGCAGGCACAATGAAATCGTCAAAACACATATCCAAGTTTTCCTTGACCCGGGTGTAAGTCACAAGAAACTAATCATAACGCCTAAAAAGGTTAAATCAAGCTCGGAACCTCTAAAAATTCAAACAAGACCATATCTAAGTGTAAAATCATCCCCCGAATATAATAAAAATACCAAAATTCGAATTCGAGTATTCAAACCCAAATGTTGATCAAAACAAATCTCAAGGCTAAATTTTACAAATTTTCAGTTTTGGACCTTAAATCCTCAAAAAGACTCTAAATATGACAAACAACTCTCTTATATTTCACATTTTCAACTTGATGGAATCAATGAAAATCCATCCCGGGACTCAAAACTCCAAAAGACAATGAAAAATATTTTTTAAACAATTTTAGCCTTTCAATTTCCAAAAAAAAAAACATAATTCACAATTTTTAACTCAAAACACAAAAGCAATTTCAAAACTCATTTAGAAATGTCTTGGGGCAAATATTGAGAGTTGAGTAATTTTATGAAAATTTTTGAAACTGACCGACCGACTCATACATTATCCACTTCTAAATATTATATTCGTCCTCGAACATAAGTAAAAGAAAGTACTTGCACACATGTCGGACTCCAACTCCAAAGTCACCTCACAAATTGAACTTTGCTTCGATCGCACCTTCATCGAAGCAATCTCCTTGGTCCTAAGCAGTCAAAACCGTCCTATCCAACATCCAGAGAGTTGTTGTGGTTGTGATTACGATTGTGCTTGCTGATTTCTTCTTTCAATTATTCTTAATTGTTCTTTAAAAAATTAGATTTTTTTATATTGAATAAATTTTTAAAAAATAAAATTTTATATTCATGAAAATTATATAAGGTTATTATTTGAAAACAAGAAAGAAAAAACTGTTAACCTCATACTCATATGTTTTAATAATGACAATTGCATTCATTAACTATTCATATGATGCAGGAAAGGAACAAAACTCTAAATTCCAAAAGGACTGCAGTAATAGAGCAAATCATGATCAGATCTAGTCAAGAAGGAAAGTAGATATTTCATCAATCCGATCAAATATCACAACTTGCAATAATCAAGGAAACACACAGAATGAAGTTTCCAGAGAGGCAGATTGTAGTCAAGCAAATCATGATGAAATCTAGTAAAAAAAAAAGTAAATATTTAATCAATCAGATCAAATATCATAGCTTGCAATAAAGGGAACATACATAAAGAAGTTTCCAGAGAGGCAGATCAAGGATACGATATAGGACCAGGCAGTCAAGCTTCTAATCAAGGGAAATCAAATCAAAAAGATCAAGCCGATAAAGCCAAGACTAAAGATAGTAAAGTCAAGCAAAGGAAAGAATTGATTGTCATGTACATATCTGATATGAACATGACTTAGAAAATCAATAACAAAGTGAATGAAGGATAAGATCAACAATCCTTGATTCAAACATCGTTGGATTTCTGACAAGAGTACATGATATATAATCTTTCTCAATCACTAGTGTGAAACACAACTTCACTTGAACTTATTTGCAATCTACTTTCATCTTTGATAAAGTTTTGTACACAAAGAGTTAACAATTATAAAAGAAAAAGAGAAAAATAGATTCATAGAGTAGATTATACAAGTAGAGACAGTGTCAAGTTTAGAAGATCTGATTTGCACATCAGACAGGATCGAACGTCTATCCATTCTGTAAACCAAGTTGATCAAGTTCTTAAGGAAACCCTTGAAACCGAAGGAGACTGGAATAGGCACCACATTGGTAATCCAAACAAGTATAACACTTTTTGTATTCATTTACCTTTCCGAAAATTATTCCTTCATACTCTGTTAAACTAACTTGCAGGGAAGTTGACTACTACTCATAAACAATCGACTAAAAAAATATTTTAATTCACCACCCCCCTACTCTTATCTTTTAATTAGTATCAGAGCAGGTCTCACAAATTAAATTTTTAACCACACATGAGAAAAGATAAAATGACACACTACCAAATTCCCAGCGATTTACTTCAAGACGGACATTCCTCACATCGACCACCCTATTTCAACAGGCAACACTACTCTCACTAGAAAGACAGTTCTGAATATTTGTTTCCTCAAATGACCATCAATCATGGATAGTCATCAAGAAAGACCCGAAGCCTATTCCTGGGTTAATCGAAAAAGATGGCACAAAAAAACTTTTGACCCCAAATCATTTGACATTACAAAAGAACAACAAGAGGTAACTCAAACTAATGCCAGAGCTATAGGTTTGTTGTATTGTGCAGTGAGCGGAGCAGAATATGATAAAATATCAATATGGAAACTGCAAAGGAAATGTAGGACAAACTAGAAGCAACTTATGAAGGAACCACTAAAGTGAAAGCAGCTCGAATTAGTTCCCTAGCAAATGAATACAAGCTATTCAAAATGACCAATGATGAAAATGTTAATCTATGTTCTCAAGATTCAGCAAATTTGTTTGCGAACTAAAACCACTTGGAATGGTATATTCAAATCCACTCTAAGTCAGCAAACTTGTCAGAAGTCTTCCTAAGGCATGGTAAACTAAAGTGGCTATTCTAAAGAATGAGATCTACAAAAAATGACATAGGATGAGCTTCGAGGAAACCTTATGGAATATGAACAAAATCATATAAATCGATACAACAAGGAAGACAAGAAGAAAACAATGGCATTTACTGCTTAAACAACCAAAATCAAGAGGATGTTGATGAAAACCCAGATGAGGAATGACTCTCATAACTCGTGGAGTCAAATGCTTAGATAAAGAAGGCCAAAACATCAACAAGATTTATGAATAATGACTTCAAGAGAAACGATGATCGCTACTACTATTGCGGGGAACCAGGACACATCAAACAAAATTGTCCAAAGCGGAGGAGAAGAAACAATCGAAGAAACGAAGATCCAAAGAGCCTCGGAGCATGTGTACAAGAATAAACTACTGACGATGAGTATGATGAAATGGAAAACCTATGTTTCATGACACTAGGTGAAACAAGTGAGGTAAGACCCTTTAACTGTCCTAACTATAATGATTTACAAAATTTCTTGGACATGGTTACTGATGAATTGCAGAAAGTTATTAATGAATACAATAAAGTTGATCAAGAAAAGAAACACTTGTAGATTCTTCATGAGGCAAGTCAGATTGAAGTCGACTTACTAACAGAAGAAGTAAAAATGAAATAATAGTATTAGAAAATCTTCAAGCCACAATTATGTTCGATCTAACAGAACAATGATCTATAGAAGAAATTCTCCAAATCATAGTTCAAACATATCAAATAGATCCATCTCAAACTATGACTCCTTCTATCCTATCTCTAATATTATTTGTTACAATTGTGGAGATATTGGTCACAAATCCTTTCATCGTAGAAAATATTCTTCAGGCAAATCGATTTAGAGACCAAAGATTATCAATCATCAAGGACCAATTAAAGATTCGGTACCTAAAAGAAACTAATCTTATTACTTTGCAGGAGCAATCCAAGAAATTATACAAAAGGGTATGTGGGTACTTGATAGTGGATGCTCCAGACATATATGTGGAAAGAAAGAAAATTTCAAAATTATAAAACTAATAGATGGAGGATGTGTTAGATTTAGAGACAATGAGAAAGGAGAAGTCACTAGAATCGAAACTATCACACTCAGTTCATCTTGTGATCTAATCGAAGTATACTTGGTGGAAAGACTTAAACATAATCTCTAAGCATTAGTCAACTGTGTGATGTTGGATTTCAAGTTACTTTCAACACAGCCAATTGTATCATCAAACACCCAAGAAAAAGTTAACTCTCATAGGAGATCGAGTAAATAACATATACATTTTAAATAATGTTGATTTTCCATCACTCACTTGTCTTACTGCAACCATGGCTATGACATCGAAAGTTTAGACACGCAAGCATGCATGCTCTTCAAAAATTGTCTAGACTAGAGCTAGTTATTCGTCTGTCAAAGCTAAAGATTGAAAAGGATCATATTTGTGACGCATGTCAAATGGGTAAGCAGACTCGTTCATCTTTCAAAGGAAAAGTCATTGTAAGTATTCTAAACCTTAACAACGTCTGCACATGGACATATTTGGTCCTACTCGCACTGCCAACATTTGAGGTCAAAGATATGCTTTTGTAATCGTCAATGATTTTTCAAGGTTTACTTAGATAATTTTTCTAGCTCACAAAATTGAAGATTTTTATTAACTTTGAATCTTTTTGTAGAAGAGTTCAAAGAGAAGCAAAATATTTTATTACCACTATTCACAGTGACCACGGTGGTGAATTTGAGAATAAAGCATTTGAAGTATTTTGCGCTTAAAATGGATTCACTTAAAATTTCTCTTCGCCCAGATCTCCTCAACAAAATGAGGTAGTTGAATGGAAAAACGATCTCTACAAAATACAAGAACCATGTTTCCTGATAGAAGTTTACCAGATCATTTATGGGTAGAAGCGGTAAGCACTGCCTGTCAAATTCTCAACAGGTGTCTAATTAGACCAATTTTAAAGAAGACTCTGTATGAGCTATGGCGAGGAAAGAAGCCCAACATAAGTTGTTTTCATCATTTTGGTTGTAAGTGTTTCATTCACAATAACGGTAAGAACATTCTTGAAAAATTTGATCCGAGAAGGGATAAAGTATTTTCTTAGGATATGCTTCTTTTAGAAGGGCTTTCCGAGTTTTCAATAAAAGAACTTTAAGTGTTGAAGAATCTGTTCATATTGTTTTTTATGATACTAATCCTAGAATTCAGAAAAGTGATGTTACTGATAAAATTTTGATAATCGTTCATCAAAAACCACCCTTAAAGATGCCCAAAATCAACCAACACAAATATCTCAAGGGCCTCCCACGAGCCAGGTAATGGGAAGCCGACTATCATAGAAGAGAAGTCGATTAGACCAAGTGAAAAAGCCAATATTCCCCGAGGATGGAGACATAATGCAAACTATCCTGAGAATTACATTCTTGGAAAAACCAGATGACAAAATGCAAAAAAATTCCCTCTAAGAAAACAAGTTTGACTGGCACTTATATCTCAAATAGAAC